>PVIA01000207.1:0-562039 GCA_004024845.1 Tonatia bakeri
TGTGAAGTTCAATATGATTCAAAATAATGACATATTTATATATGCATATATATTCTTATATATAATATATTTAAATACATATATATATCACCTTGTATTAAAAATAAAATTTCAATAAATATTACCAATTCACTTGTAAAAATTTACACTTTCCGAAATATTTTAAATAATACTAAAAGACCTTATTCAAATTATTGACCTTCATAAGTAACCAATAGTCACAATTGTGTTACACTTAAAAAATTGCATCTATTTTCACACTTGTATATTTTAAGGAAACCTTTACTGATTGTTTATTTTTTATAAACTAATATATAAATATATCATTCAAATTAATTGCATTGTTCTCACCTGACCTAACTCATTATAGTGCATGTATTATTGGGCTTCCAGCATCAATTGCTCCTACTCTTTCAATCTAAGTGGAGTGGCTGTGCCAACTCTTGCTCTAGCTCCAGAGGTGGTCACATGACTCAAGTCTAGTTAAGTAGGTTTTTGTCCTTTCCAGACATTGTGTCTGATTAAAGGATGAGCAAATGATCTGATTTTGTACAGAATAACACAATTCAAAGTGTTTTTATTAATTGTTAATGAAAAGATTTATGTTTGTGCTAGATTGGAAACTGAGCTTTAAATAAATGGCAGTTTTGTTGTCACTAATTAATGGGAGTGAACCTAGAACCAACACAAATAATAAAGCTTCATAAGATAGAGAAAGTAGTAGTATTACTTGAATATAATGCTGGATTTCTCTCTGACTAATGCCAAGACTATCTCCGAATAACCACTGAATGAAGAATATATACATTTGATCTTAATTTTGTTTAAGTTCTGTTATTTGCAACCAAAATTAATAAATACGGTGAGCTAAATCACTCTCCCTCTGTTGCTCCCTCATTTCATGTTCTGTCTCCATATATGTTTTTTATCATACAAATGCTAAAATGAAGGTAGTCATACAATTGTGCAAGTATACTTTTTGTGGGAAAATAGCTAGAAGTTGCCTAGTAGAGCAAAATTTATATACAGTGTCAATAACAAGAAATGTAATCAAATTGTCTAATTCTTTATTTGTTCTTTTAATTAATTTTACATTAAATAAGATAAAAATTACTGATCAAACGCTTCTTTGCCAACACTAACCACTATCAATATTTTATATAATCAGTATACAATTATATATGCATATCAGCAATTTATGTTTTTGATGTGTGATTTAACTTTCAATAATTTTAACATTTTTAGAAAAATGATTTGTATTATAATAGTTTCAAAACAATTAGGATATTATATTACATATACTACACATAATAATTTGTTATACAGATTGCTAAGATGTTCCCTTATATAATAACTTTTTCTTTATTCATGATCTTCTGTTATGTAAATAATTGTTTTGTTTAATATCAAATTATATGGCTTTGTCTGTCTAATTTAGAAATGCAGGAAACACATTTTGAGATCATCAGATAAGGTTAGTAATTTATTGATGTAAAAATTAAAGAGCTTCTGAACACAAAAAAATCAAAATAAGACAAAAGACAAGTAGAAAAATAAAAGGAAAATGTTTTTAATCCAAGTGGAAAAAAGGATATGTACTCATCACATACAAAATTGTTATAAAATATTGATAAATAATTATGAAAGATGAATGATATTAAATATATATGAAAAATGTCATTGTTGAGGAAGTTATTAAGTAATAAGTAATCTGAAAGACTGCAAGAGAGAATCTGGTATTAAAGTGCTAGAGAAGACATTAGGTAAACATGCATAGTTATAATATGTGCATAATTATTGATCCAGCAATTTTACTTCTGGGAATTCATCCCATATAAAGAACTTAATAACTCCCTGATATGCTCACATTATATATTAATCACAACAATGTTTATAGAAGCCAAAAATTTTAATGTAACCAAATATTAAATACATTTATATTCACAAAAAGAAAAATTTAATTTGATATGTAAAAATAGATAAGACACATTTTATGTGAAAAATAATTATATAGTATGTATTAATACTATTTTAAATATGTATATTTTAAATATGTATATTTAAAATATCTATACAGATTTAAAGTAAATTTGAAAAATTAGTAGATATTCTTTGAGTGTCAACAGCAATTTTCTGTGGATGGGAGCATAAAGAAAGACTTTATATATTGTAGAGATTTTTTAAAAACAGTTATTAAGGTTTACTTTCAAGTAAAACAATTACAAAACCATTTTCATTTTGGTGATAAGCATATAAGAGAGTCTATGACTAATGCTGGTAAAAGTAAGCACAGGAGAAAGTTCTGAAGCAATAATCACAGATGAGAGTTTTTAAAAAGCCAATATATGTAAATTATAGAATTTGTCTTTTTGTTATTTACTATCCTTCTAACCCCATTCCCCAGTAAAATATGCTGTTTTTTAACATTTCTTATCAGTTCCTGTTTGTCATTCAGTGCTAATTTGCATTTTGTTACTAAAACCACCCTTTTGTCATCTCTTTTCTTTTAAAGACATTGCATGATTTTGCCTTTACTTCTCATTCTCCCCTTACACTTTAATTCCAAACCAGATTTATGTAACTGGGAAACTAGCAAACGGTCTGATTGGCTGCTCATTTCGTTAGAGTTCAAGAGCGCACATGTGCAGGTGTTTTCTTCCGTGAACCTATAGCCGCCAATGTAACTGGCCAATTCTGACAACTCTGCTTTGAACTTAAAATTCAGGACTGAATTATTGAAAGACCCACAGAATGAAATAATTATATTTGTTCTATCTATTTCTTTTTAAAGCACAAAAGACTCCCTACCCTTTGACCCTGCTTGCCATTCAGAAAAGGTCATAATATAGTAATTTAAACAGAGGTGTACAAAATTAAAATGTCAAAAAGAAATAAAACATACATGAATTCTAATTTCTTTTCACACAGTAAGATTGCATCAACCTAAAATTTTGTGTACTAAGCATTAAAGCTTAAAAATATCAAGTGATGTGAATGTGAACTGTAAATGAAAAATAAAATTTAAAAAAATGAGTGAAAACATGAAAAAAATATCACATAATGTAGTGTCCAATACATCTAGCCCAGGATGCACAAATATGTTGTAGTATGACATCAACTTACAGATACAGGTTTTTCTCCCATATTTTCTCCCATCACCATAAAAGGAAGTAAAAGTTTTCAGTGATAATTACCCGTTAACATATTTAGAAGATACTAAAGAAAAAAACTAGCTTTATCCCTTTCTACCAAATGGTGTCCTGCTATAGGGATATTGTACATAATAAAGTGGGTGTTCTTTGAATATATGCTATAATAAAATGTTTTTTTGGAAATTCTGATTTAAACAAAGTTAAACCCACTTATTTACTGTAGGGATTTTTAAATGCTTAACATTTTTAACTAGTATTGAATTATCCATGGTGACGCTTTATGTTTCTGCAACTTATTTGATCATAAATCCTTCCACCCTGCATTGAGTAAAGTGTTCTCTTTTTAAAAGATTTTATTTATTATTTTTAGAGAGGGAAGGGAGGGAGAAAGAGAGAGAGAGAGAAACATCAATGTGCAGTTGCTGGGGACCGTGGCCTGCAACCCAGGCATGTGCCCTGACTGGGAATCGAACCTGAGATGCTTTGGTTCGCAGCCTGCGCTCAATCCACTGAGCTACACCAGCCAGGGCATAAAGTGTTCTTATGTGTCACAAAATATAAGCATGTTCGTCTAACAAATTTTAATTTGCATGCTGTCTATTCTTTAAAAGCTATGCTATATTCTAAGTAATTTAAGGATTAGCTTATAGTTGAATCCTTACTCTTTTTCTTGAGGCATGTATTACTATAAACTAACTCCATTTTATGTAATTATCATTTATCTAATTCTGAAGTATAAAGAAATACATTCAGCTTATAAAATAATAGTTACAAAACTCATTTTTTGTAGTTTGCTCTACTGACTCCTAACCTGGATTCTATTAATAAAATACTTCCATCTCATAGGTGATAAAACTAGAAAACCGAAAATTAAACTCTGTTAAAGATTTAAAATCTGATTTCAAAGATTGGAGAGTTAACCCTGGATCAGTTTGTTAATTTGGTAAGATCTAATGTGAAACAGCAAGGCCAAGTCTGGCTATGTATTGATACAGTTTAACTTAAAACTTTCAGAATTTTCTACATGCTGCAAACAAATTAAAATTAATTCTTCAAAATTTGTCAAACTTGAGTCTTTATTAGAATTACTAATTATCTGTATCATTTGATTGAGAGCACCTATGATTCTAGCACAGCAAGGGGTATGTAAAACCATTAACTGTCTCTACCTCCAGATATAACAAGTGATGTGCAGATTCAACTCAGCAGGGACCATCTTTATAACCATGCCCCGAGGAGAAGTGAAACACGCTCGAGTGGAACACTTGAATGAGCCTAACATGACCCTACTCTCTCTCCTCTCTCCTCCTCCACATACTTATTCTGTGTAGGCCTTGATTTTTGAAAAGATGGTATGGACTTCCATGCCATCCATATGAGACATAACATGGAACATTTTACAGTAAAATAGCAATTTAAAAATTTACTATTTTTAAAACTAATGTAATAAAAGTAAACATTTAGCCATGAAGAAGGTCCATGATACCTTAGTTACCTTATGAATTACATAAAGAGATCTGGTGTTGTGAAATATCATTTCATAGCACAAACTTTAATTTTATCAAGATATGGATTTGGGCTATCTGGAGAGAAATATGGTATTTGTTCAATGTCTTCTATCATAACCTGTGATATGCCAATTGTCCCAGAGAAAAGGAGGAAGTTACATTGGCTCTCACCTCTGGGAGTGCTTCTTCACATGTCATCATACAAAACACTAGTTAGTGCAAGTTTTCTAATCCTGACAAATTAATGTTTTTTTTTACACTAAAACAAAATATATTTTCAATCTACAGTTCTGTTGCTCCTCACAAGAGAAGTCTGGTTAGGACAAAAAAGAGAGCATCTTCCAAATCTGACATAACTCCAGGTAAAATAATTCTTGGTAGGCAGGTAATGATAAACAGTCAAAACTCAGTGCATTTGCTTTGTTTTTTAATTATTATTATTAAGGTACAGTTGAATATAATATTATAATAATTTTAAGTATAAAAGCGTAGTGATTTGCATTTGCTCTTTTACACAAAGTAGATGGACTGTCTCTCATGATTATGAGATAAATGAATTAAACAAGGGTCTAGGCCAAATAATTATCTGGGAGAAAATAATTTCAAACCTAGAGTGTGATACAAGAAGTCCAGTGTGACTAAAGAAGAAGAATAGGGCATTGAAGAGGGAAAGCATTAGGTAGGCCCGACAATGTAGTACCTTTGGGGCCACGCTAGGATGCTGGGTTTTAGCTATTTGGATTTAAGATGGAATGCAATTTTAGAATATGCAATGGAGAAGTGACTTGATCTGACATATTTATATATACAAATACATATATACAAGTATGTATATATGTATATGTATGCATTTGGATCTGACATAGTTATATATACAGTTGATCCTTCAACAACTTGGTGTGTAGGGACCCAACTTGCGCTCAGTTGAAAATCTGGGTATAACTTGACTCCCCAAAAGATTAGAGTCTGCCTTTTGCATCTGCAGATTCAACCAACCACATATTGGAAATAGTATTCTCCATTTGCAGTTGGGAATCTGCATCTAGGAATGCAAAAATACTGTTGAGTCTGTTGTTCAGAAAGCTGCACATGAAAAAGGGCATATAGTATTTATTGAAAAAAAGTCCTGTTGCTCAGGGGTGAACACAATTGTTTTCAATGCCAACTGGAGACTTGTAGGTTAAAGATGGAAGTGGTAACACCAGAAAAATAGCAGTTATTCCAGTAAGATACTTAGATGATAGTGTTGGAGAATTAAATAGTGGTTGACTTCAGATGTGTAATGAGTAAAAAATGATAGCTTTTGTACATGGATTAGGTGTAGTGCATGAGAGAATGATGTGTCTTTGGGTTTTTGTCCCAAGCAAGTGGAAGAATGATATTGTGATTTATTAACATGGGGAAAACTCAACAAATCAAGTATGAAGAAGGTGAACAAATGTTTATTTATGGACATATGAGATTTGAAATTCATTTTGGACAACTAAGGGGATAACTGAGTTAGGCATTTGGCTATATGAATTGGAAGTTTCAACAAGCTGTCAGTCAGATATATATATCAAGTGGTCATCAGCATGGAGATGATATTTAAAAGCAAGGGACTCGAGAACCTCTAAGGAGAGACTAGGTAGAGGAGAAAGATTGGCAGAAATTGAGATCTGCTTTATGCTGACCACACTGATGAGGTGAGAAGAAGGCAGCAAAACTGGCTGAAGAGCTGGGGCAGCTGGAAATGTGAAAGTTCAGGGGTATAGATTCAGGAAGAGGGAAATAATATCTGAGTTAAATATTGACGGATGGGAATTAAGAACTGGTCTTGGATTAGGTTACATGGATCTGGCATTCACAAGACTTTGAGTATAGAATTTTTTTTTCAATTGTGACAAAAATCACAACTGAAGTAATTTTTTAAAAAATTGGAGAAGAGGAATTTGAAGAATGTACATGTAGACAGTTTTTTTTTTCTGTAAAGAGGACAAAATTAATAGATACTATATAATTGTAGGTCAATTAATTGTTTATTTTTAAGATAGGAAAACAGATGGTGAAGATACTCTGTATGACATAATTATCTACTAGAAATTAAAAGCATGCGATATACTTTTAGTCATTAAACTGAGTTGAAGCAAATTTGTTTGATAATTTAAGAACCTGCATGCGGTTTGATCATGGCCCCTATAAATTGTTGAGCCTGAACATAGAGAGTTCAAAAACCATATTTCCAAAGATATAATTATTCTTTTGTGGCATAAAGTAACTTAAAAATGAGCTTTATAAATACTTTCTGCTATTCATAAGAACTATGCCATGTGGATTCAGAGTGCAAATTGTTCCCACTACACAATGTGGTTACTCAGTTCAAAATGTAAGTGCAGTAATGTTTAAGATGTCTCCAAAAATTGAGAGGACAGAAAAATATAATGCAGAAGAGGTATGCTAATGAGACAAATAGAGAAAACACAAAACATCAATAAGTAATGTCCTAAATTCTCAGTCTAGAAAAGGCCATTCATATAATTAATATAATTATAAGTTAATTAGTTAATAATTTATTATAAGATTTTGCTTTTTTAAAGACAATCATTTTAGCAATTCAGAGCTAGGTCTTTTAGGGGAGATTAAATTAGAAACACAAGTTTAGTCACCCCCAGGAAACCTAAATCTGGCCAAAGGACACCTGACACTTTTTGTCAGGCCTGATTCACTCCAAAGGTTGCAACACATTTCCATATTCTAAATCAAAACATGGTGTGAGGCACTAATGTTGACTATCAAAGAAGAATAATTCGACCTCTCCAATCCTAGTAGACATGCCATCCCCCTTCAATTTAACAACATAAGTTTTGCCATGTAATATAGATAAAAATTATATCATTTATTTTTCAACTGTGGAAAAAAGTTTTTAAACTTTAAAACAAACTCAGAATAATGGTCTTAATAAGCTAGTAAAGATAATGCTTTCAGTTTACTTGTGAAGGATTTCTTGCCATATATCTGTTATTATGGAGATAAAACTGCATTTCATGTAATCAATAACATATTAAATGTATAATCAGAAAAAATGAACTGTCATGAGACTAACTGCCTCAACATTCTTCAATGCACAGGATTATGTTAAGCTAATTAAAATAATGTGCTGTTAAAATGATGGTATAAATCTATTATACATGATCATGTCTTTAATGTACCACAGTAAATAATATTGCATGCTTTAATCCAGTTTGTGAAGGATTCCTGATTTTCTCTTTTTTTGACTTTTTATAGAAATGATTTTATATATTGAAGCTTTAAATAGGAAAAAAGTGTCCAATTATTTGGACTCAAGTATGAAGTAGATCCAGAGTGATTAGCTGAGCCATTATTTCTTTTTAAAAAGACATAAAGGCAATATGATAAAAAAAAAACAATAAAACATCAATTGATACTCATTTTGGAATGCATCTGAAGTGAAATAAAAATATTTTCACAAGAAAAACAGGCAAAAGAAATGTTTGTAGGGCATGGAGTGGTACACTGAAACACAATAAATGAATGAATAAAAGGATTTCATAAAATTTATTTCAATAAGCCATGCAAATATTTAAACTTTAAACATCTCATTTATATGAGGCTTAATTAGTTTATTAAACTATGAAATGTGTATATGTATTAAAACATTACTTTGAAAATTGTTTCATACAATACTCTACTTTTTAAACATTGCAGTTATCTAAATATAATTTCACCCTTTCATGTACATTTTAAATATTGAAACTTCTACATTTATTTCAATTGCATTTTTATATGTATTGGTTTAGTTTTAAAGTTATAATCAATTTTAGTTGTAAATTCAATGCTTCTGATATTTATTTAGTCTGCAGTCCATCAAGTTCTATCTTTTCTTGATCTCATGCTTTTCTTCCACATCCTCATACTGCAGGTCTCATCAGATTTGATCTTGATCTATACAAAATGATGCAATTTCAGCTTAATATTCAGACTGCTCAGCAAGTCATTTCTTGAAGCTAGACTAGCTTTGACTTTTTTTCTATTTAAATTTAGAGGATGTTCATTCTGTTCCTCAAATTTATAACCTGCTTTATGATCTGATTAAGTAGATCCCACTTTTGTTTCCTGTGTCTGACATCACTTCCTTTGTTAGCTTGCCAGTATCTTCGTCCCTGTAGGCTGAGGAGTCTGTTAAGCTTGTGACGTTCTTGGTGAACTGTAGTCATATTGAATTTATTCTGATGGCTTTTTCCCTACTATAATAAGGCAGATTTTTGTAATACACATTAATTGTCTACACAGCTATCAATTCTAGAATTGTCACATTCAATTTCTTAATGGATCCCAGTTTTATAATTACCATTGATGGATCCATCTCACCATGTGCTAGTTTTTAAATCTGTAATCCCTACTAATACCTATGGCTACCACATGTATTCCATTATCTATGATGCTGGTTGTCATATTTTGAATGCTGGACTTAATTTTCCTCCATCATTGCTACTCCTAATGCCTCCCATTTTCTAGCAAGAATGCCCTTTTATATAGTTCCTTCCTCAACTCTCTGATTATTCTTGAAAACTTATCATGCTAGACCTAGCCATGTGCTAACATATGACAAAGCTATGCCACACGGACCACTTCCCAAATGATTAAATTAATGCATCTTTTGGATATTATGATATTATTATTTTAGAAGTTGCATTGTGTTTTTGCAGAGATTTTATCTTTATAAATATGATAGTTATGTGTTTATGTTTAATGGAAAATAATAGTTTCTACATTTTTTAGTACAATAGGTTAGAAAAAGTTATAGAACATTTAAGTCCTTTTTTTATTCAACAGGATTTATGTTGACAAGCATTTGATTTGTAGTTTTTTTAATAAATACTACTGGTTAGGTCATGAGAACATGATAGTAAAACACAAAGTTAAATATGAAAATGATGTTGTTCTGTTTTTAGCTGATCTTGGCATAAGAAAGATTGCAAAAATACTTAGTAACATAATGAATCTCTTAAGAGAAAGCCAATTACTAATGGTGGCATACCAAATAGTTGATGATAAAAATGATAGCAATTGAACATTGTAGAATAAGTCAGACAATGTCTGATTTATTTCATTTCTAGCTGAATGTGTGGATCTCCTGAATTTTTCAATAATATCCAATTTTATTGAGTTTATTATAACAGGAAGGTACATGGGATAATGATTTAAATATTTTCAGGGACCATGACATTATATATTGCATTAATTACATGTTCTTTATGAAGCATTTTCATAATTTAAACATCAAAATTAATAACTGAAAAAATATTCTAAAATATTCAAATAAGAATTCATGAACCCATGATGATTTTTAAAAGATATCATTTATTTATTTTTAGAGAGGGGAAGGGAGGGAGAGAGAGAGGGAGAGAAACATCAATTTGTGGTTTCCTCTTACACACACCCCCCCACAGGAGTGATCTGACCCACAACCCAGTCATGTGTCCTGACTGGGAATCAAGCTGATGACCCTTTGGTTTGCAGGCTGATGCTCAGCCCACTGAGCCACACAAGCCAGGACCCATGATGATATTTTTAAAAGATAGAGAAAAGCACAGAGAAAAACTCATTTGCTACCAAAATTATCCCAGCTTTATTATCAGAAACTCATTAATTTAAGAGGAAGAATTAAACATAAATGCTTCCTTTTAATCAAAAACTATAAAACCTATATAACTCATCCCATGTTGATAATCAAAAGCTCTATTTTAGAGGGGCCAGCTAAAAATGCAGAAAGAATGATATAATTAGAAAACCATTTCTTATTAATTGATGATACCATAAATAATCATTAGCATATGCAAAAAATGTGAGTTTATGTGGGGTCAGATATTTTAGAGTCCAAACATCTTACAGATTTTTTGGCTAATTATAAAAGGAGGATGATATATGTCTAAATAGAGAGATATGACATGCTAGCATTTGAAGAAAGGAGATGAACATTGTAATCACTTATTTTGGGACAACATAATGCTGTATGCTAACTGCCAGGATGCAATATATAACAGTACATAGCATTATTTGTGCCATATTTTTACCAAAATATATCATATGAATCATATCAGACTTTTTAGACCTAATTCCAGTTTAGAGGTAATTCAGAGTGTACAGAATTGTTAAATGACATCATCAGAAATAATTAGGCAAATTCGGCATTTAGGGGATTCTAAAAGAAACAAACTTACTTTCTTAAAAAATCATGTCTTAAATGAATAAAAAGTTAGGGGTTTAATATAGATTTTAAAACTAATAAAAAGATAAAATGCAATGTGTAAAACTTTTGGATCATGTTTGAAAATAAATTAGCTATAAAAGATATACTGGCAGACATTTAGGGAATTTTGATCATGGTTTATATGTTAAGATATTAGGAAAATATGATTAACTTTGAGGTATGATATTGGCCTTGTGTTCATGTGGGAGTATATCCTATTTAGGAAATGCATGCTGATTTATATGTAGGTAAAAATATTATTAGTACATAACCATTGAATGGCTCAAAATATACATAAGTATCAATGAAAGGCCCAAGCAATTATGACAAAATGTTAAAGAATTTGTAATCTAAGTAATGAATATGGTATGCAGTGTTTTATAATATTCTTTCATCTTTCTATATATTTCATATTTTCATAATAATAAAATAAAAATGAAATGTTTCTGAGCATTTCTTGGAATAAGCAAAGTAAAATTATGGCGATGAGTAATTTTTAACCTTAACATGCATATTTCCTTTGGTTTAATAAATCAGAATTTTTAAATATATTTAATATCACCTTCCACTTGAAACATAAAAAGTCAAAATCTCAAAAGTCTAACATTAACAAAATAATATTACTGAAGTATTTACTAGATTTGTCTCCATTCTCTTTCAAGCATTTCTAAATGTACAATACTCTTCTCTAACCTATAAAACTGTCAAGGCCATTTTAATTTCAAAATTTTATGGATAAACTGCTTCGAGTTGAAGCAAGAGGTTTGTTTTCCCCCTAGGCCTTAAAGAAAAGTTACTTCTGTTTTCCATTTACTTCACTCTTTTCTAATACAGCTCATTGAAAGTCATCCTGTGGGCTGTTGATACAGACTTTGTTATACAATAAATCAGTAAAAGATTTTAAAAAATTAAACAAAAGGAAATCATGAATAATGGATAGTGCTTTTGTGAGTAAAAATAATCAACTTACTGCTTTTTTGAAACCAAAGGATGACTCTGTGCATAGTCATATTCCATTGTGTATTTGATATATTGTAGCGTCAAAAAACGTTGAAAACAAAATGTATTTCACTGAAAATTAACAGGGTGTTCTAAGAGCATATTTACTTATGTAAAAATATCTATTGTATTAAGAAACTTTAATGGATAAATACATCCTGAAATTTTTAATTATGTTACAAAACAGAGAGTACAATGTGTATAAGATGGAAAGAGGCAGAAAAATGCCAAATGCTAGCATCCAAAATAGCTGATCATGCTATGGCTCAGATTCAACTGGGATAAATCCTTGTAATTTGGAAGAAGTTTAGATAAAAATGACTGGACATGGTTGTAAATGTAATTAATGAAGGTATGAGACAATAAGAGTAAAATGTGATATAACAAAATCTATCAGTTATATTGGTGTTTACTAAGAAATTATTCAAAATTATCTAATTTTATCTGGAAAAATCAATTCACAAATGTTCTAAAACTTTTCAAAAATTCTTTTCAAAAACTCAAGATGGATAAAAGACTTAAATATAAGTTGTGACACCATAAAAGTTCTAGAGGAGAACATAGGGAGGAAAAACTCAGATATTCCACACAACAATATTTTCACTGATATGTCCCCTAGAGCAAGGGACATAAAAGAAAGAACAAACAAATGGCATCTCATCAAAATAAAAAGCTTCTGACTGGTTAAAGAAATCATCAGCAAAATGAAAAGGAAAACAACCGTTTGGGAAAATATACTTGCAAATGATACCTTGGACAAGAGTTTGATCTCCAAAATATATAAAGAGCTCACATGACTCCATACAATCCAATTAAGACTCCAATTAAATAATTGGATTGAAAGACAAACAATACAATTAAAAAACAGGCAAAGGACCTGAACAGACACTTCTCCAAGGAGGACATACAGAGGGTCCAGACACATATGAAAAGATGCTCCACATCACTAGCCATCAGAGAGATGCAAATTAAAACCACAATGAGATAACACTTTACACCACTTAGAATGGCCATCATAAACAAATCAACAAACAAGTGCCTATGAGGATGTAGACAAAAGGGAACCCTAGTACACTGTTGGTGGGAATGCAGACTGGTACAGTCACTGTGGAAAACAGTGTGGAATCTCCTCAGAAAACTAAAAATGGAACTGCCTTTTGACCACTGCTAGGATTATACCTTAAGAATCATGACGCACAATTCCAAAAGAACCTATGCACCCCAGTGTTCAAAGCAGCACACTTTACAATAGCCAAGTGCTGGAAGCAACCTAAGTGCCCATCAGTAAACGAGTGGATCAGAAAATTGTGGTATATTTAAACAATGAAGTGCTAATCAACAGAAAGAAAGAAAGAGCTCCTACCCTTTGTGATAGCATGGATGGAACTGGAGAGCATTATGCTAAGTGACATAAGCCAGGATGTGAAAGAAAAATACCATATGATCTCACCTATAAGTGGAACCTCATCAACAAAACAAATAATGAAGCAAAATGTAACCAGGGACATTGAAGTAAAGAACAAACTTATAGTAACCAGAGGGGAAGTGAAAGGGGGAAATGGGGGGAAAGGAGGAACAGTCCTCAAGGAACATGTATAAAGGACACATGGAGAAAGCCAAAGGGGGTTAGGATCAAGGGTAGGATGTGAAAATGAGCAGGGTAGAGGGACTGGTGGGGGGAAAACGAAGGCAACTGTACTTGAACAACAATAAGAAAGAGAGACAAAAGAGAAAAAATAACTTCAAATGTTTCTGTACTTTTATTTTTTCTCTTGAAGACCTTAAAGCATTTAGAACTAGAAAACCAAACTCTGAAAAACACCTTTACTATTCCTATTGTAAAAACTGGATTTAATTTGCTGTTGAATAAAATTTCTGAAATATAGCTGAGAGTTGTCAGTAATACTGATTTAATATTTGGTTATTAAGAAGGAAATGGTGAGCACATTTGAAATAGTTATGTAAAACTATAGATCTGAGTATCAAAGTCTTTTTGTCAATTTAAAAAAAACATTATATTTGCCTTGCCTGAGAAGATATATTAGAAAAATCTAACTAAGAGAAACACTCAAGGTTTTATTGCCTATGTTTTTTTTCTTGGTGAAATTTGTATTTATTTAATTTTATTTCTCTTTTAATTTTAATATTGTCTGTTTTGTTTTTTAGTATATTTTATTGATTATGTTATTACAGTCCCAATTTTTCTCCCTTTACTCTTCTCTGTCCGGTATCCCCCTTCCCTTCAACAAACTCCCGTCGCTTAGTTCATGTCTATGGGTCTTGCATATAAGTTCTTTGGCTTCTCCATTTCCTCTACTATTCTTAACATTCCCCTGTCTATTTTATACCTTCCAATTATGCTTTTTAATACCTGCACCTCTTCCCCCATTAAATTTATTTAATATTTTATTATTGTTGTTGCTGTTCAGTTACAGTTTGTTCCACCTTTTCCCCCTATTGCTCTCCCCTGCCCTCCCACAGTCAATCCCTACTCCATCGTCCATGCCCATGAGTCCTCTATTCAAGTTTCTTGACTTGCCCCTTCCCTTTCTTTACCCTGCAACCCCCCTCCCCCCTCCCAACTGATCATTGTCAGTTTGCTCTTTATTTCATGTCTCTGGTTCTATTTTGCTTGTTTGTTTCTTTTATTGATTAGGTTGAACTTATAGGTGAGATCACATGGCATTTGTCTTTTACCACCTGGCTTATCTCACTTAGCATGATGCTCTCCAGTTCCATCCATCCTGTCCTGAAGGGTAGGAGCTCCTTCTTTCTTTCTGTTGCATACTATTCCATTGTGTAAACGAACATAGGCAGGAGAATTTCAGATACACAAAAATATTTTCACCCATACTTCTCCTAGGGCAAGAGATGTAAAGGAAAGAATAAACAAATGGGACTATATTGAATTAAAACAAATTATTTAATCTTTATTGTATTTTTTCCATTAACATTTAGTTCCCTTATACACCCTCCACACAGTAATCACCATGCTGTTGTGCATGTCCGTGAGTCCTTTTTCCTTTTTTCTCAATCCCTCCACCCCCTAACCTCCCTGCCCCACTGACTATGTTTTCTTCAAGGATTTTTAAAAGAAAAGATAAACAAATGGAACTACACCAAATTAAAAACTTCTTGCACAGTGGGTTGTCTTTTCAACAAAATGAAAAGACAAGCCACTGAATGTGAGAACATAATCACCAATGACATATCTGATAAGAGATTAATACCCAAAATTTATAAAGAACTCATGTAACTTATCACCCAAAAAATCAAACAATTCAATTCAAAAATGGGCAAAGGACCTAAACAGAGACTTCTCTAAAAAGGGCATATAGATAGCCAATAGAAAGAAGCTTAATGTCACTAATCATCAGAAAGATGCAAATTTAAAACCACAATGAGAATTGCCTCACAGCTGTCACAATGGTTATCATCAGTAAATCAGCAAACAGCAAGTGTTACAGGGGATATGGAAGAAAGAGAGCCCTCATGCACTGTTGGAGGGAGTATGGACTTGTGCAGCCAATGTGAAAAACAGTATGGATGTTCCTTCAAAAATTGAAAGTGGAATGGCTTATCACCTGGGGATTCCAGTGCTGGGTATATGCCCAAAGGAACCCAAAACACTAATTCAAAACAATCTATGCACTCTTGTGCTCATTTCAGCTTAGATAGCCAAACTATGTTAGCAACAGAAGGGCCCATCAAAAGATGAGTGGATACAAAAGTGATGATATATATACCTGTGTGTGTGTGTGTGTGTGTGTATACACACATACCTTCTATATATATATATATAAAGAAATATTTCTCAATCATTAAAAAGAGTGAATCTTACCATTTGAAACAGCATGGATGCCCCTAGAGGTTATTATGCTAAGTAAAATAAGTCAGTCAGAGAAAGACAAATATATGATTTCACTTACATGTGGATTCTAAAGAACAGTGTAAATGAGCAAACAAAACAGAAATGGTTGTATAGATGCAGAGAACAAACTGATGGTTACCAAAGGACAGGGCTTTGGAGGGCTGGGTAAAAAAAGGTCTTGGGATTGAGAAATATAGATGGGTAGTTAAAAATAGGTATGGTGATGTAAAGTATAAAAAGCATATAAAGTATAGGTATGGGGATGCAGCGTAGAAAACATAGACAATAATATTGTAATAACTATGTAGGGTATCCGCCACATACTCAAAACATCAAGGATAATCCTTTGTAAAGCATATGCTTGCCTAACCACTATGCTATCCAACTGAAACTAACACAAAATAATATTAAATGTAAACTGTAATTTAAAATTTTAAAAATAAAGACAATTGAAAGAATGAATATATTTTCAGATTCAGTAAAAATACATTTATAGGTACACACTTTACTAGATTTTCCTTTATTGATTTCAATTTCTTCCTAAAAATTTATATGATTAAAGATATAAATTCTGCTCATGAATCCTGGTTAAGGTTACTGAGTATGTTTGTGGTATCTTCCCAGCCCCCAGAGACTACAGTCCTTATGGCTTAATGAGTCAGCACCTTCATCTTTTTTAAAATTTTTTATTTACGTTTAGAGAGAGGGAAAGAGAGTAAGAAAGAGAGGGAGAGAATCATGCAAGAGATACATCGATAGGTTGCCTCTCACATGCCCCCAGCTGGGGACTTACCACAACCCAAGCGTATGCCCTGACTGGGAAGGAACTGGCACTCAGTCCACTGAGCCACACCAGCCAGAGCAGCACCTTTTCTCTTACTCTCATGTCTCTGTATGCATTTAAGGTATTTTACTGAAGTGAATCACTTTCACAGGTGACTATGAAGAAATTGAACTCTTTGGGTGGTGGATCATGCCTTATTCATCTTTAACTGCCTACATCCAGGCACAGGACCCTACACATACCTGAGTCTCAATATATTTGTGTTGAATGGAATTTGACAAGCTGACGGGAGTTGTTGATTGTGCCTGGGGAGACTAGGTTTGTATACCTGCTCACCTACTTTAAGGCTTCTGATCTCTAAATGAACTTGAGAAAATAACAGATTCTCCATTGTATCAGATTCAAATTGTTAATAAGTTAACCTACTAATGGGGTTGTTGTAAGGATTGTAATGATGGTATTAATAAGTAATCTTTAAGTAGTACCTTTGTCGAGTGCCTACTATTTAATATGTGTGGTTCTGAGTATGATGTACAAAGTTCTGTTCAAAAATTTGTACATACATAATTTTGTTTAATTCTAAACAACTCCATTAATTATGTATTATTATATCTCAATGTTATAGATTAGAAGATGAAACGAATAGGGCTAAATAGGTTAAGTTCAATTAGAAAGTGGACTGGTAACAGAGGGGATTTTATTCCTGGGCCCCGTGGGCTATGTAAAGTACCTTCTCATAATACACAGTCCATAAAGATTAATCTATAAAACAAACCAAACAAAAACACTTCAATTGCTATTCATGAGATGCTTTGCGTTTTTTTATTTTTTGAGAAAAAATGCAAATCTTCCTTTGGTCTTTAGTAATTGCTAATGAGTCTGTCATTTTTATGAACGTATGAATACACTTAAGCTTTCAAAGATGCTCACTTCACCAAGCTGTTGAGCACTAAATGGATGTGACTAGCTGTAGGGAAATATTTTCTGCATAATAGGAGTGACTTCTCTATTAAAGAAAACCACGTGTGACTCGGCTGGATATGGTACTTCTCCGATATGATTTACAGCAATATGTCTATTTCTTTAACTTCTCCTAGCAATTTGAGGCCAACTCATGTATGTTTTTGGCTTAAATTGCCCTTGCCTTTCAATGGAGATTTGACATTTGAAAATTTGAAATAACAAGTGTTATTTCCATCTAATTCTTAAAAAGTTGGCTTCCATCTAGACAGGCACCTGATTTGGAGAAAAGCAGAGACTCTGGCCAGCTGGAAAGAGTGAGAAAGTGAAAGAGTCAGATTTCCAAAAATATGAGTTGCTCCCCATTTAAACTGTTCCAAACCACACTCACTTATATCACAGACCAGAAAAATCTTTACTCTTTCTCTGCAGAACCTTTTTAATCATCTATGGCAGGCCAAGGGCTACAGCTTGAGGCAGCCACATGGCCAGAATCTCTGTTCTCATGTCTTTGGTTATAAGAAAAGTCTGTAAACCAATTTCCAGACTGTGTTAAAAGAAGTTTGTCAGAAGGAAAAAAAAGTGCCTTTGATGTTCAATATTTGAAATTAAACATTTGGTTTATATATCTATGTCCTTTTTGGGATTATTAAACATAACCAGTCACTTTTAGTTGAGAGTCATATTGCTATAGCTAACAATTATATTATTTTCAGCTGCCTCCAGTGTTAAGCTTGCAAGTGCCTGTTATAATTACAAGGAATTTTTGAAGAAAATTCACTATACAGTTTATTTACAATGCTGTAAATATTTACTTCTCAGAATTCCCTACAGGTAAGCTCAGCTAAACAGGTATAGTTCTTCTAAAAACTGCCCTCAAATTCTTTTTTTTCCCTCCAAATATGGACAGCTTTCAGAAAACTGTTTTTGGTTATTTTGTGACTTACAGCTGCTACGGCATGTAGGAAAGACCCCTATTTTGAATGACTCAGTTCTAGGAGAGTTCATATGTATTTTCCACAGTATTGTAATGTTTTTACTGTCATGATTATTTCTTTCATTACTACTAGAGAGTCAGGGCACAAATTCAAATAGGTAGAAATGAAATTTTTAGTATCTGAATAAAATGAAAACTAATCAGCTTTGTCCGTCCCAGCACACCAGATGAGCTCTTTATGAAAAAGTTTGTTCTCTGTATTGCAAACCAACTTTTGGAAGGCATTCATAAGTCTGTTTTTGCACATCACTGTTTTTATAGAATACTATTAAGGGGCAGCAATAAGGACTTTTGGGGGTTCATTATTTTACCTCTCCATCAGTTCCCCTAGGTAACATCATCTAAATACCACACTGAAATAGTGTGCTTACTATTCAAATATATCCTCAAGACAAGTCCCCGACAGTGCCCTTCCAATTTGACTGGCTCCCCTAGACCTTCTTCAATGGGAATTCTGAGGCTGCCATTGTAGTGTTCCTTCGATTTTGAAACAGCTTAATCAAATAAATATTTAATTCCTATTTGGATGGCCTAAGTTAGAATAGTTATGTTTATTTTTCTTCTATGAAATTAGAAAATTTTTTTTAATTTTTGTAATAGTGATAAACTTTAAATATAGCAAAAATTTGCATCAAGATTCACCTTGACAGAATCATTTCTAAATTGATCAAAATATTCAAACTGATATATGAATTTTATTAATAATCAGACTTTGTCAAAGCCCAAATTTATTAAATTATTTAAAAATGAGTTCTATAATAATATTTACCCCAACGATATTAGCACATGTACTGTATTTTTACACACTAGTATAGGATTTAAAATGAAAAAAATGAGAGAATAATATGTGGTTATTCAGCAGGTACAAGGTGGTTACATATTCAATCTAGACGATGATTCATATATTAGAGAAATATATTTATTTTTGTCTTGTAGATTTTTCCTTTATAACCCAACTGAACAAAACTTTTATCTCTTGAGTTTCTACATAGGGGAAGTGTATTTTGCAATACACTTTTTTCCCACAGATTTTAAAATATCTATTATTTGATTTTGGGGGGAAATACACATATCACTAATTTCCCTTAGCTCTATTATCCATTAGCTTGTAAATATAGAATATGATTCAAGCAAGAAAGTTATCTTCAAGCTTATTGAGACAGTAATTTCATGAATTCAATATAAATGTTTGTTGCCAATAATACATGTGTAATGGATTGGTGGCTTAAAAAACAATGCTTTTTTTACTCTAACTTAGTCTGTATAAGTTATTATAAAATTAAAATAACCATGTTAAAAATATGCATTTACAAGCTATGCAATGTGTTCTTGTATTTAATGTCAACTTTATTTGTAACCATGTGTACAAACATAAAGGTAAGTGAACTTCGAATAAGACCACTCTAAGGGTTTTGAGTTTCTTTTGTTAAAATAAGAGCACCTATATAACCATTAAACAGTTAGAAATAGAACTATATCTATATCCTAGAAACCTCTAATAGTACTCCTTCTAGTTATAATCCACACAAAAGTGAAAATTTTTATTTCCATAGATTTAGTCACCTGGTTTATAATGTTAAAGAGTAGAATCATGGAATTTGCAACTTTTTGTGTCCAATATCTATTGGTCAAATATTTTGACTGTGAAATATTATATGTCACTACCTGTTATAATGTTATTTTTTTTCATTGCTGAATTGTCTTCCATTGTACAAACAGAGCACAGTTTATTTACTTACTGACTGCTAATGAACATTAAGTTGTTTGCACGTTTAGACTATTTTCAATAATATTGTGTGGCAATTTTTATTTAATGGGCATATGTACATATGATTTGGTGAACACATGCATGTATATAGAAAATATAGATAGGGTTTCTAAGCATTTGATGTTCAGCATTAGTAACACTGCCATTTTCTAAATGTATTTTACCAACATATACTTAGACCAGCAATGTATGGCAGTTCCAACTGCACCACATCTTTGGTAATTCTTAATATGGTATTTTGTATGTTTTAAAGATTTGATTTATTTATTTTAGAGAGAAGGGAGGAGAGAATGTAAAAGAGAGATAGAAACATCAGTGTGTGGTTGCCTCTCACACACCCCCTACTGGGGACCTGGCCCGAAACCCAGGCATGTGCCCTGACTGGAAATGGAACCAGCAACCCCTTAGTTTGCAAGCCAGTGCTCAATTCACTGATCCACACCAGCCAAGACTTGGTTTTGGCTTCAACATATGATGATATGAAAATTGTACTGGAATAATATGAAATTGCATCATATTCCAGTTTTAATATACACAATGCTCATCTGAAATATGTAATTACACATTTACTATTTTTAATATGGTGTTTGATAATTATTTGTTTTAAGTTGTTCTTTGTAATCAACCCATAAGCAATCTTAATGTACCATATTTTGCCATGTATAAATAATAAAAATTTTTGGCCAAATTTTTGAGGAAAAAATAAGGATAAAACACAGGTAGTACTAATTTGTTACAGGTACATAAAATTCCTTCTACCTTGCATTTGTTTTTATGTTGTGTAATTTTTTTGTTACATAAAATTTTTTGTACCATAATATGTTCAAAAATAAATGTTAAGATTCCTTTATAATATAAAACAAGTATCTAAATATAGAAAAATAAAAATTGAATTAAAAGTTTAAATGAAAGATTTTTTTTCTGAAAGTTTGAGCCAAAAACATGTGTGCTCATTATACATGGTAACTATGGTAACCTGGTTAAGTTTGTCAATCACATATTGAAGACATATTCTTCCATTTTATGACTAGATATTTCACCCAATAATTCTTTATTATTTACAGTGTTTATATTAATGCAGTCCAAAGTATTAACTTTTAATTCATGATTAATGCTTTTTGTGTCTAAAATTGTATATTACCTATGGCTATGAAATGTTCTTTTGTGTTATTTACTAGAAACTTAATTGGTTTAAAATTAACATTCCATTGTGAAAATTACAAGGAATTAATTATCACAGTTAGGGTAATATAGAAACCAAGGTCTTTTATTTTTTTCTCATGAAATTATCAAGTCACTCAGGAAATATAATTGTTTTAAGACATTACATACTACAAAATTCACCCTTTTAAAATGTACAATCAGATGGTTTTCTACTATATTCACAAAGTATTGCAACCATTGCCACTACATTTTTATTATCTTTTAAAGAAACCCTGCCCTGGCTGGTGTAGATCAGTGGATTGAATGTGGGCCTGCCAACCAAAAGGTTGCCAGTTCAATTCCCAGTCAGGACACATACCTGGGTTGCAGGCCAGGTCCCCAGTGGGGGGCACACAAGAGGCAACCACATGTTGCTATTTCTCTCCCTTTCTTTCTCCCTTCCCCTCTCACTCAAAATAAATACAATCCTTTTTTAAAAAAAGAGAGAAATCCCATATCTATTAGGAGTAGTTCTCCTTTTCCCCCTTTCCTATGTACCTGGCAACAACTAAGCTACTTTTTCTGTGAATTTGTCAATCCTGGACGTTGCATATAGACAGTATCATACAATATGTAGCATTTTGTGTCTATTTCACAACATAATACCTTCATGGTTCAAATATTTTATAGCATGTAATATGTTTCATTTCTTGTTATAGCTAAATAATGATTCATTCTCTGGGTAAATCATGAATATTCACATATCAGTGATGGGTATTTTAGTAGTTTCCAATTTTAGGTATTATTTCACAGTGCTGCTAGGAACATTGATGTACAAGTTGTGTAATACAAGTTTTCCATCATCTTGGGTACATACCTAGAAGTGAAATCGCTGGGTCATGTGATGACTCTAAGTATAAAGGTTTGAGGCAATGTCAAATTGTAATTCAAAGTGGATGTGCTATTTTGCATTCACACTAACGATGCATGAGTGTTATAATTTAGTAGTGTCCTCGCAATTGTTATTGCTTTTCTACATTTTTGAAGAGTGGTCCGAGGTGCCATCTCATTGTAGTTTGCCTTGCATTTCACTAATGATTCTTAACTTTGAACACCTTTTACTGTGCTTACTGGTCATATCAATAGTTTCTTTAGAGAAATATATTTAAATAAATATTTAACCTTTCTTAAATTTGTTTTTTCTCTAATTGAATTGTAAGTTTTTTATAGTGTGTAGACACTTGTCCCTTATGATTTCCAGATATTTCTTGATCCTAAGTTATTTTTTTTAAGTTTTTGATGGTGTCTTTGGAAGCAAAAGGTTTTAATTTTGAAAAAATCTAATTTACCTATATTTTTTCTTACTTTTCATTGGGGATAATATCTAAGAAACCATTACTTAATTCAATATCAGAACAATTTACACTGTTGCTTTCATCATGAGTTTTAATTTTTTTTTTTAAAGAGAATTTTTTTTTTAAAGATTTTATTTATTTATTTTTAGAGAGGGAAGGTAGAGGGAGGGGGGGAGAGAGAGAGAGAGAGAGAGAGAGAGAGAGAGAGAGAGAAACATCAATGTGCGGTTGCTGGAGGACATGGCCTGCAACCTAGGCATGTGCCCTGACTGGGAATCGAACCTGCGATGCCTGGTTCGCAGCCCGCGCTCAATCCACTGAGCTACGCCAGCCAGGGCATGAGTTTTAATTTTTTAGTGCTTACTTTTGTCACTGTGGTCCATTTTGTATTAATTTTTGCATATGTGCAAAGAAGAAATTCAACTTCACTCTTTTGCTTTTTGATATCTAGTTGTCCAGTTATTATTTGTTGAAGACAGTATACTTTCTCCATTGATTTTCTTTACAACTTTGTTGAAAATCAATTGACCCTAATTTAAGCATTTATTTCTGGACTCAATTCTCTTGTGTTGACATATATGTTTATGTTTATACCAGAGCCACATTGCCCTGATTGCTGTAGGTTTATAGTGAGGTTAGAAACAAGGAAGACTATGTCCTACAATATTATCCAAATCCTTCCCCCAACCACAGGATATTTTTTGGCTGATTTACATCCTTAAAATTCCATATAAATTTAAAAATAATCTTGTCAAATTCTGCAAAAAGGTACCTGGAAGTTTTACTGGTATTGCATTGACTCTGTAGAACAATTTTTGGGAGTATAGTCATCATAACAATACCAGTCTTCCAATTCAGATATTTTTCTATTTATTTATTCTTCTTTAACTTCCAAGAATAATCTTTTGCATTTTTCAATGTGCAAGTCTAAATATTTTATTCATTTTGATGCTACTGGAAGTGAATTGTTAATTTGGGAGTTGTTTATTACTTAAGTATCAAAATGCAATAGAGTTTTTATAGTTCTTGTGTCCTGAATTTTGGTGGACTTGTTTATTAAATATAATACTTTGTTATATATTCCTTAAGTTTTTCTAAATATAAGGTCATGAAACATATGAATAGAGATAGTTTTCCTTCTTTTGCAAACTGGATGCTTTTCTTCTCCTTCTTCTCTTATTTTTATTTTTTTGCCTGATTGCTTCATCTATAATGTCTTGTTCAAAATAAAAAGCAAGAATGGACATCCTTAAAATGTCCTTGTTAATTAGGATAAAATCATTCTGTCTTTCAGCATTAAGTCTGACGTTAGGTAAGCCTTCATATATATATTTACTTTCTCTGCTTGAGGAGGTTCCTTCCTATTCCTATTTTGTTGAGTGTTTTTATTATGAAAAGGTATTTTTGTCAAACTTTTTTTACTACACTTATTGAAGTGATCATAAGGTATTTGTTATTTATCCTGGAAATGTAGGACATTACACTGATTAGTTTTGATAGGTTGAACCAACTTGGCCATCTTGGAATAAATCTTACTAGTTCTTGATGCTGGATACAATTTGCTAACATTTTGTTGACAAGTTTTATTTTGCACTTCTATTTATTGTACACTTCTAATTATTTTGCACTTATTTATTGTGACTCTAAATAAGTCTGTAATTTTAGGATGGTACTGACCTAATAGAATGAATTTGGGACTACTCTCTCTTTTATTATTTGGGAGAGTTTGTGAAGGATTCATTTCAAATCTTTGTTTTTTTTAATTCACCGGTGAAGTTTTGTTGTGTGCAGAGCTACAATTTGGGGTAAGTGTTTTGATCAAGAATTGAATCATTGTACTTGTTGAGTAGGTATTCAGATTTCCATTTCTCCTACAGTCATTTTCAGTAGTGTGTGTCTTTCTAGGCATTTGTCCATTTCATCTATGTTATCTAATTTATTGTTATTATATTTTCTACAGTATTCTCTTAGGTATTCCTTTATAAACTTCTTTTAAATGTTACATAAGGCCAAGAATAATGTCTCATCTTTCATTCCTTATACAGCAATTTGGGTCTTCTCTGTGCTTTTCTTTGCTGTCTGATTAATGATATTTAAATTTTGTTGAACTTCATCAAAAAAACAACCTTTTGTTTCACTGATTTTCTCTATTTCATTTATCTGATTGAATCTTTTCTTTTTTCTGCTTATTTTGGCTTTATTCATCTACTTTAGTATATTCATTTGAGATGTTTATTCTTTTTAAAATACGCATCACAGCTACAAGTTTTCCTTTAAACACTACTTTCACCACATTCCAAATGCTTGAGTATGTTGTGTTTTCATTTTTACTCATAGCAAAGGATTTTTTATAAGTTTTCTTTCAGTCCATAGATTAGATAGTAGTTTATTATTTAATTTGCACATGCTTTGTGAATTTGTCAAATATTCTTTTGTTATTGGTATCTAATTTTTTATTATGATCAAAGGACAAACTCTGATGATGATACTTTTTAAGGTTTTTGAGAGCTGTTTTATGGTTTAACTTGTGGTCTATCCCAACAATATGCTCATTTTCTTCATTCATTTTTTTATTGTTTCTCAGAGTGAATATTGTTAATTGCTGTATCTCCAAGATTTTTATTTTCATTCTCTTAACTTTTTACCTGTAAATATACTGTAACAGAGGAGAAGCCCCCAGCAACTCCACTTTAACACAAAATATCTGTTAGGATTTTTGCATGTCTTATGTACTCACATTCCAGAGTTGTCACTTAGTCATTCTATGACATATATAGGTGCTATCCTGCTGGTGACTTAGACACTCCTTTCAAAACAAGAATTATATCAATTATTCAGACTGAACTTGGAAATCTAAAGCTTACTGACTTAGGGTGAGACTGTAGTGGAGGCATTCTCAATCCACACTCTCCCAATGGATATTAGTTCCACTTGCAAGACCCCACAATTTTGAATACTGATTTCTTTCTAGGGACCCTATGTCTGTTTCTGGCATTGTATTGCTTATCTGATAATGGTGAATTAACTTACTTCCCTCCTAAAAACACAGTGAGTTATAACTTAAGGGTAGTTGTAAGTTATCCTCAGGGGTTTCATGAAACACTAACAGCAGACCATGTGGCCCACATATGACTGGGTATCTTTTTCAGAATGAGGGCACTGTTGGTTGCTTGGGGAAACTTCCCAGAGGGATAACTGATTCATTATTTATGTATTTCTTGGAGGCAGTTATCTCTATAATGAGTAAACAAATTAGAAACCTTGGTATCAAATTTATCCTTGACTTTAACTGAAGTTATCAATCATATTCAGTGGCCCTTAAAGGCATTTAGTTCAGCCTGGACTCACTGGGCATGGTTGTTATGGATGATTTCCTGAACTGTGTTCCTTATAGGCCAAGACAGAGTTTGTGCAATCACTGATGCATCTGCTATGCCTAAAGTAGTGCCCCAAGCCAAGTGGAAAGGTCAGTGCTGAAAATTATGGAGAAAGACATCAGACTTTCTAAGTTAAAACCTGATTTGTTCATTCAGCTGTGTCTGGTAACTTAGATGGCATATTTCAGTCAATACTTGAGGTTGTCCTCATTAGGCTTCTTGAATCTTATTGAGAATAGCCTTAACTAAATGTTGTAAGAAAAAAGTGAATGAATTTTTTTCCTGGCCTCTCGAGGTCAGATTAATCAGAGTGGCCAATGAAGTGGTATATTTGGGAAATTCCCCAGAATGGAAGACAGTGTAGAAATGAGATGTAAATAATATCGTGAGACAATTCTTCTTAGATCTCTCAAGTCTCTGAATGTCTTATGAGTGAGATCTTGATGGCTCTTTTCTATGACATTTGCACAGAAGATCTCTTTGGAAGAGAGAAATAGTATCTCCCATAAGACCAAGGTGAAGGCATACTTAGTGTCCAGTGCAATACAGTGTTTCCCTACAGAGCAATGAATAGGTGTAATTACTACTACAGAAAATGAAGGTTTCCTAAACTTA
Organism: Tonatia bakeri; assembly: GCA_004024845.1. Taxonomy (NCBI): domain Eukaryota; kingdom Metazoa; phylum Chordata; class Mammalia; order Chiroptera; family Phyllostomidae; genus Tonatia; species Tonatia bakeri. Next base: position 26,780 of record PVIA01000207.1, read on the forward strand.
TGTTTACTTTACTGTACCACAGTGTATTACTACATGTGGCACATGTTACTGACTGTGCATGTGGGAAATTATACAGAACAAATTTGCTCATTTACTCAACTAATAAATGGCTGGAAAACAACAAGGAAGAAGGATGGATAATGCTGCAGAGTAAAGAAAGACACAAAGAAACACATTAAACAAAATGCAATGTTAGATTTTGGTTGATTTTTATTCACATGAGTTAATGATAAAACTGTATTTTGAGCAATAACCATCTTTAGAATATTAGCTGTGTGGTAAATGATATTAAAGAATTATTATTAATTGTTTTAATTTTGGTTACTAGATTAAGGTTGTATACAAAAAAGGTTTGTTTGAAATACATACTATGTACTAACACAAAGCATATTTTGGAATTTGTTTTGTTAACTTTTCAAATAAAATATTTTGCAAAAGAATTAAGATTTAGTGAGGGAAACAAAGTATGTGCAGATGAATATAATTAAGTATGATATATTTTTAAGTTGTCAAATTTCTAAGTGATTTGGACATATGACTCACAATCTCTTTAAGAATGGTTTAGAGGCCCTGGTCTAATGGTCCAACATTTGACCAGTGGTTTTCCAGGTGATGTGATATTTCTCTCAGAGGATATATAGTAAAGTCTGGATATAATTTTGGTTGTCACAGTTGGGAGGTGCTACTGGCATCTAGTGGGTAGAAGCCATAGTTACTGCTAAACACTGCACAACCCATGCCATCATCTCAAACAAAGAATTATTCAGCTCAAAATATCAATAGTACCAGGTTTGAAAAATCCTAAATGAGATGATTAAAATAAGAAGGAATTATGCTCTGTTGTCATGTTCTAATTAGCACCAAGAGTTAAAGTAAGAAAGGGTTTAATGTCTCAGATTTGTAAGTCATGTTCTGGATGCTTGGAAACCCCCTGAGCACACCACTGCAATTCTCAGTTGATTCCACAGAAGTACTTGATTTGGTAGCTGCAGAGAAGATAGGGAGGGTTTAAAGTTCACATGCCCTTAATCCTCTGTGAATGTGAGCACATTTCAACTAGCCGTGTATGAGTGTATAAAAAGGAATTGCTGGCTTTTCTGGATCCATGATGGTCTTAGAGCTTCTTACAACTTCTCTTCCAAGGATCAGCAAACCAGTAATCCGTCTGCTTTCTTTGTTTGCCACGCTACTGGGTCATGGCTGCAGTGCGAGTGGCCAAGGATTTTCGCATCAGTTTTACTACTTTAATACAGAGAAAGATGGATGAAGTCTTGCTTTTCTCTTCTTTGGAAAAAAGTATATTTTCAGTGGGTACCTGAATTATCTTTAATAGCAATAACCGCATTTCACATTTATTATCCACTTGTGTATCTTGGCATCTGTTATCTAGGGTAGATTTTAAAAAGGAGTCTACACATTCTTTTCTTATAGTTTCTTATGTTGAAGAGCTCAGCCACAATGGAAAGGGCTCTCTTTCTCTCCCTTTCACCCAGGTTTCATCTGGCTCTTTATTGCCCTTCACTCAGGGATCACCTGTCTGGGGAATAAAACTGCTAAGTGTGATGTATATTCCCACTGGTTCAATATTTTTTCCATCACTTAATTCTGCCTTCTGAAAGTTTTCATATAACTGTGACACTTTTTTGTTCTTAATTAAGGCAATAGTGAATGAATTTAACTTTATCTAGGTCTTCATGTATGTTCAGTGTTTTTTCCACCTGGTTTACTTGGGTAGCAGCATCATATCTTGCTTCTTGCAGTTTCTAAATCTAGGTTCCCCTTTATTTCAGCATCACTTTTTGTTGCTGAAAAGTTCAGGGCTGACAGTAACTGCATTTCCATAGCAGAATTGATTCTTGGTGCCTTCGTTTTCCTTAGCTACTGAATCAAAAGGAAGGCACTGCTTTGAGGTGTTCCTATCTTTCTAAGACAGTTCTTCTAATTCAATAAAGTCATCTTCTTCCCCTAAAAAGGAATTTTCTTTGGCTCTAGATTCAAATGCACCATAAGTATTAGAAGGTCCTTGCTGACCTTAGTCACTTAGTCACTTCCATTCCATCAAAAAATATTAAAAGTAAGTTATGAAGTCAGGGCACATGCCTAGGTTGCAGGCCATGTCCCCCAGCAACCACACATTGATGTTTCTATCTCTCTCTCTTTCTCCCTCCCTCCCCTCTCTAAAAATAAATAAATAAAATCTTAAAAAAAAACAAAAAACAAACAAACAAACAAAAAAAAGTAAGTTATGGGACAGTGCATAGTTGAAACAAAATTGGAAAAATATGTGTTTCTAATTGCTGAAACGGGGTGATGGATACCTCAGAATTCATTTTGGAGAGGTAATAACCTCTCTAAACAAAGCAAAACAAAACAAGCATGCATTCTGGAGTGTCGCTATTTGATTCAAATCCATGGTCCACTGCTAATAGCTGTGTGACTCCTGGAAACTTCCTTGACATTGTTTCCTTAGCTGAAGGTGGGAATAATATTAGTATCTATTTCACAGAGTTTTAATGAGTTTTAAATGCGTTAATATGTTTAAATATATTAACATGTGAATAATGCCTTGCTATATGTATTACTTACATATAATAATTATAAAACAAGGAATTTTGCCACACAACCATATTTAAATAATAATGCATATTGTAGAGTAAATATGTACAATATTAAGCACATAAATGTTAAAACTCTGTAAGGAACCAAATAACATAATGCATTTATAATCATTGATGCATTTTTGTATTTTTGTACCCATAAATGGTAATGGGAACTTTTTATAGAATTTGATTCTAATTCAGGATTTTCTAGTGTATGCACTAAATCTAGGGAGTAGTGTAAAGTTTCCATTTTACTTACATCCAAATTGAAAAAAGTCATTTTACTGCTCCTCCAGGTCTGAATAAATATAAATCATTTTTGTGAGAAAAAATCCTCAGGAAGCAAAGAAATATTTTCTTCAGAAAAAAAATTCAGTGACATACCTTCAATGCCTAGCATATAGACAGCATTCCATGAATAACCAAATCATCAATTAATCAATCAGTATTTTAAAATGATTTACTTAGTAGGTATCAAATGTTTCCTGACTCTAGGTGGAAGCTAATAAAACTGTCTACTTCATAAAATTCCCCAGTAAATTCATGATAGAAAATAAAATTCACAGCACAAAATCACTTTATCTGTTTCCCCTTCCTCAATCAGTTAAAAAGTGGTTCTTATATCGACCTCTGCCAGAACGGTATTTCCCACCCACTGCTGAATGCTCTTCCTCAAATACACTTCACAGAGGGATAATAATTTACCCTTCTCAGTAAGAAATACATGTTCAATGGTTTAGAGGAAAGAGAAGTCTCATCACCTTGTCCTTTTCAACTGCTTGCACACACATGCATCCCAGTTGTAGGGCCTTCTCTGAAGATGGAACGCGAGTCCTGGAGCACAGGCCCCATTGCCCAAGCTAACTGATGCACGTGGTGGTGTGCAACTCCAGTTAGGTATGTATTTCATTTCACTTTTTCTCAATCAGGATAATAAACTCTGGAACCAGTGAATGGCTAAGAGTTACTAAAGAAAATTAAATAAAAAAGAAAGAAAATATAAATATATAAAGTTTAGACAGAACAAGTCCACTTAAATTACCAAATGAAATTAAATAAAACACTGTGAAACACTTTTGGATAAATTTTTAGATTATATCAAATTTTGATGACTGTAACTAATTAATACGCTGAAAATAAATAAAGTTTTACTATAGAATTTGATGCAAAATTTAAAAACTCAGCATTTGATCCCAGTTTTTATTAATAAGTCCTTTGTTTTAGGCATTTGTGTCTGTATAAATTTAGAGAATGTTTCAAGATTTGCCTCCTGAATTTTGATGATTTAAAGTACAAATAAGAATATTAAAATAAATGTTAAAAATTACCACATTTATATGTACTTTAAATTATAGTACCTGACAAGATCTAATTTATAGTATTCAATTGTTTTACATATGGTTAATTTTCTAATGAGAGTGTGATCATTTCATAACAAGGTCTGTGAGGATATAAATCTGTATATTTTTTTAGAAAAATATCATTTAGAAATAATATGTCCTGGGTTCTAATCTGCTCCATTATTAAATAGCTGCAGAAACTTAAAAAACCACTTAATCTTTCTGCAGTTTAGATTTTAAACTTCAAAGTAGTTCAACTAACAGGAGGCAAAGACTGTCAGAAGGAATTAAAAATCAATAATAATAAAAACCCAAGACCCAACTAGTTTTCCATAAAGACATCCATATGGCTACTCAGGGCCGTTTGGTCAAGTAAAGTTTGTTCTATCCTGAATTGCCTTGAATGCATTTGTTCAACCTTGTTCTTTTCCAAGGTTGTTTTGGTTATTTTATGCTATTGGATTTTTATAAAAATTTTTAAATGAGTCTGTTAATTATTTATGAAAAGGCAGGATGTTAATTGCAATCACATATTGACTTAGAGTTGAAATTGAAGGATATTAAATCCTTCAATCCATCAACACATCTAATTTAAATTTTTTTCTTTAATTTTAAAGTATATTTTGTTGATTACACTTTACAGTTGTCCCATTTTTCCCTTCCCTTTGTTCCCCTCCACCCTGCGCCCCTCCTCCCACCAGCATTCCCCCCACCTTAGTTCATGTCCATGCATCATACATATAAGTTCTTCCGCTTTTCCACTTCCTATACTGTTCTTAACCTCCCCCTGTCTAAAATTTTGAACCTACCATTTATGCTTCTTATTCCCTGTACCTATTCCCCCATTTTCTCCTCTCCCCCTCCCTGCTGATAACTCTCCATATGATCTCCATTTCTGCGATTCTATTCCTCTTCTACTTGTTTGCTTAGTTTTTTGTTTTTGTTTTTGTTCTTAGGTTCAGTTGTTGGTAGTTGTGAGTTTGTTGTCATTTTATTATTCATATTTTTGATCATCTTCTTTTTTTTAGATAAGTGAGACAGATACTGGTATAGCGGTATCCATCACTGCAGATGCTCATCAAAACAAGAGAAAAACATACACACAGACAACCGAGTCCTGTGGAGAAATAGGTACAAAACGGCCACTCTCTCTAGTGGAGAGCACCCCGTTCTCCCGCCCGAGCAGGCTTTTATTAAGAATACAGATACAGTTTGTGAATTACCATCTGACAGGGAAGACAAAGCAAGTAGTTAGCTTTCAAAGGGGCTTTATCATTTAAAAAGACTACAGGACCTAAAAGGCTAGTTTCGTTTCCTGCCCGTGCCTTCATATTCTAACTAAAGAGCATCCTCCAGCAAGCAGATCTTACAGGATCTTTCATATTCTATGTCTCAGGCCTGATTACCCTGGGGGTCCACCGACTATGGTCTGGACTGCACCGCCCCTGTTATTTCCACAGGCCTGAGTTGGGCAGAGGAGACAAAGGCAGCCGGGAGACTTGGATTTTTCAAGGACTCAGGTTTGACAAAGCCAACAGGGCAGGGGTCGATGTCAATCACCCCTTCATTTCCACATTCCCCCAAGTCCTTCCCTGAGGCATCCATGTGATCATGCCTGTTAGGCGATTCCCTCAGTGGGAAATCTTACCCATCATTGGCTAACTGATCAAGCAATGGGGGCCACACAGAACAGACAGCGTTCATGCCAGGGAAATAAGTTTTGTCTCCTCAATGTCTCCTGTTTTGCAGGTCTCTTACTCAGCCTTAGCCATGGGCGGTTACAGTTTCCTGAGACCAGACAAGGTGGACCCCAACAATAAGTCTATTTAACATTTCTTATAATAAGGGCAAAATTTTTCACTATAATTATATTTTGATTATGAGTTGTACCTTTTGATACCAGGTATAATCTTCATTATCTCAAGTTCTATTTTATGGAATATTATAGATTTTGGGGGGCTTTTTTACATTAGTTAGACATGGCTGTGCTCAACATTTTGTTTTTAATATTTCTTGTCTCTTTTTCTTGAGATCTAACTATTTCTTTTGCATAGGCTATATCATACATTTTAAAACTTAGGAAACGTTTCTTAGTAGGAGACTTTAATCTGTTTAATTAATTAATTTATTTATTTATTCATTTATATTTATATTTTATTTATTTATTTTTAGAAAGGGAAGGGAGGGAGAGAGAGTGAGAAACATCAATGTGCAGTTGCTGGGGGCTGTGGCCTGCAACCCAGGCATGTGCCCTGACTGGGAATCGAACCTGCGATGCTTTGGTTTACAGCCCGCGCTCAATCCACTGAGCTATGCCAGCCAGGGCTGTTTAATTTATTTTTACAAACTATATTAGTTTATATTTTATCTTGTTCAAAATCTTATATCTTTGGCTCTCATAGAATTGTTATATGAAATATATATTTAGTGCCTTCATTTTTAATTTTGTTATGTTTTATCATCTTGTTCAAAATTTTATATCTCTGACCTTCATAGAATTATTATATGAAATATACATTTTGTGTTTTTACTTTTGACTCTAGGCATGTTATCATTTAGATGCTTTTCCTAATTGCCAGACAAAAGATTGAACATCATCTTTAGAGACGGCCTTCCCTTTAAAGGAGAACTCAGATCAGCTCTTTCCTAGGTGTCTCTCAGTTCTGTTCACTTTTCGGTAGTTGTTGATATTATCTAGCCTTTAAGTTAGAGTTCACTTTTATACATGTCTTCCACTTTCAAAAAGCTTATATTTATATTGCTAATAATAAGATGACTATAAGTTGTTTTACTTTTTATATATTTAATTTGTATATATTTAATTTATATATATAATTTATATATTTAATTTAATTTATATATTTAATATAGCTTACAATTTGATTACAAAATTGCTTTCACTTTTTTGCCTATTAATATTGAAGTGATTCTTTGTCACTTGGAATCTACCTTCAAATCATTTTCTGAAAAATAAATATATCAAATGTTTTGTGAAATCTTATCTAAAGCTCTTTCTCTGTGACTTTTGTGTATGAATACTTAGTTGGGTGTGAAAATAACCTGTGATAGACATTTTGTCAGTGCTGTGCATGTGCTGACATGGTAACAGTCTTCATTTAAATTTACAGAAGGGGTTTTTGACCTTGTCTGTATTTTGTGTCTTTATAGGTGTTTGTGTTTAGTAGATGTTTCTTTATTCTTCTAACGCAACCGAAATGTGCATTAAAACTCCAAATGATTTCTTCTGGAATATCATTTGGTGTTTTTCAGTTTAGTTTTTACTTTATTTCATTTCCTTTATTTGCCCTGTTCTATTGTTCAGGAATATCAATGAACAATTAATTGTTACTCCACTTCCTGACTTACACATATGAACATAGGGTGCTTATCTTCTTTCAAGCAGTGTTTTGGCTTTCTTGGGATATATTTCCTGAATTCCAAAAGGCAGTTCCAGTTTTAATTTTTTGAGGTATCTCAATACAGATTTGCACAGTGTTTGTGCCAGTCTGCATTCCCACCAAAAGTTTAAAAGTGTTCCCCTTTTCTCCACATTCTCGCCAGAACTTATTTGTTGATTTTTGACAGGTGTGAGGTGGTACCTCATTGTGGTTTTAATTTACATTTCTCTGATGATTAGTGATGTTGAGCATCTTTGCACAAAACTAATGTTTGTGCACAGTTAATAAACTAGTTGAAAGTAAAGCACACTTCATTAACTGATGGACAAATTAGCTGTTGAACATTGCATGTGAACTTGAGATACAATATTACAAATATCTAACCTCTCAAAGTTGACAAAATTAGCCTCATGAGCTTTGGTAGCTGGGTAGGAACGTATTTACTAAACACATCTCCTTTGATTCCTCTTAGTCTTTTTCTACTTTTCACCCTCTGAAATTCATCCAGCACCCTCGGATCACTTCCCTTAAATCCACCAACTGGTACCCGCTCTGCTCCCATGGGCTCTGCCAACAGGGCCTCTGAGAATGCATATCACTCAGTGTCTGAGTGGTTGATTTGAGGTTTTCTTTCTCTGCAAAAATCTTTCTAAAAGCAATGTTTTCTTTTATATGGAAAAAATTATTGAAAATCAGAACCGACATGGTGGTTTTTTTGGAAAACACTATTACAAGTATGGCAATGTGCAGTTTATTAAATGGAACTCATTTAAAGTTCAAATGTTAATAGGGGGTGGATTTTTACAAAGCAAAGTAGAGGCCCTATTGGAGTCCTGGATTTTATTCAAGGTCATACATCTGATTTGTTGAGCAATCTTCAACAAAGTCACTTTTGTGACCTTGACCTAAATCTAGTGGGTTTTCCTCCATCTGTAAAAAATTAGGTTAATAACACATGTTTATTTGTAAAGTGCTTTGGTATGCTCAGAATAAAAAAAATGGCACTAGTGCAAATATTGTCAGCATTGTATTTATTAATTGCTGAGGATGGCTTCAGTGCACCTTTCCTATTTCAAAATCCTGCTTGCAGCTGTGAAAACATTATGCTTAACACGAGCAATTATCAATGGGGATTGGTGCAGAACTCACAGCAAAGGCAGCTGAGGGAGGGACCATTTATTAAGAGTAGACTACAGCAAAGGCAGCTGAGGGAGGGACCATTTATTAAGAGTAGACTGAGAAAGGAAAATAAACTACAGGTATTATTTAACAAGTGAGTTGTAATATTATATCTATATGCTATAAAATTATATGGTACGTATACATTATATATTTATGTTATATACATTACTTGTTATATATTAATTATACACATATATAGAGTGAGTGAAGATATACAGAAATATAAACCAAAAACTCCTATATGTACGATTAAACTCTGATTAAATCAGGTTAAAATTTTTGCTTTGCTATGGCCAACCTTTTGCCTTTACCACCTTCCTCTAGGTCTATCAGTTTCCTTACCTTCTACAGTTTGCTGTTTTATACACTGTGTTATTGAATGTTTTATTCTCAGGAAAGATAAACATATTAAATATTATAATTAAATAAAAAGAAAGGAGAAAAACCTAGACAGAGAGTATTGGAAAGACCTTCCTTGGTGAAAATTACATTTTCTATTATTTTATTGCTCTAAGTCCAATAATATTTGTTCACTTTGTCACCAGACAGATTTAAATTATTTGTTTCCCTTTTCCAGTAATGTTTCTTTTACTAACCTTCTCTGTTGATGTGTTATCTTATTTACTTTACCCAATTTTACTTACAGTCAAGAACTTTTATTGTAAATTTTCCTAGGTGGTGTGTGTGAACACTTTGAACTTTGAACTTCCTGACATCAGTTGTTGCTGCTCATGGAAATGTGTGGACTGATGGAAGATGTGCCCCTGGCACGAGAGTTAAAGAAGCGTAGTTAAAGAGGTCAAGCGACCTCTTAGCCACCTGCTTCCCGTTCATCATCCAGCCAAACTAAAACTGTCTATAAAATTCCCTTTAGTGGAAGCAAAGTAAAGTTTTATATGCAGGGGGGGGCATGTTATTCATAAAACAAATTCTTCCTTTACAGAAAGAAAAGAGATAAGGAGAAATGGAAGAAGAGCACCCTAGAAGGGATGGAACTATACAATACCCATCTCATCGATGACGTTCCTGCTGTTTCTTCTCCCCTACATCTCTCATTTTTCCTTCCTCTAGTTTTTCATTTCCACTCACCTTCTTTCTTCTCTGTCTAGACTGTGGAGTTTTACCTGTGGCCTCTGATAAGGAAAAAGAAGTTATCTGAGCCATGCGTCAGCCATTAAAGCTACAATGAAACCATAACAAATTGAAGTGACTCTACAGATGATGCTGGTAAATTAAAAACAAGTCAATATGCAACACAAGTGACACACATTGATAGTTTACATAACCAAATGAAACACTGTTTGCCACATGTTCGGCTTTGGCTTTGTGGGCCTTAGCTAACAGACACCCTTGCAAACATGGTAATGTTAAGCCATTTATTTTTAACCTCATTTGAGGAGGGATGGGTTAAAAATACTGTCTTCTAATTTTAGGGTCACAGTATCATTCTTGGTCAATAGAAAGACTTTCTTATTTCATGTATACTTCCTTCCATTCACATACTTCACACTTCTCCCTACCCAATGCCCATCTGCTATGGTCATTCTATATTATAGTTTTTGTTGTTTGTTTCTATATGTGCATTCTATAGTGCATTGTTTATAAGAATGCACTGTTGTATGATGTTATTAAACTTATGTTGCTTATGTTTGATTTGTTGAGCATTTTGATGGTTGAGATTCATTTGTGGGCTGAAATGGACTTTTGATATAATGCTCTTAGTAGGAGGATTCCTTAAAGTGAGATTTTTAGGAAGCAGTCAAGCTATGTGAGGATGAGTTTGATACTTTCAAATTTTGTTAGAGTAGCATAATGTGGTCTTTACTCTAGGGTTAATTAAGCCTTACTATATAAGGTATGACCTTCCTGGGGTCTCTACTGAATATTATAGTTGTTCAATTAATTTTATCTTATCTGGCTGATTGAAACTTGAACATTATACTGCCCTGTTTGAATTTGAGGAACACTTAATCTTAAATCATCCAAATTGTTCTTGCCCTTGACTTTGTTCTTTGCCAGGTCTTTTGAAGCGTTATTCCATTCATGTGCTCTTAAGTATGTACTCCAAGACTCGATATTACCCCTGCTCTGATTTTTATTCTGGTGCTCTTTCTTTCTTTCTTTTTTATTGTTGTTCAAGTACACTTGTCTGCATGCTCTTTCTTTATGTAGCCTTCTCTTCTTTCCAGTACTCTGCTTCACAAGTTCCAGCTACTGAGCTCCCTAAGTGCTAATATCTGTCTCTTTGGCACCGCCTATTGTCCAATATCTGAAAATGGTTTCATGTGTTTTCTAAGTTTTCTACAAGAGATGGTAATTTCAGCACCATTTCTTCCACTTGACTAAAAGCAGAAGAAATTTGGGTTGCGTATCTTTTCTGCTGAGTTAGTATGATCTTAATTATCAAAACTTTAACTTTTCATATAGAAAAAATCTTCAAATGTAAAATACTTTGCTGGATGCTGATAAATGCAAACTAGTACAAATTATAGGCAAATTAGCTAATGTTGTATTATTTGTCTAATAATGACTAAATAAATTTATACCAGTGCATCCCTAGTTGCTTGATTTCTTCCAAGAGCACCATAGGATTGTTACACACAGAATATTCCTTTGCCCACAGCAAAATTACATTACAAATTAAGAACAGAGATTTGTTTGGAAAATCCCCAAGTCATTTGAAATGAAACAATACTTTGAAATGAGGGGTTAATAAACAACATATGAAATATTGTATGCTAAAGCAAAAACAGCATTTTGTATAAGTTGTGGTAGTGTAGGTAAAATTGAAGGAATCTAAAAGTACTATAACTAACAAATCAATATATAAAAGACACAAACATTATGTCAATATAAAAATCAAGTATGTTTCTACATATTAATAATAAATAACAACATAAATTTTAAAAGACAATGTAATTTACACTAACATAAAAATATGAATTGTTCAGGGTAGATTTACAGTATTTGAGCAAGATATATTCTGAAAACAAAGTACTCATGGATTTGAAAAATCAACATGTTTACATGTCAATTATTACTAATTTTCCCATAGACTCAATGCAGTTCCAATTACATTCTTAAACAAATTTATTTCTTATTTTCCCATTAATAGAGATTACTCTAAAATACACATGTAAATTCAAAGGATTTATAGGAAGCAAATTTTTGTGAAAATAAAATATACAGAGCATTTACTTTCTCAAGTGTTACTATAAAAACACTGGAATAAAAATAATGTCAAATTGATGTTAGGATAGACTTGTATGACAATAAAACAAAATGGAGACCCTACAAATAGAATGACATGTATAAGGTTCATTGATTTTCAATGAAAATGTAAGATTAAATTAAACAGAAAAAGATGAATTTTTTAACAAATGATGTTAGTCAAAATGTATATACTATTATAAGATGAGCTAAATACTTCAACCCTTCTTACCATCAACAAAAATTAATTAAAATATGCCATGCACCTAAATTTAAAAACTCAGACTATAAAATATAAGGAATAAAGCTAAGGAGAGATCTTGTAGTACTTCAGGCAGGTAAATATTTCTCTGACAAATCACAAAAGGACACTGACTGTCGGAAGCTAAACCCGTCCCTTTTGAATGACACAGTCTCAGAGGGAGCCGCACGTCTGCACAGCAGACTCCGCAGGGAAAAGCACCTGAATCTCCTTGTGTTGTTCCTCTTTTGCTTGCCTGTGCTGGGGATCATTTTTATTGCTATACATACTGGAGCAGATGGTAAGAATGAGAATTTCTTGAGAAGTATAAGGGATATGTAAATGATGACTACACAACCACTCCAAATCCCCTTTGTACCCCAGACTTGATTAGAAGTTTCCTAGAATGAAAGTTATTTCATGATAATACAATTATGCCCACCAAATAGCCAGTCCCAACTAGAACTTCCCCGAAAAGATTAGTCAGGCCAAAATCCCCTAGCAAAGCAGATTTAGAAGTGAGAGACAGATATTAATCACTATAACCACAGACCCTGTATTCTCAGTCACTCAGTAAAATGCCCAGATCCAAATGTACCCCTATTCTAGCCAACTCGTGGCTTTACACAATAACCATAAGACTTACACTTAAGTTTGAAAAAAATAAGGTGTCAAAATAAGTAGAAGGAAGAGGTTCAGGTAGAGAGATAATATCAAGGCTTGCAAACTGCAAAATATCTAACTGCTTAATTGTATTTTACATAGCATGTATTACTTTCTGCAAAACAATGACAAAGTAAATGTACTCCGGAAAACAATTTTTTTCTCTGCTCCCACATTGCCACATATGCTTACCCCAAAGTATAAAAATAAAGCAGTCACCCCAGCAAGGCAGAAATGCCCGGCTGGTGAGCTTAAAAGCCCCAAGCTCCCTGTCATTCCCCGCCGACGCCATTCCTTCCACAGGAATTCCCTGGACCTGCAGGAGCTGGACTCCGGCAATTGACTACAAAATAAATAATAGGTTGAGCTTCAAAAATTAAACTGAAACAAAATTGTATTTTGCCAGACATTGATAAGAAAATAAAAATGCAGTCTGGCTGGTGTGGATCAGTGGGTTGAGTTCTGACATACAAACCAAAAGGTAGCTGGTTCAATTCCCAGTCAGGGTACATGGTTGGGTTGTGGGCCAGATCCACAGTAAGGGGCTCTTGATGTTCCTCTCCCTCTCTTTCTCCTCCCCTCGCCCTCTCTAAAAGTAAATTAAAAAACAAACAAAAAGAAAAATGCAAGTCACTGACTTGGCAAAACTGTGCATAATGCAAAGGGCTAACATCCAGAATGTAGGGTGAAAAAGAGTTGCAATTTATAAGTCAGTAAAAATATCTTTTACAATTAGATTGAATAAATATGTATTTAAAAGGAGCAAAGATATGAATGCACACTTCCCAAAGGAAAACATGTATCTTACATTCCCTGTAACACATGCAAGCATGCTTAAACTATTTGGTCACAAGGAGAATCCAGATTATAACCCAAAAAGCTCCCCTATAAACCCTCTGAAAAATTATACAGATTAAGAATACCAGGTATTGGTGAATTTCAGGAACAACTTGAACGCTCACACATTGCTACTTGGATAGACAATGGTATATACTTTTAAAGCAGTTTAGCACTTAAAAAAAAATAAAGTCAAACATTATATAACCCACACATTTTATTCCAAGGTAGTTACCCAAAAGAAATTAAAACATGAGTTTACACAGAGACCTGAAGGTCATATTCACAACAATTTTGTTTATAGTAACCAAAAAGTCAAAAATATTCACCAAAAAATGAATAAATATTGCCTTTTTTCATACCACAGCATTACTCAACACTTTTTAGAGACAAATTACTGATGCACAAAAAATGCACACTTAAAATAGATCCATAATACACACAGGATACCTAAAAATTCACCCTAAGTACATTTTAAAATGCCAGGGCAAAAATGCATAGTGAAACAAAACAGATACCACAACCCAACACATTTTTTAAATGAAATTCTGGAACCAGTAAAACCAATCTATATTGTCAAAATATTTTATTGTTGGCTGGGGCCAGAAACTGGGGGAAGTGGGGAATTAACTGACAGCAGGTTATCATGAGGGAATACTTTTTTGTCAATAGAAATAGCCTATCTTGATTGTTGGGGTAGTAATTATATGAGAATATGCATTTGTTCTACCTCAAAAGAGTTGAATTAAAGAAGGGGGATCCAAACTAGGGTTATTATGTTGCTGCAAATAGCCAGAGAAAACACAATTACCTCATGAATTATTGGCCTAGAAAAGTATATACAGATATTAGATCTAGTTTCTCCCATTTTAAAATTACTTTTGTATTATACAAATTTTATCAAAAATGAGAAATAGTTCTACCTTATAAAGGTTTAAAATAAGGCATCCAATGTGACTTAGACATTTTGATCATGTATACATTAAAATTTAAAAAAATGCTGATTGGTGAAATATATGTTTGAGAATGAATAAAACATAAATATTTGAAATTAAGCTATATAATACGGCTTAGAAAGGCTTGCTCATTTATAACTAACAAAAGTGCTTACTATTTGTATGTTTATTGATTTATTTGTTTATTTATTTATAGAGACAGGGTAAGACAGGGAGAAATAGAGGAAGAGAAACATTGATGTGTGAGAGAAACATCAGTTGGTTGCTGGACCTGGCCCAGAACCCAGGCATGTGCCCCGACTGGGAATCGAACTAATACCCTTCCGTTCACAGGCTGGCACTCCAGCCAAGGCAAAGAGCTTGTTTTCTTACTATGCATTGAAGTTTTATTTAAAACAAAAACTTCTTATAATTAGAAAGGCATTGTAATTAATTGATAGGCTTTAGGTTATCACAGTCAAAATTAAACCATCCTGATAGCTAAGTGCCTGAACCAGTATCATATAATAGGGAGATTCTTATATAGTTAAACTGTGCTGGAGTAAAATTTCAAGTTATAAGCTAACACTTTAAGCTGTATCATGTTGATAGGAAAGACCCCTGCCCCCAAAAGAGGCTATCTTAACCCTTCTAAAATATACCATATTATTTTTAAAAAATTAAATCGAATTATGTTGCTAAAATTACAGCAATATTATTTTTTTGGTAAATTTTTGTAGCACAGTATTAAGATTTATTTTATCTTTATTTAGCAATATAATAAAAGGATAAACAAAAGAAAATATGTCAATATCAGTTATGCCTGATATTGAATTGAATATATATATATTCAATTTTGCCTTGCACATATTTCTCCGACCTACATAACCTTCATCAAATGACCGCCTCAGTGCTTGGGCCACACAGGTGGAAGACCTAGACCCGCCCGCAGTTGTGTGTATCTGGTATGGCAGCGCGGTCCTGGTAGCTTGCCAGAATTCATGTTCTTGCAGGGCTGTTTGCAGGCAGGTGGTGACACACAGATGTTTCACTGAGAACAGAAAGTGTCACGAGGGCCTTATCAGTGCACTGCGGCACTAGATGTAAGAATACAGATAAGAGAGATTGAAATAAATTTCTGTTGCCATGATGCACACTTCTCAAAACAGCCAAAAGAAGATTTAAATGATTGTAGTCAAATTATATGATTCACACAGTAGGCAATTTATTATATTCTAGGGAAGAGAATTGTGAAAAATTTTGTTTTGAGTTATTTCTAACAAGATTTGCATTTATATTTGCATGATGAGTGGCCAAGTACAATCCCAGATATTCCTGTTACAGATTAGTTAGAACAATTCCACAAATATCATATGTGATTTTAGCAACGCTTCATAACAATTACATGAGGATATATTCATGAAAAATTTAGTTTATTATTTTTCACTGATAGAAAATAACTTGAAACTTGAGTCTCATGTTAACAAGCATAGTCAATAATGTTATATTTATAAAGTGACATCACTTTGAATTAAAATCAAACACTATATTCTTGATGATCTAAAGAGTTTGGACATCTGCAGCACTCTCACTCAGTCCAGAATGTCCTTATATGCTAATTTTCTTGTTCAATGAACTAGATTGGAAGTTGGGGATTTTTGTGCACATCAACACAAAACCATTTCACATACATGATAAATGCTTTGCACAAGAGCTACAAAGGACCGCATGCTAGTGATAAAATATAAAAGCAGAAGCAAGAAAGTCAAACTCCTATACTGATCGTCAAGGCTTTCCAGGGATACATTGAATGAGGGAGCAGACTTATTTTGTGATGAGAGAGAATATATTTTTTTAAAAAACCCCTTTATCTATGGTTTTTAAAAATTCTCTTTGAAGAAAATGTCATACATGTTTATTACACATCATTTATAAAGTACAGGAAAATAAATTTACATTTAAAAATTACTGGTACTCTGTATATCTGTGACAATATGGTTGAACAGTTTGATGGAATACTCCACTGCTTTTCTATGGAAATGTAAAATTAACAATTTATAACCTTTATTACAGATATTGGAGAAAACCAAAGTATAAAAAATAACCTGTGAGTTTCTATAACAAATATAATTTGTATTGGACAAATTTGTGTTCAGTACAAAATCATGAGTAAATGACACCTCATACCTAGTGAATGTCAATATATAGTAATTTTATACATACACTTGCTCTGAAATTAAATTTGGGTTTCTTACAACACTTTAAGATATTAGTCAACAATATTAGCATTTCCTTGTTCTAAATTTTGTTTGATATTTTTTTTTGGTCCAAATAAGACATTGTGAAAAACAATTTTCTTCTTTTTACTTTTAATTCATGAAAGCCATAAAATTCATTTAAGATGTTAGTCATGTATTTCACATTGTAAAAGTATATAATATTGTTTTGCCAATTTTCTCATGATTTATTCTTTCTTTATATGTACCTATGTGAAAAATGACATAAACTGGACATTTTATATACATGTTCATAAGAATTTAGTATTAGAGGTATTACATGGTTATATACATATGCATGTTTAATAACTTATTAATGCTTGGTTGAGATATTCAAGAATTTAGATAGAATCATCAGTTGGATGTCAGGGAGATATTAGAACAGACATAAATGACAGACAAAAACATAGAAATAAAATTTTTTAAAAAGTAATGACAACTTTAGAAGGATACATAAAATGAAAGTTGGAACAGATTAGGCAACCCAGTATGCAATGTTAGTGAATTTCCTCTATTTCTAACTTGGTCTTAGGGTAATTTTAAACTTGTATTGGGAATTTGTCTTAAGTTTCTGAATATAACTCATTGTTGTTTATAGCCCAATACTGTCTCCCCAGTACTGTAAACTATGCCTCTTTGTAGATAATCCTGATTAGCACTATCCTTTTGATTTCTCTGAGTTGTAGAAGTATAACATAGCTTTGGAAGTTGAAGAAGTTTAGAAAATAAAGGTTGCTTTGTAACAGGCACTAAAAGATTTGTTGTGTCCTTTGAAAAGCGATTAGGTGAGGGAATTTTAGTTTAAATAAATAATAAAGATATTCAGGAATACATATTCTTCCTTTCTTGCTGCTATAAAATTTCCCCAAACTCATTCATTTTAGGCATTATAGATTTATTTCATGAAAAGGATTCCTTATATATTCTGAAAGATACTTAAACTGGTTCAGATCTAATTGGTCCTACAAAAGTAACTGAAATACCCATTCCAGATTTTAAACAAGTACTGGTAAGTTTTGGACTGGAAGGGTAAAGGCAAAAGACATATTCATGACCTAGGATGACCTTATCATATGTAGTATTTAATTTCAAATCATCTACAGTTAAGCTATTGAGATAAGTTTACACTCTATAATAAACTTATTACAGAATAACTAATATTTACTTTTGAAACACCTCAGGCATTATTGAACTATATACACATATATTTCAGCTTCCAAAGCTATGTTATACCTCTACAGCTCAGAAAAGTCAAAAGAATAGTACTAATCAGAATTATCTACAAAGAGGCATAGTTTACAGTATTGGAGAGAATAGTAACAGAAAACATATAACACTTAGGCAAACAGAATGTGGTATAATTGAAGGAAGATATCTCCCATCTCTGCAAACAAATACTAAATTAACATTAAAGTAAATAGATATTGAGACCAGGTGTAATCCTTCCTCATATTTTCCTATGTTGTAAGCCAAATATTCTGACATTCAGAATTTAAAGTTATACATTGTAGTTTTTCCTTTTTAGTTTTGGGTGTTAACTACATCTTCAAAATTCAGTTGTCTTTTTATTCCCTTTCACCTCAGATGTAACAAAGTTTAAGTAAAAATTTAAAATATAACAAGTGAAACCTGCCAACACAAAAACATATATTTTAGCTATGGACTAAGAAATGAGCAAACAAAACCCGATTCACTCCAATCAGATATATGATAATAAGTAGACATGACATAACACCCTTCTCAATAGATTTAATTTTTTGTAAAATTTAATTACTTGGTTCAGTGAACAAATATATATTTTATTGAAAATGAGTACATTTAGTGCACAAGACTGAGTTCTGCATAAGATACAGCACTTTGGGAGCCTCTACTCTTGAGAGCATCACCGATGTAACTCAACTGAATATTAAAGAAAAGAAAAACACTACAAAAGAGGGGCAAGCCAAAGATAAACATCAGAGGAAGATGTGATTCAGTCCGCCAGGAGCACTGAGATTTTTTGTGAAAAGAAGTTAAATAAAAGTAGCAGCATTTCAATAAGTAAAGGTTGGCAGAGGAATTGGAACATATCAAGAGAAGGAATAAACATGGAATAGTTGGTTACCAGGTGACAGGCACATGGCTATGCACTTTATATACACTGTCATTTAATCCCTACACACATTATTTGAGGTGAACAGTAATATCTCTATTTAAGGGGTGAGTTACACCACTTACAACTACCTTTGGGTTATGCCAGAGCCTGGTTCTTTAAGGATTTAAGCAACTTATTCTTTATGAAGAAAAACAAGCAGCGTTTCTGGATCTTGTGCTGACAGGCTCCCCTTGGCCATCATGTCAGAGCCAGTCGGTCTTTCTATCAAGTTAGGTCTGCAATCATCTGTGTACATCCATTCTCACACCTTTCACTCTTTATCTATGTGTTTGACATCCTATTTGAACTTTATGAAATTCATGGTCTATTCGTAAACTCTGGTGACTTGTCATCAAAATAGAAAATGAAAGTAGATCTAAGAACAGAACCAAATTCAATATAATGGAATATTTCTAGTTTAAAATCTGACCCCTGTACTTATTTCACTAATGTGTTGTGTGGCGTATTTAGATTATATTAGGGTCTATAAATACAAAAGGAAACATTATTTTAAATGAACGTGAAAGTAAAAAAGATAACAGATGATTCAGTTATTAATGTTTAAATCTGATCCTTTGTTCCGAGAATAGTAGAAAAGCCTCCAGTGCCCACTTGTCTCACAGGATCTCCCTTTTTTCAGCACTGCTGTAGAATAAGGACAGTCCTTTCCGTTGGGAATCAACAGACACCATCTTACATGTTCCTCTTTACCAATGTCAATGTGTGAACCAAATAATAAAATATTTTTAAGATATTAAAAGATTTAAATTTAAAGCACATGGTGGGGGTAAGTGCATTCTAACTTTCTCCTCACTGGTGTAAATATTACATTTTCTTGAGGCTGTGTGTAAAGAACTCTGTTCCATCTTTAGTGATTTTTTGGAAGGTAACCAATTCAGCTTCTTAACTAGGTATATACATACACCCTTGGGAAAGTCATTCAAACCCTCAGATATGCAGTTCTTTCATATGGAAACTGAAAGGATTGAAATATATGTTCATCAAAGCCCAATCAACTTCATCATTTTGCTGGAAGTAGTTTTTTTGGGGTTTTTTACTGACAACTATTATAGAAGGAAAGACGCTGAGTTAAGGTAGACTGGTTAGAGTATGATTAATTGAAATTAGCAAATAGGTATATATTGGTCTTTTTTTATTCTACCCTGTTTTTTATTTTTTTCCTATATATTTCACTCTGCATAATTTCTTCAGATTTCTCAGTTTGTCAACTTTTTCATATGCTGTAGCCAATATTCTAATTAGTCCACGTTTTATATCAATGATTAATTTTATGTATTAATTTCAGTATATCTTCTTTTCAATTCAGCATGTGTACTAGACTTTTTTGTTCATGTTCTTATCCTTTCAATTTTTAAAATATTTTAATCATTTAAATGTATTTATTTTCTATTATCTTTCAGATTACTTTATTATCTTTTAGCCTTGGAATTATAGTACTGTTGTATTAACCTGCTATCTCTCTGATAGCAAATTGCTTCTTTATGCAGTTTTACATGTTCGTTGATGAACTCATTCTCAGTGGGAGATTATATGAGATTCCATTATTTTCCTGAAACCAGGAAGTATCTCTAGAGAGTGATTTTTCCCTTTTTCTGCCCCAGGGATTTTACTTGTTTTTATGGTATGACCTCATCTCCCAGGTCCCAGTGTTACAGAAAAGATGACTCAAATGACTTCGGGGTTTGAGAAGTGGAGTTTTATTCATGCATGCGGACCCAGAGGAGGAAATTCCAAATTCTGGGCTCCGAGATGAGGTTGGAGCTTGTTTATATTCTTGTTACAAAGGCAGAAGGAGGAGGGGGAAGGAGAGCAGCTGCTGAAAGCGGGGGTTAGTGTACGACCTTGAGATAACAGCTTATCTGGGAATGGCTGCTGTCTGGGAATGGCTGCTGTTTAGCTCCTATCTAAGAATGGCTACTGCTCAGCTATGTCCTGTCACACTAGCACCTGTGGACTGTGGAAAGTCTGTCCAGGTATCCATGCATGGTTTAAGAGTGGAGTTTCTCTTACTTAGTGGGAGCATGTTTCCCTATTTACAGTTCCATTCAGAGTCAAGGTTTCCTTAGCCACAGAACAGATTATATATTTTTAAAATTTATTTATTTAGTTGTGGGAATTCAGTTGGAGTCTGGACTTTGTGAATATGTTATAATGTTACCACTCCAGCCTCTAGCTTCTAAAGCCTTTATCTGAATATAATATTTCTCCAGATTTCCACAGCATTAATTCACACAATTGCTCAGATCATGACTCCCCATGTCAAAAATTGCTAAATATTAGAGATTTACCCTATCTTCAGCCTATTAAGTCAGCCTGCCAGTTCCACGGATTCTGGAAGAAGACATGAGACTTTTAGATCCTAGGTGAAGGATAGTTTATTGCTCACAGCAGTAGTCTTAAACCCAGTATCGGTATTTTCCCGTGCTAGTTTACCGAGCCTCAGATTCCACAGGGTTGCTAGTTTAGCATCTGAAGGTGCACAGGATTCTCCCTGCAATAGTAATTGTAGTAATTTTGATAGATCATACAAACATGTTAGAGAGGTTTTCTCCTCATTGAGCTTCAAAATAATACGAAGTAGTCAAAGTGTTTAGGGCCAGGAAGTGTATGCATATCTCCTTATTTCTCCAGTTATCTTGATCAAACTCTGTTAAATTATCTTTTTTTACTGTCTGTTTTCTTTAGATATCATATAATATTACTTTCTTCTTTGTAATATTTCTACACTTGCAAATAACATTCATGTCTTTAGACCCTTTAATATACCTATTGAGTACAATTATTAACCTTACACTTTATCTTCAGGGCTGAATAATATTCCTTTGTCTGAGTTTACAAAGTTTATTTATTTTTTACTCACATACTGAAGAACATGTTGGTTGCTCCCATATTTTGACAATTACAAATAAAACTGCTATTAGCATCCCCGTACAGGTTTTGTTATGGACATAATTTTTCAACTCATTGAGTAAATACCAAGGAGTACCATTGATGTATGTATGGCCAGAGTATGTTTAATTCTGTAATAAACTCTCTTCCAAAATGGTGAGACCATTTTTCATTCCCAACAAAAATGAATGAGAGTTTTTAAAATTTTTTTGTCTATAATATCATCCGTATTTGGTATTGCGTGTTAGAGTGCAGTCATTCTAATAACTGTGGAGTGGTATCTCATTGTTTTGTTTTTAAATTTCTCCAATAGTTTATTTATATTTTTACTGTATTTTTTCCATCATCATTTATCTCCCTTCCACTTTCACCCCTCCCCCACAGTTACCACACTGTTGTCCATGCATTATAGTTTACTCTTGGTGTTGTATACTCTGTGGGTTTGGAAAAATCTATAATGACATGTATCCATTATTATAGTATATGGCATATTTCCACTGTCCTAAGATTTATCTGTGCTCTGCCTATTACCTTCCACCTGAACCCCTGGCAACTACTGACGATTTTACTATCTCCATAACTGCATTTTTTCAGAATGTTACTTTCCTGGAATCATAAAGTATGTAGACTTTGTAGACTGGTTTCTTTCATTTGGTAATACGCATTTACAAATTAATATTTTTTCCCAATGTCATTCAGTTGTTCCAGCACTATTTGTTTAAAGAACATCCTTTTTCCATTGAGTTGCTTTTGATACTTAGTCAAAGATGGTTCACTCTCTTTGTGTAGGTCTGTTTTTCTGCTCTCTATCCATTTACATTGATCCGTCTGTTTTTTCCTGCATTACATTTTATTTTCTGAAAAGTTATTTCTATAAAATATCATTTTGTTATCAATTTCTAGAATAACAATATCCTTATGTCAACACATTTATGGAATGCATTCAATATGCCAATTTTAGACTTTTTCCTCTAGAACTTAAAGATATTGAGAATGTAAACAGAAAAAGTAATTTTTATTTCATGCATTGGTATTGTAGACATTTAAAAATTAAAAATTCTGTTATTTGCAATAAGTCTTAATCGTGACAATTGCAGCTTAGTTTTAGTTCTAAAAGATAAATACCATGCCATTAAACTCCCACATATTGGTCATCTGTTTTAAAAAAACAAGTGAGATTCTTACCTTATATCTTCTGAAATAAATTCCAGTTAGATGAAATATAGTAATTTAAACCAAAATATTGTTTTTAAAATGTATAGGAAAATATATGTTTTATATCACTGGGGAAGTTCTTCCTAAATATTTAAGCAAAGGAATTGCATAATTATCCTGAAGTAAAATGAAAAAGATGTCATAAGCTATGGCAAATGTTAGCCGTACATGTTCATCAAAAGCCTTATGATTTTATTCTATAAAGGTTTTAAGAAATCAAAAAGCAAGGGATAAAAACTCTATTTGAAAATTAAAGGGAGACCTAAGTAAGCAACTTAAATACTAATAAACAGTAAAACTATAGAGAATATGTTTAATGACAAAAATGCACATTAAAATAACTATAAAACACTTTATTTTAGTCTTCACATTGAAATTTTTTATTTTATTATTAAGCGTTGGCAAGATTGCATAGAAGTTAATAAAAAGAATTGATATTTACTGAGCATTAACTCTGAACCAGGAAATTTCACTTAAGTCTGGTAGTACTGTTACCAAGTACAAAAAAGCAAAACAAAAAAAGTCAAAATAAAAGAACAAAACTCACACAGTGTAATTGCTTTCATCACCCAATATTGTTTTATAAAATTATACATTAGAATGTTGTCTGCATTTTTAACCCTAGATTTAAGGTTCTTTGATTAGGCATGAACAATAGGTATTTACACCATACCTTAGTCCTTAGTAAAAGTTAACTTAATTTTACTTTTTAAAGTAACAATATTAAATTTAATTTTTATCTTGCTATTTGTTTAGTTTCTCTGCCTGCAGAACAGAGTAGGCAGATGAAAAATGTATCATGGTTCCGTATTTCCCTCATTCTTGGTGTTCTAATTAACTCACTGTTGTGCTTTCTTCCCAACTTGTTCCAGAATCTGTATAGCAGATAGGACACTGTGACATAATCACATAAGAAAAATTGAGACAAGGTTGGGTAAGAGAAAAATAGAAAACTGTAATCTGAAACTTGCTAGATACTTTTATAAAAGGGACAAGAAAATGAGCTGCAGGTACATTTTTACTATAAATGACTTCCATAGAGGGCCTATAGTTTCTGTCTTCAGTAAGAAGCATTGCTAATCAGCCTTTGTATGGTTTTTAGAACAAATGTCACTTCTATCTGAGACCCTACATATGCCTAGGTCATGACCAACAGTGTTTTCAAAATCTATGTCACACCAGGAAGGGTTTTATCCTGCTGGTTCACCCTGGAACGTGAAATATGCTTCTATTAAGAAAAGCACAGGAGCAGTACAGTTGTGACCCTGAACCATTTATGTATATAAGAATGCTTTGTCAAGCCCTGGCTGGCGTAGCTCAGTGGATTGAGCGCGGGCTGCGAACCAGGCATCGCAGGTTCGATTCCCAGTCAGGGCACATGCCTAGGTTGCAGGCCATGTCCCCCAGCAACTGCACATTGATGTTTCTCTCTCCCTCCCCCTCTCCCTTCCTTCTCTAAAAATAAATAAATAAAATCTTTAAAAAAAAAGAAAAAGAATGCTTTGTCTTCTTCCATAGAAAATTTGGAGGAATTACATTCATTATTTATAAAACTAATATTTATTGAGCACTGGTTATGTGTGAATTTACTCTTCTAGGTGCTTGGAAAATCAATGAAACAATAGACAAAAATACCTTTGCTGACTTTAAATTATAGCAAAGGAATAACGACTCTGTACAGAAAATTAAATAGTATGTTAGAAGGTGATTAGTAATGCAGAGACAAATGTGCCAGGCATGCTTCAGGCTCATGGGAAACAGAGTGGCTGGAGCAGATGTGTGGACAGGGAGTAGCAGAAAACAAGGTCAAAGAGAAAATGAGAGTAGGGGTGTGTAAACCATGTGCTGGGTTTTGTAGGCCTCTCTAAAGATTTTGGAATTTACTTACTGAAATGTAGAGCCACTGGAGAGTTCTGAGTGAAATATTTAAATATAATTTCTAAAAGCAATTTCATTTTGTGTTGCAAATAAACTTTAGATGGGTGAGGTAAAAGGAGGAAAACTGCAGTAATCCAGGTAAAAGGTAATGGAGCAAGGGTCAACCCCAGAAATAGAAAGAAAGTGTTAAGTTCCAGATATATGTTTAAGGTAGAGTTAACATTTTCTGATAGATTAGAACTGAGATATAAGAGGGAGAACATTTATGAATAACCTGTTCCCCCCTTAGGAGAGAGACATTAATTTCATATTCCAAGGCTGTTCATTACATAAACATCCCTAAAAACATGCCTAGAAACAGCAGTCTGTGCCTTGCTCCCAAGATATGCAAAAATGCGACCCATGGACAATTGTTTCTCATCAACCAATTTTCCCCTCATACAATTAACTTTACTTGGCAAAGACAGCACTGCTGTATTATTTTTCCATACACATTCCCTCAGTCAGAGACTTAAAAGTCATTTTTAAGCCCTTCATTTTGCTGGGAATATTGCAATAAAGCTAAGCATTCTTCCCACTGTAGCTAGTTCGCCATAAAAGACCCTTGCACCCGTAATGGGAGCAGGACTGAATTCAGCCTTAGGATGAAGCCATTTCTAAGAGGACACAGTAGAGAGATGCAGAGTAACAACTTTGATGACAGTCTTCAACAGGAGTTTCAAGTCTCCCCTGAAGCCACACTAATCTTTAAACTTTTTAGTTCCTATACTGCTTGTAGATTTGCGTTGATTTTCAGTTTTTTTAATAATCAAAAGTGTACTGTATTTATTATTCAAAATAAAACTTAAATGGTACTTCTTTGTGCTATATTTTCCTAATCATTAAAATGTATTTTGTCCCCTTTAACCCATAATTACTGTTTTTAGCATATAAAAACTTTGACCTACTTGCTTTTCAGTTTTCTGAAAATTTGGTGTTATTTTATTTGCATTTAAATGTTTATAAACTCCATGACGATGTCATAAACTGTTTAACATTTTAGGCAGAAACTATATCTATGTTCTGAGATAGTAGAAGTGATTATAACTGATAATAACGTTTGGTCATCACAGATATGCTTTATCCAGTAATACTACTTATTGAAACCAAACCTGCTAGAGTGACATCTCCAGAAGAGTAGAGAAGGAGATCACAGTCTCCACCCCCCCACAAAGTTATGGCCCACAAAATAGTTGATTTAGACAGCTAGGAAGGGGGTAATGGGAAAGAAGGGGAAGGGTCAAGTCAAGGACCTTATATAAAGAACCCATGGACAAAGACCACGGAAAGAGGGTGGATTGTATGTGGAAGGTGGGGGTATGCATAGGGCAGGGGAGAGTAATGGAGGAAAAATGGGGACAACTGTAATTGAACAAAAACAAAAAAAAAAGGAAAAAGAAAGAGAAAGAAAAAGGAAGCTATCCATAAATAAAAAGAGCCCTGGAATTGCTCAGAATTCTACTTAAGAAGGTTCAGCAGCACAGTGGAACAAAAACCAACTGAACAAAAAGAAAGGAAATGTAGCTGAATTCTGCCTGCATTGTCCCACCCACCAGGCCAGCACTGCTCAGCTCTAGGAAGGAACTCCTCAGGAAGAAAGAGCCTTTTCCACCTGGACAGGGAGAAAGGGAAGAATGACCAGCTTCCCCACCCTTTTGGGGCACTACATGAAAGACTTGCCCAGAGGCAGGCTGAAACAGAGAGATGGTTAGGAACAAAGAAGAGCACAGGCTACCCAAGTCAGCCACATATTGGGAATGAGTGTGGTACCCAGTGAATGGTCTGTAGAAGGCCCCACTGCATTTACCACTGAAGATACCAATGGACAGCATAGCTACTATAGACCACCCCCAGTTTTCAACCCCCACATAGGTATTCTCAGTTGTTTGCAGACACAAGACTTCTCAGCCACTCCTTGTTCCCTCTTTCTTCCAGGATGCTGGAGCCAGCCCAGGATCTACAGCAGCAGACAACCCAGGCTACTATGGCTGTGTGAGTGCAAGAAACCAACCTAGACCACTGTGACTGGCCCCCATTGCTATGTCTGCGCTTGAGGCTAGACTTTCCAGCTATGTACCTATACACTATAAACCTGACTTTTGTCACTGGGACCACTGCCATGTGTACACCTGTGGTGAGATCCTATAGCCATGAAAGTACATGCTGTCAGCCAATGCTCCCAGAGCTAACTGTATGTATGCAGGCCTGGATTTGGTCTTTTCTCATGTCACTGGCCTACATCATCGAGTTGCCTGAAACTAGTCCCCTGCATGTCATTAGCCTAATTCCCATCATCAGCATCCACTGCCATGTGCACACCTGTGGGGACATACTGCAGCCACAGCACTTCATAGCGACAGCCAGGGTCCCTCAAGCTGCTTGTGGGCACAGAATAGACCCTATTTCCTTTACTGGTCTATACCACTGCCTTACCTGCAGCTAGCTCCACCTCATGTTTACTTGAACACACCCATCCAACTGCCTTCACTACCTTTCACTTCATGAGCATGCCTATAGAGAGACCTGACAGGAAGGCATGCCTACAGCTAGGGCTTCAAAAGTTTCTCGTGGGTCCTGCTCTGGCACTGTCTTCCATCACTAGCCTGGGCTTCTGTACTTGCTTGCAGCTAGACCCTGTGACTATGTACCTGCTCCTTGCTGGCCCAACTTTCAGAGTCAACCTTCACTGCCATGCACATGACCGTGGTAAAACCCTGTCCTACAGAAGTGCATGCTGACAGCCAGGGTCTCTGCAGTTGCCAGTGTGCCCATAGTTGGCCCTTACTTTAACTACTGGCCCTGGTCCTCAACCAACCATTATGGGAAAATATATTTGCCAGTGGCAACACGGACAAGGGTTTGATCCCCAAAATATATAAAGAACACACATGATTCCACTTCAGGAAGAAATCGACCCAGTTAAGAAATGGCCAATGGACCTGAATAGGCACTTCTCCAAAGAGGAAATACAGAGGACCCAAAGACATATGAAAGGATGCTCAGTATCACTAGACATCATAGAGATGCAAATTAAAACCACAGCGAGATACCACCTTATACCAGTCAAAATGGGCATCATAAACAAATTAACAAACAAGTGCTGGCGAGGTTGTGGAGAAAAGGGAACCTTCCTACACTGTCTGTGGGAATGCAAACTGGTGCAGCTACTGTGGAAAACAGTATGGAATTTCCTCAGAAAACTAAAGTGGAACCACCTTTTGACCCAGCAATTCCACTGTTAGGATTATACCCTAAGAACTCTGAAACCCCAGTTAAAAAGAACCTATGCACCCCAATGTTCATAGCAGCACAATTTACAATAGTCGAGTGTTGGAAGCAACCCAAGTGCCCATCAGTAAATGAGGGGATCAAAAAGCTATGGTATATTTACACAGTGGAATACTAAGCAGCAGAGAGAGAGAGAAGGAGCTCCTACCCTTCGTGACAGCTTGGATGGATCTGGAGGGCATTATACTAAGTGAAAGAAGCCAGGCAGTAAAAGATAAATACCATATGATCTCACATAGATGTGGAACCTAATCAACAAAACAAACAAGCAAGCAAAATATAACTAAAGACATTGAAATTAAGAACAACCTGACAGTAACCAGAGGGGAGGTGGGAGGGTATAACACAGGGGAAAGGGGGAAGGATTATCAAGGAACATGTATATAGAACCCATGGACAAAGCCAAAAGGGGGTAGGATCAAGGGTGGGAGAGAGGAATGGGTGGGGAGTGGGAGAGAGTGGTGGGAGAGAAATTGAGACAACTGTATTTGAACAACAATTGAAAAGAGAGAGGAAAACAAAAGAAAAAATACTCAGTGGAGAAAAAACAACCTCTGTATTAAATAGTGTTTATTTAAAACTGGATATTCATGTGGAAAAGAATGAAATTGAACTCCTACATACACTACTCATAAAAACTAACTCGAAATTAACTAAAGGATTAAACATAGACCTGAAACTGTAAAAATCCTAGAAGAAATCATAAGGAAAAAGCTTCTAGACGTCAATTTTGACAGTCATTTTTTTAATGTGAGACAAAAAGCACAAGTAATAAAAGCAAAATTCAAACGTGGTACTACTACAGAGCTTCTACACAGCAAATAATAATCAACAGAATGAAAAGACAGCCTACAAAATGGGAGAAGATATTTGAAAAACATGTTTGAAAAAGTGTTATTATCCTAAATATACAGGAAAACCATACATCTCTTAGAAAAAAAGCATAAATACCCTAATTAAAAATAAGCTGAGAACTTAGACATTTTCCCCCACAGGACTGGCAAAGGCCAAGTACATGAAAAGGAGCTCCACATCACTAATCCTCAGAGAAAGGCTAATCATAACCATGTGAGTTGTCACCCCACACATGTTAGAATGGCTGTTATCAAAAAGGCAAGTTTCCCAGAGGGAGTGAGTCTACTTTAAATCCTAAGTCTGTTGAAGGCCCTTTAAGAAGAGATTCCTGAGAAACTCACAATTTCTTCTGCCACCCCAAGCCCGCTGGTGTTTACAGCCAGAAGTTATATGGACTTATCCTCCTGGTGCTCAAGCCCTGGGCTGGGTGGTCTGGTGTGGGGTTGGGATTCCTCACTCCCAAGGTATCCCTTCTGATTTTTATCCACCACATGTGTTTATGGGAGCATCTGCTTGGTGTCCCCACACCTCCTTGTACCTCTCCATGTCTCTGCCCCTCCTCCCCATGTGGATGAATGTGGCTTCTCTAATTCCTGCTTGTCACACTTCCATACAGCTTGATTTTCTGATTATTCTGGGTGATATTTCTTTTATAGTCTAAATGCAATTGTTTTCAGGGCAACAGCTGGAAGGGCACGAGTGGCATACAGGGAGAAAGCAAAGTGTTTGGCATGAAGGTGTGTGTCAGGAGACAGCTTCCTCCCAGACAAAAATGCAGAAGCCAAGCAATGGCATTGTTCCCTCTCTGAGCCCTCTACCACACAGAGTCACCAAGTAGCCACACAGGTTGCCTCACCCTGGTGATTACCTAAGGCTCTGCTCCATCCAATTTACCTGTGCACTTATCTAAAATAGTCTACCCTACTAAAATGTGGAGTCAAAACAGTTCTACCTAACACATAGAACCAAACACGGGGAGGTTGCCAAAATGAGTAGACCTAGAAATATGCCCTAAATGAAAGAAGATAAAAAAAAAAAAAAACCTCCAGAAAAAGAACTAAACGAAAAGGAGATAATCAATCCATCAGGTGCAGAGTTCAAAACACTGGTTGTTAGGAAGCTCAAAAGCTTAAAAAAATACTCAGGCAGAAATGAAGGTGACACTAAGTGAAATAAAGAAAAATTATAGGGAACCAACAGTGGGGTGGATGAAGCCAAGAATTAAATCAATGATTTCAAATACAAGGAAGAAAAAAAACATTCAATCAGAACAACAAGAAGTTGTTCTTCAAAAGAATCCAAAAAATGAGGGTAGGCTAAGTAACCTCTTGCACATCTTCAAATGTACCAACATTCAAATCATTGGGGTGCTGCAAGGAGAAAACAAAGAGTCAGAAATTGAAATCTTATTTGAAAAAATAATGAAAGAAAACTTCCCTAATTTTTGTGAAGAAAATAGACATACAAGTCCAGGAAGCACAGAGAGTCCCAAACAAGATGGACCCAAAGAGGACCACACCAAGACACATCATAATTAAAATATCAAAAGTTAGCCCTGGCTGGCATAGCTCAGTGGATTGAGCGCGGGCTGCAAACCAAAGCATTGCAGGTTCGATTCCCAGTCAGGGCACATGCCTGGGTTGCAGGCCACAGCCCCCAGCAACCTCACATTGATGTCTCTCTCTCTCTCTCTCTCTCTCTCTCTCTCTCTCTCTCTCTCTCTCTCTCCCCCTCCCTTCCCTCTCTAAAAATAAATAAATAAAATCTTTTAAAAATTTTTTAAAAGTCAAAAGTTAAAGATAAAGAGAGGATCTTAAAAGCAGCAAGAGAAAAGCAGAGTTATCTACTAAGGAGTTCCCATAAGACTATCAGCTGATTTCTTAGAAGAAACTGCAGGATAGAAGGGCCTGGCAGGAAATCTTCAAAGTGATGAAAAACAAGGACCTACATCCTTTATTACATTACCCAGCAAAGTTATCATTTAGAATTGAAGGGCAGATAAAATGCCCCCCAGACAAAGTAAAGCTAAGGCAGTTCATCATCACCAAACCATTATTACATACAATGCTAAAGGGACTTGTTTAAGAAAAAGGTCAAAACTATGAACATTAAAATGGCAATAAATTCACAACTATAAATAACTTAATCTAAAAAAGCAAAGTAAACAAACATGCATAACAGAAACAGAATCAGGTATAGTGGAGATCATTGATAGGGTTATCAGTTGGGGGTGGGGAGAATGGGGAAAAGATGCAGGGATTAAGAAGCAGAAATTGGTAGATACAAAATAGGTAGAGGGACATTAAGAACAGTATAGGAAATGGAGTAGCCAAAGAATTTTTCTGCATGACCCATGGACATAAAGTGGGGGAGTAATTTCTTGAGGGAAGGGGGTAACCAGGTAGAGTGGATCAAAGGGGAAAAAGTGGGACAACTGTAATAGTATAAACAATAAAATATATTTTATTTTTTAAATATATTTTTAAAAATGTTTTAAAAAGGCAAGAAGTAAATACTGGGAAAAATATATATATACACATGTTTTTTAAAGGATCCCTTTTGCACTATTGATGGTATTGTAAATTTGTGCAGCCACTATGAAAAACAGTATGGATATTCCTTATAAATGAAATCTAGATCTACTGAATGATCCATCAGCTGGAATATATATAGCTTCTGGATATATACTCAAAGAGAACAAAACCACTACGTTGAAGTGGTATCTGCAACCCCATATTCCTTGCAACACTGATTACAATGGGCATGATATGGAAACAACCTAAGTGTTCATCAATGGATAAATGGATAAATAGATATGCACAACCAAGAAAAGAAGGAAATTATGCTATTTACAACCACATGGATGTCACTTGAGAGCAACGTACTAAGTGAGATAAGCCAAATAAAGAAAATGTAATATGGAGACAGAATGCAGAGACAGAAAGACAAAAACTGAATAATCTCACTTATATGTGGGATCTAAAAATATTAAATCCAGAAAAACTGAATGCAGAGTGGTGGTTGCCAGAAATTGTGAGATAAATGGGGTGATATTGATCAAAGGCTACAACATTTCAGGTATAAGATGAGTAAGTTCTAAGGGTTTAATATACACCATGGTGACTATACTTCATTCATACTGCATCACATATGTGAAAGTTTTATCAGAAGAAAGCTTCAATTTTCTAACTATAGCAACAACAAGAAAATAGTAATTGTGTAAGGTGAAGAATGTCTTAACTAACCTTACTGTGGTAATGTTTCACAATTTACATGTGTGTCAAATCATCTTTACTTTGTGATCATCAGATTTACTTTGTAAATCTTAAACTTGCATGATGTTATATACCAATTATATCTCAATAAATCTTCTCAAGTAGTTCTTAGTGCTAAGTAACACACACTATGTACGTACCCAAACAAAAACAATTTTTTTTTCTATTGATGCCTGACCGTTCAGGGATTTAGAATGTAAGAATAAAACTATCAACTATGACTACCCCTCCCCCAAAAAATTAAATCTTCAATGTATTCAGTGACAGAAAATTTTCATTTAGTGTAAATATGTTTAAAAGTACAAATTATATTTGAATTACTAAATTTAGGGAGGAGGGAAATAGGAAGTAGTAGAGGGCAGAACACTGCATTCCCTCTCTCTCTTTTAAGATTTTATTTATTTATTTTTAGAGAGAGGGGAAGGGAGGAAAGAAGAGAGGGAACGAAACATCAATGTTTGGTTGTCTCTCACATGCCCCTACTGGAGACCTGGCCTGCAACCCAGGCATGTGCCCTGACTGGGAATTGAACCAGCCATGCACTGGTTTGCAGGCCAACACTTAATCCATTGAGTCACACCAGCCGGAGCTGCATTCTTTCTTTAATAAAGGAAGGATCAGCCTGTAATTTTAAGGCCAGAAAACTATCAAGAAATAGTAGCTTATTTTAACAGCATGTTTCCAAATGTCCACCACTGTCCCCCTTAAAAATATGAGCTCACTTAATTCTTTTTTTAAAGTCTATCTCTTTAATATTTTTTCTTTTTTCTTTTAATCATTTAAGTTTATTTTTTATTTTAATTATTGTTGCAGTACAATTTTCTATCTTTTACTCCCATCCCAACCCACACACCCAGCCCTCCCCTCCTCCCTCCCATTTCCACCCACCACTAGTTTTTATCCATGTGTTCTTTATACTTGTTCCTGTAAACCCTTCCCTTTTTCCCCTGAAATTTCCTCTCCTCTCCCCTCTGAACACTGTCAGACTGTTCTCTATTTCAGTGTCTTTGGCTATATTTTGCTTATTTCTCTGCCTTGTTCTTTAGGTTCCTGTTAAAGGTGAGATCATATGGTATTTGTCTTTCACTGCCTGGCTTATTTCACTTAGCCTAATGCTTTGCAGTTGCATCCATGCTGTTGCAAAGGGTAGGAGCTCCTCCTTTCTTTCTGCTGCATAGAATTCCATTGTGTAAATGTACCATAGTTTTTTGATCCACTCATTTACCAGAGACACATGAAAAGATGCTCAACATCGCTAGCTATCAGAGAGATGCAAATTAAAACCACAGTTAAATACCACTTTACACCAGTCAGAATGGCCATCATAAACAAAACAACAAACAAGTATTGGAGAGGTTGTGAAGAAAAGGGGACCCTAGTGCACTGTTGGTGGGATTACAGATTGGTACAACCACTATGGAAAACAGTATGGAACTTCCTCAGAAAACTAAAAATGGGTATGCCTTTTGACCCAACAATTCCACTGCTAGGATTATATCCTAAGAATCCTGAAACACCAATCCAAAAGAACCTATGCACCCCAATGTTCATAGCAGCACAATTTACAATATCCAAGTGTTGGAAGCAACCTAGGTGCCCATCAGTAAATGAGTGGATCAAAGAACTCACTTAATTCTTATGACAGCATCATGACTTAAAAAGCATGTTTGTTATCACTGGGGCCCTAAGACACAAACAAGAACTCGGTCAGGGCTGTATAGAATTCACGCCCAGGGTACCTGCTTCAACTACTCCATGTGTTGTTTGTTATCTGTTATGGTATATTCTGCTTCTTCTAATTTCATAATCTAGCTTGAGAGTATTATATTTCTGAACACTCTTTTTGAATTGTTTGTTATCACTTTTCATTGCCTTTAATTTGTTATGTTTTATGTGTAACTGTAATGGAAGAAATACATATATAAGGGATGAAACACAAATTTTCATACTAAAGGAATACTGAAAGTTTATCATATTCGAGACTTAACTTTTGATGTACATGGAGATATTTTGCCAGAAAGTTTCAATACAAAAATAAGTATAAGGATGAAGATGAAAGTCACAGTAAGTCTAATAAATTTTGTACACTACCAGGCTATTCCATCAGGAGAGTAACACTAAAAATCCTCACAGAAAACTAATGATTTTGTGCCTGCCAAATGAATGGGCATCTTAGAAACCCCCCAAAATGGAATTACAGAGTGATAAAATTCTGACAATGTGTGTTCATCATTGGTGTGAAACTATGAGTAAAGCAATGTCCACTCGATGTTGACTATATCACTACAATAAATATATATTAGTGATTGAAAATACCTGAAGAGTAGACTCAAGAATAATCGATGATGCTGTATTGCCAGCTCTTGGTACAGCCAGAATTAACAGCAAGTGCATGTACCTTATACATGTATTTCTAGAGCTTCCCACTTAAGGGAAATAATAGTATTTTGCAGATTACAACTCTTTTTTATCTTTTAAACTATCCTGTCTCAGTTGTGATGTTGTCATTATATCATAGTGTTGTATCTACCTTAATGACCTGGTTCCTGGCATTACTTGGAGAAACAGAAATAGCTGTATAATTATTTGATTTGGAAGACAAAAGCCCTCAAGGGAATTTTGTTAAGAA
Source organism: Tonatia bakeri (assembly GCA_004024845.1). Taxonomy (NCBI): domain Eukaryota; kingdom Metazoa; phylum Chordata; class Mammalia; order Chiroptera; family Phyllostomidae; genus Tonatia; species Tonatia bakeri. Next base: position 61,685 of record PVIA01000207.1, read on the forward strand.
TTTTAAGTGGAAGATGTGCAGAAATATTATTATCTTATCATAAATGAGTTGAAGTGTGGTTAAAGAGCAATACAAAACACTTAAATTAACACAAGCAAAAAGGTTAATGAAATCACTACACAAAAGCAGATAGACTAGGAGGTGCAGTGCTGATACTGAATCAGTGCTGAGGTGTGGGGCAAACAGCCTGCTTTACCTACCTGGTTTGGGTCCCTGCTTACCCTGTTTATGCCATATCTCACAGGCTGAGGCTGCTGCAGGCCTAAATTTGTTGTTAGAGTTTGGGACTTGTGTGTGTGTTTATGTAAAATTAAAATCATGAATCTTGACCCTGTGGTGGCATATACATATATATTCTAATTTACATATATATTCCAATTTAGATAAATTAGAACACATACACATGTACATATATGTGTGCTGCAGGGCCAAATTCAGCTGTTAGAGTATGGGACTTGTGTGTGTGTGTTCATAAAGTGGAAATAACGAACCTTGACCCTGTGGTAATATATACATATATTCTAATGTATATATACTTTATAATGTATAAAATATATTCTAATTTATATATATTATAATATATATAAAATATATTCTAATTTACACCCGATTTCTTTTTATCTCAAAAGTTCTGATACTTGGAAAACAAAGCAGAGCAATAACAACAAAAGAAATCTAGTTTTCCCTCAACCACCTGTCTGTAGATGCCATGGATTTTTGAAAGAGAGAGATACAGCTAAATAACCTGATTCACTGGCAGAAAGGCTATTTATTTGATTCTAGAATATAAATTAAACTTCTCTTGAGAGTGGGAATAATTTGAGGGAGTTGCAGACTCCTTTAGGCTTCTGAAAATAACGTCTGTTGCAGCATGCTTGATTCACCATTACTGTTTTTCTGAGCCTTACTATTATTCCTTTTGTCTCTAAAAGCTTAAAGCAAGGGGGATAAGGGGAAGTGTCTTCCCTTCAAATGGGGCTCCTCTGGCCTTTTATTATAACAACCAGTCCTCTACAAAAAAATTCAAGGGGACCATTTTCAGAAACAGAATAAGAAATATCCTGTGTATCATATTTTTGCATTTAATACATATAGTTCCTACTAAATTTGTATAGATTAAAACTAACTGTATTACCTGAAAAGACTACTCATATATTTGAACAACAAATTTAGGAGATTGTATTACATTTCTTGCCACAGAAGAATTTGCTTTGGTATATAAATTATAACATGAATGAATAAATGGGTATAAGCCAAAATATTAATCAATAAAATACAACAAGGTTCAATTTTCATAATTACAAGCTGCACTAAGCAGTACAGCAAGATTTAAGGTAGTCTTGATTATTATTTATGATGAATGCATGCCTGTCTGTTGGCCTTTATGAAACATAAATACAATTATTCAAGGAAAATTTTTTGTTTAATGTTTTTATAGAAACATTAAAACTGGACATTTTGCTACTCCGACAACATTCAAGAAAAGATTTAGGATTATTATTTTCTTCTGTACAATCATTACTGTCTGCTTTTGGTTAAATCATTCTGCCAATGAGCAGAGGTAGATTAGAGACACAGTGGTGCCAGGGAGACCTGTCTGAAAAATTTTGAGAAGTTTTATGAGGGAGTGGGCAAGGGTCTGAACCAAGGCACTGACAATGAGTATCTTGCAGTGATGGTTTTGGATTAGAAACATCTCCCTGTGGTGGGAACTGTGTACCACTGGAATGTATGAGGGAGCCTAGTACACAACTCCATCCCAGAAGAAACACAGTGATTCCTTCACCAGTGAACTTTTCATGGTGATAAAAATTTGCTGAATTTTTTCTGTAGTACCGTATAGCAATGACAACACAAACTATTTAGAATCATTCAACCAAAAATCCCCCTCTAGGAATCTATCCAAAGAAATAAACTGAGGAAGTGGAAATAAAGAAAACTCCAAAACGTGTGGATAGGAGTTCTCAGTTCCTCTTCCATCTTATAGAATAAAAACTGCTCTTATCTACGACCTGATCTCCATTTCATTACTGTTATGGAATAGTGCATGTGTGATGGCGCATCAGTTTTTAAATACATTGCACAAAGGAAGTGAGATGCTGCCTGTGTCATAGTAAGAAATTATATTCAAAATCCAGATGCTAGAGTCAGTCAGCATGGGTTGCTAAAAGTGTTATAAAAGTTTTAGCATTACCTGGTTGGACATTGAGACGTTGGAAGACCATACTCAAGATTGCCCACAACCTTGCAGAAAGTCAACCTAAGTCAGTGGACGCTAAGCACCACTGACTTATGCTTCTCTCTCATGAGGATCTTGAAAAACAGAAGTCCTGATTGATGAACCCAAGTCTGTTGTCTTTTTATTGCAATGAATCTTTCTAGCTATTGCATATAACTATTATTTATAAAAGAGAATATCACAGTGTTTATATTTTCTGAAAGGTAAACATAAACCTCTGTGGTACCCATACAAGGTATACATGAAATGGTAAAAACACGAACATACTTAAATACTATCAATTAACGTTGCTTAAAATATTACAATTATAGTCACAATAGACAAAAAAACAACAATAGCAGTTAACATTTACTGAAACTCATTTAAGAGCATGCATACATACTACTTTAAGGTTTTACATACAATAACATATTGAACCTTTATGAAAAGTCCTTGAGGTTAGTCCTATAATATTTTAAAGTATTTGAGACTGAGTTTGACTCCATATAACAAGTTTAAATCCAGGACTTCATGTGATATCACTCCGCTCATTATTAAAGGAGTTCACGCTGGACATTCAGCTCTCTAAGCACTGCTTTGCACCTACGTTAGGCCACTTACTATGCTCTCTTTCTAAGTGTTCACTTTGTATTTCTCTTAGATTGCACTGCCTGCTCTCCAGAGGCAAATGCATCATCTACCTTGTTTTCACTTCTCCCTGGCTCCAGGAGCCAGAGGCTTCATTAGGCCTTTTATTCTGCTCACCCAAGTGACAGCACATTCACTTCAGCACTGCGTCTGTTCGGGAGAAACCATTTACAGTGATTCATTTGTGCCACATATATGTGATACCTGGTTTTGGTTAAATAGAGAATAATGACTTACATTCTTGAGTAAAATTATGATACTGAGTTGGTGAAATAGTGTTATGTTCAGTGTCACATTTGTGTTTAGTACCAAAAATGCTTCTCATAGAAATGCTGAGGTACAATTGAAATAACATTGGAGCAGAATAATAAGTTAGCTATGTGACATCAGTGTTAAGCAGCCTGCCTTTCTAAAAATGGGGATATAATACCTTGGGGATCAAATAAGATGACATGTTGGAAATGTTTTCCCCAAAATAAGGTTTTAGTAAATAAAAGTTAATTTTAAATTTATCATGCCTGAAATGCAAATAACCACTACCAAATTATTCTGTTATTTTTAATGAATTGGGCTTTGGAAACCAAATATCATCATGACTGTAATTAACATTATCGTTCTTATCATCCCAATGATAACAATAATGACAACTATATGCATTTTGTAAGGGTTTTCCAGTACTTATAATGATATCTCTAGTATTTTTTAAATCCTCACCCAAGGATATGTTTTATTGATTTTAGAGAGAGAGGGAAAGATGAAGGGGGCAGGGAGAGAGAGAGAAAGGGAAACAGAGAGAAACATTGATTGGTTGCCTCCCATAGATGCCCTGAGCAGGAATTGAATCTGCAGCCTTTCAGTGCATGGGAGCATGCTCCAACCAACTGAGTCACCTGGCCAGGGCAATCTGTAATCTTTTTCATTTGCAACATTGGTATTATTCCCTCCATTTAACAGATGAGGAAATAGACTAAAATAAAGCAGCTTTAAGCAGCATCACATAGAGGATATGACAGATTAAAATAGCATTGCAAACCCATATGTCCTCATCTTGATTCACCAGGTGACTGGAATGATCAGAACATAGAGACATTAGCTTTTCTTACAAATATAGTACTTAGATCAAAACATATGTGGATAAAGGGCAAGCAATTGGAGAGTACTTCTTGATCTGCTATTTGGGATTCTGCATGCACCAGCTGTCCACCCATCCTCTGAAGAATTTCTCATGCCCCTGCCAGGGTCTCAGCTTGTGTACTGGGGAAGATGAGTTGCTTGGCACAGGAGTTACCCAGCTGGTCTTGGAGGGACTGACCATGCTTAAGCACACCAGTCACTCTGAATAACCTTCTCCATTGACTTACAGCTTACTATTATCAATGGAATTAAATTGAAATAGGATTTTATCATTTGATTTCTGAACACAACAAGACTTCTTTAATGTTTTAGCCATCTACATTTAGTTTGACTACGGGCAATATTGGAACATGTAGTTGGTATAAATTCATGTACACATTCTTCCATTCATGTGATAATTATGAAAAATTGCCTTCACAATCTCCAGAACAATCCCCATAGCTTTATAACAGCATTACATCAGGGAAAATGTAATCTTCCTAAATTTTATTCCTTATTGTATAACACACAAGAATTGTTATTAATTGTACTAGCTTCATGGTTCACATGTATAAAGTTTAGAAAATATTACTGTTCAGAAACTTTTAAAAATTAATATCTGCAGAATACTAGCAGCAAGCTTCATACATATACTCCTGCTTGTTAAATTATAATTATCTTCCCATTTTCCCCCATGTAGACTGTATCAACTTCTGGAGAAGATAAGGGCAATAAAAGATTTGATTTCAGGATGTATATATGCATGATTTTCTTGAAGTACAGTAATTTTATGCTAAATATATCAATCTAATAGAAGCATATTTCTTAAGGAAATTTAAAAATGTTTTACATTTAACTTGAGGTGAGGTTTTACATAAAGAAATGTCCTTAAATGTGAATGAAGGCTTATTACGACTAGGTCCTACTTAAGCCCTCTCTTGAGATTTGCGAACTAACATACAGGCAGCTTCACTTCATCCCTTTTAACCACATCCACTTAACTTCTCTATTAAGTAGTTCTGCCTCATTTGACCCAGAGACTCTTAACCCTATTTCACTTCTCTCCACTTTAAATGGAGAATAATAATAACACCTGTCTTACCCCTCAGAGGGTTGTCATAAGAAGCAAAATGAGACTTAGTGAATGTGGAAGAACATTAACAAGCTGAAAATATTGAGATAAATATGTTAGTATTATTCTTAGGAATTGCCTTGCATACATAGCTCCCTTAATCACAGATTTCAGGGTCTAAAAAGCTGAGGCAGAGATTGCTAAATACATCACACAAATCTATGTTTTCCTGGGAAATTTGTTAGAATACATTTTTAGGTCTTCCTTTATTTGCATTCCAGTGACTAAATCATAATCAACAGGGAGTGAGGAGAATGATGTATTTCACCCCTGAATCTGGTCCACAGAAACCTCCCATGTAGACTCCTCTATGCTTTTTATTTTTTATATATACCACTGTTTTTCCTTCAAAGTCGTAGAATGGAGATAAGCTGCAGGGTGACCCTGGGCACTCTGTTCCAAGTGTCAAAGTTTCTGCATGGGTCCATGAATGACTCCAAGAAAGACAGATGCATCATGGACATGTGAGGAAAAAATAAACTTCTATTGTATGTAAGCCATTACACAGATTTGGGTCAATGTGAGTGCAGCCAGAATAAACCTAACCAAGACAGGAATCAAGTCTAATTGTGTTGAGAACAACCCGCTTTCAGAAATTTTGATTCAATTAAGTCCTAATGAAAACTTAAAAATAAAAAAAATTCTGAGGACAATATGGAACATTTGCTGCCAGCAACGAAGCATACAAATGTTTCTGAATACTTATAAGTGGAAACCGTAAATTTAAATAATGCCTATTGTACTCATAAAATTTTACAATGTAACGAGAATCATTTTTCATATTTTATGCAAAATGATTATGTCATGAGGTTTACAGTTATAATTCATTAAATAGTGGCTAAAAGTTAAAGGGAATCATTGGGTGTTCAACCTTTCATGGAGGTAATAATAATAATAATGGGCACAGGTAATATAATAAGTATCATGTGCTTGGAATAGTAAACTTTTACATGTATATTTTCATTTAACTCACATAATAACCCCCACGGTAAATACTGTTATCACTCCCATTCTACAGACTAGGAAACTGAAGGGCTAAGTGTTTAGGCAACGTGCCTGAGGTCACATATAAATTCGGCACAAGCCAGGTTATGCTGCAATGAACACAAATTTCAGGTACTTGAAAAAACAAAAGTTCCTTCCTAAAACTACATGTCAGTACATTTCCAGGGGTTTGCATTCACCGTTGTTGCTCAGGGACCAAAGATGACCAGGTACCCATTTGGACAGCAGCTCTCCCCCTTGCTTTAACAAGAGAAAACAAATATGACTAAGCATACATTGGATCCTAAAGCTTCTTCCTGTAAGTACACATGTCTTTTCACATTTCTTGTCAAAGCATGTCCTAGGGTCACACCAGCTTTCCAAAGGGAAAGTGCACTTCTACCACATTCCTGAAAGGCATGTTCTTATGAACAGCCTTACCATCCTACGGTTACAGATCATAAGTGGTGGAGGCAGGATACAAAACCAGGCAGTCAGGACTTTTGATCGCTGATCTCTACTCAGATAACAGGGGTCTTGAGTGTAATGGGATGAAATTCAAGCAAAAAGCCAGTAAGTATCACCCTCATGATGGGAAACTGGTCATTTCCTTGTGTCTGGGTACCACAGACCAGTGACCTCAGTTCACAGGATTTCAGCTTTGTTTCATCCACCTTGTGGAGCTAGAGCTGGAGGAATCCAGGGCACCTTTCTGTTCCTATCAAATATCCTCTCAAGACACAATCATAAAACGTAGCCTCTTTTCCAGGAATCCTTTTACAATTGGTTGTGTAGAATGTTCTCATTGAATCACACCATAAAATCCTTGTACTGATTCATATTCTTCTTTTAGTTAACTGAGTGAGAATGGCACTATGCATTTGTGTAGTAGTGTGACATCTACAAGACTTTTTCACGGTTCCACCTCCTACCATGTACATAAGTGTTGAAGGTGTGGAGGAAAGTAATTTATAGGCGATAAGCAAGCAACTTTTCATCAGTTTTCCCATTGAGTTGCGTAGCATTTCTCCCTAACAGATAGGCTACGGTATATGAGTTGTTGCTGATATAATGGAAATCAACTATTTTGTCATTTTTAAACTTTTTTGGATACAATTTAACACAGTGCTATTATTTAATGAAGTCTCAATTTAAAATAAAATAAACTAGGCTTGACCAATGTGGCTTAGTCGATTGGAGATCCTCCCACAAAGCAAAAAGTTGCTAGTTCGATTCCTGGCCAGGACACAAGTGCATGGGTTATGGCTTTGGTTCCCAGTCAGGGCACCGATGATGGCAAACGATCAATGTTTCTCTCTCACATTGATGTTTCTCTCCTTCCCTTTCTCCCTTCTTTCCCCGCTTTCTAAAAATAAATAAACAAAATCCTGAAAAATTAAATAAAATAGAAAACAAAATTAATTTTTGCCTGTGGTTAAAAAGTGGCTGAATATACATGTTTATTTCAACTTCGCTTTCTCTTTTACCTCTCATTTCCCTCCTCCAAATCACTAAAATGATGAAATATTTTTAATTTTAAATAGTATTATTTACTTATTTTTATTTTAAATTTTTTTATATTTTTAAATTACAGATGACATACAATATTATATTAGTTTCAGGTGGTCAACTCAGTGATTAGACATTATACAATTTATTAATTGATTATCCCAATAAATTTTGTACCTTTCTGACACCATGCATAGTTATTATAATATTATTGACTGTATTCTCTAAGGTAATGAGGCTGTAAAGTACAGCCTCATTACTATTCTGTATCTACCAATTTGTGCTTCTTAATCTCATCACCATTTTCACTCATCCTCCCAGCCACCAAAATATTCTCTGTATCTATGAGCCTACTTCTGTCCTGCTTGTTTGTTTACTTTGTTTTTTAAATTCAGTTATTGATAGACATGTGTTTATTGCCATTTTATTACTCATTTTAAAATCTTTTATCTTCTTCTTCTTGAAGAAGACCCTTTGACATTTTATATAATACTGGTTTGGTGGTGATGAACTCCTTTAGCCTTTTCTTACCTGGGAAGTGATTTATCATTTATCTAAACAATTGCTGGGTAGAGTAATCTTGGTTGTTGGTCCTTGCTTTTCATCACTTCGACTATTTCTTGCCAATCCCTTCTGGCCCATAGAGTTTTTGTTGAGAAATCAACTGACAGTCCTGTGGGAGCTCACTTGTAAATAACTAACTGCTTTTCTCTTGCTGCTTTTAAGATGTTTTCTTTATCTTTCCCTTAGGCATTTAATTATGATGTGTCTTGGTGTGGGCCTCTTTGGATTCATCTTGTTTGGGACTCTCTATGCTTCTTGGAATTGTATGTCTATCCTTCACCAAGTTAAGGAAGTTTCTGATATCATTTTTTTACAAAAATTTTTAATTCCTTGCTCTCACTCATTTCCTTCCAGCACCCCATGATACAAATGTTAGTGCCCTTGAAATTGTCCTAGAGGCTACTTATACTATCCTTATTTTGTTGGATTCTTTTGTTGTTGTTGTTCTGATCAGATGTTTTCTGTTTCCTTATCTTCCAAATCTATGATTTGATATTCTGCTGCATCTACTCTACTGTTGATTCCCTGTAATGCATTTTTTCATTGCAGTTCATGTGTCCTTCATGTCTGATTCTTCTTTTATGTTTTCTAGTTCTGTTTTTATATTTCCTTTCTGTTTTTGAAGTCCTCAATAAGTTAACCTACACCACTAAACTCATCTAGCATCATTTTAACTAGTGTTTTGAACTCTGCATATCGTAGACTGCTTCTCTCCATTTGTTGTGTTTTTTTTCTGGAGTTTTGTTCTCTCATTTGGGACACAAATTTTGTCTCCTTCCCTGTGCTTGTTTCTATATATTAGGTAGAGCTGCTATGTCTCCTGGGAGAGTGGCCTTATATAGTAGGTGACCCTTATGGTCCACTGGCACAGCCTCCCTGTTCACTTGAGCTGGGCAATCCAGTGCATCTCCCATGTGGTCTGTGTACACCCTCCTGTTGTAGTTGAGCTTTGATTGCTAATGGCACATAAATGGAAAGCATTTAACCCTTAAGCTGATCAACTGCAAGGACTGGCTGTGACAACTTTGGGGGATCAGCTGTGCAGGAACTGTCCCCCAAAAGCACTACTTACTTACTTCAGCAAGGGCTGATTTCCTCTGAGTCCACCACTTGAGTGTGTTGCTTGTGCAGGTGGTTTTGTGGTGCCTTGATGTGGTCTGAACCTTTCACCAGGTGCACTGGCTGTGGTGCTCCCTGGAGGTGCTTGCTAAGCTCAGCTGTCACCTGTATTCTGCACAGGGCTACTTGGCATAAGCTATAAAACAATCTGCAGATGACTATTGTGCTGCACTTGCAGGTGCCTGGGAAAAGCCAAGCTGTGAACCAAGGCCAGCTGCTACTAATGCTGGGCCTGGGGCAATTTGATGAGAGGTATGGGGCACGCTGAGGCCAGATGTGGCTTGTATGAGAGATTTTAGAAAAGTCTGAAGCCTGAACCAAGGCAGGCTGTTCATATGGTAAAGACACTGGAAGTGGCTTCGGTGGGTCTATGAGTTGGGTGGGGCAGGGTCTCAGATAATTCCCAGGTGGGACGAACAATGACAGCCAAGTTGATGGAGATTGAGATGTGGTAGAAGGAGGGCTCAGAAAAAGGAACAATGGCCTCTGCCAGCACTTCTCTCCGGGGGATAGCTCCCTCTCGAACTCTCACCCTGATGCCAAATAAATTAGTTTCTACCTGTATATCCCTGGTGCCTTTTGAGATACTGCATTAGTGCTAGAGCTCAGAGAAAGTGAATGCAGGTAACTCCATACCCTGACCCTTTCAGAAGAATGGGTAGGACTCCAGAAGCCCTGGGTCTTATTCAACCACAATCTCCACAGGTTTACACAGCCAGAAGTTTTAGGGATTTCTCTTCCCAGCACTGCAATTCTGAGCAAGGATTCCTGCTTCTCATGGGAGTCACTGCAACCCTGAGATCCCTCCTAATATTTATCTGCCTTTTTGGGTCTCCATCACTCCAACATGTCTCAATGTGACTTCTTCTGTATATCCTTTGTTATTGAACTTCAGTTCAGTGAGATGTCCTGCAGACTGAATGATGCTTATTCTATAGTTTAGTTGTAATTCTGAAGTGGTTGTGAGAGGATGTGTGTATCCCATTTACTTACACCACCATCTTAATCAGAAGCCCCTAAAATGATGGAATTTTTAAACGGCAATGTTTTCCTTTTTTATAAATATTTATTGTATTTTTGTGATTGCCATTTAATCCCATTATACCCCCTCCCCCAAGCAATCACCACACTGTTGTCCATGTTCATGTGTCCTTTTTCCATTTTGCTTAATCCCTCCACCCCCTAACCTCCCCTCACCACTACCTGTCATCTGTTCCTATCATCCTTGTTAGTTCAGTTTGTTCATTAGATTCCACATGAGTGAAATCATATGGTATTTGTCTTTCTCTAACTGGCTTATTTCACTTAGTATAATGTTCTCCAGGTTCATCCATACTCTCTCATAGGGTAAAATTTTCTTCTTTTTTACTACTGAGTAGTATTTCATTGTGTAAATGTCTCATAGTTGTTTTATCCACTTATCTACTGATGGACACTTGGGCTACTTCCACATCTTGCAGATTGTAAATATTGCTGCAATGAACATAGGGGTGCTGATGTTCTTTAGAATTAGTGTTTTGGGTTCCTTCAGATATAATCCCAGGAGTGGGATCGCTGGGTCAAAAGGTAGATCCATTTTCAATTTTTACCGGTATCTCTATACTGTTTTCCACAGTGCCTCCACCAGTTTGCATTCCTGCCAACAGTGTAAAAGTGTTCCCCTTTCTCCACATCCTATCCAGCACTTGTTGTTTACTGATTTATTACTAATAACCATTCTGACAAGCGTGAGATGGAATCTCATTGTGATTTTAATATGCGTTTCTCTGATGATTGGTGATGTTGAGCACCTTTACGTATGTCTATTGGCCATCTGTATGTCCTCTTTGGAGAAATGTTTATTCAGATCCTTTGCCCTTATTTTAATTGGGTTCTTATTTTGGGGAGGGGTTTGGTGTTGAGATTTGTAAGCACTTTATAAGTTTTGGATATTAACCCCTTATCAGGTGTGTCTGGGAATATGTTCACGCATTCTATAGATTGTCTTTTTATTATGTTGATGATTTCTTTTGCTATGCACGAACTTTTTAGCTTGAAGTAGTCTCATTTGTTTATTTTTTCTTTTGCTTCCCTTGTCTGGGGAGATATATCTCATACAAAATTGGTATGAACAATGTCTGAGATTTTGCTGACTATGTTTTCTTCTAGGATTTTTATTGTTTTGGGTCTAACATTTAAGTCTTTGATCCATTTTGAATTTATTCTTGTGTGTGGTATAAGAAGGTGGTCTCATTCATTTTCCTTCACATATATGTTCAATTTTCCTAACACCATTCATTGAATGAACTTTCTTTAGCCCATTTTATATTCTTGCTTCCTTTGTCATATATTAATTGACTATAAACTTGTGGGTTTATTTCTGGGCTTTCTATTCTGTTCAGTTGATGTGTGTATCTGTTTTTATACCAGTACCAGGCTGTTTTTATTGCTATGGCCTTGCAGTATAGTTTCATATTAGGTAGCTTTTCCCTTCCATTTTGTTCTTTCTCAGGATCATTGTTGCTATGTGGGAACTTTTGTGGATCCATATAAATTTTTGAAATTTTTTTCCAGTTATGTGAAATATATCATTTGAATCTTGATAGGGATTGTGTTGAATCTATAGATTGCTTTGGGTAGTATGGACATTTTAATTATGTTAATTCTTCCTATCCATGAACACAGTATGTGCTTCCACTTATTTGTATCTTCTATTTTTTTTTCTTCAGTGTCATATCATTTTCCAAGTACAGATCTTTTATATCCTTGGTTAGGTTTATTCCTAGATATTTTGTCCTTTTTGAGGCAATTGTGAATGAGATTGTTTTCTTAATTTCCCTTTCAGTTAGTTCATTATTGGTATATAAAAATGCAACTGATTTCTGGATATTAATTTTGTATCATGCTACCTTGCTGAAATTGTTTATCAGTTCTTGTAGTTTCCTGGTGCAATCTTTAGGGTTCTATTGATGTACAATATCATGTCATCTGCAAATAAAGACAGTTTTACTACTTTCTTTCTAACTTGGATGCCTTTTATTTCTTCTTCTTATCTGATTGCTATGGCTAGGTACTTCTGGTACTATGTTGAATAAGAAAGGTAAAAACAGATATTCCTGTCTTGTTCACAGTCTTAAGGGGGACATTTGTAGTTTTTGCCTGTTGAGTATGATGCTGGCAATGGGTTTGTCATATATGGCCTTTATTACATTTAGTTATGTTCCCTCTATTCCCACTTTGAAACAGCAATGCTTTATAAATACAAAGAGAACAGGAGAGAAAATACTTTTTTTCTTAATTTTGTTGACTTGTTTAGCACTGTGTATACAATTGGAAATACTTTGACATCTGCGTACATTAAAAATTATCATCACTATTTAGATAGTGAATTTATACATCACTGAAAAAGTTCCTTGTGTTCCTTTGCAATCTTTCTGCCCCTAACCTTCCTGCTCCCACTTTAGGCAAACATGGTTCTGTTTGTCACTGATTAGTTTGTATTTTCTAGAAATTTGTATGAATTAAATCATATAATACACTATTTTTTAACTTTGGTTTTTTAACAGCATAAACATTCACCTATGTTTTTGCTGTATGTTCATTTTTTAATTGCTAAATTATGTTACAATAAATGTATATACCAATTTAGTCATTGACTACTTGTGGATATTTAATTTTTGTCCAAATTTGAGGTTTTATAAATTAAGTAGCTAGGAGCATTGATGTATGAGTTTTGCTATGGCCATGTGCTTTCATTTCCATTGAATAGATATCAGAAATAAAATGATGAGGTTATATGACAGATGAATGCTTAACAATGTAAGAAAATGCTAAATCCTTTTCTAAAGTGATTGTACCATTTTCATTTTTCTTAACAACTAGGTATATACTTTTATTTTACCCATTCTTATAAGAACATAGTAGTATCTAGTTGTGATTTTAATTTCATATGTATCGAATATCATTTCATATATTTTATGCCTTTTTGGCTCAAGCGTTGGTTCAAAATCTTCCAATTTATTGTATTGTATTTTCATAGCTTGTTTTGCAAAGATTGAGTATTGAAAGATCCCTTTCTCTCTGTTTCTTTCTCTCTATATATATCTACATCATAGATATGTAGATATATATATTTATATGTATAGATTATTATGGATTATAGATTACATAGATTATATACTTTATCTACCTATCATATATGATATATATTATATATCAACTTATATATAATATATATACACTTAAGTTTATATATATGAAGTTTTTAATTTTGACTAAAGACCATTATATCAATTTTTATTTTATGGATCTGACTCTTAGTGTTATATCCAAGAACGCTTTGTTTAATCCAAGTTTCTTATGTCACCTTCAATAATTTTTATAGTTCTACATTTTACTTTTAGGTCTATGTTGTATTTTAAATTTTTACATGGTACCAAGTTAGGATGAAAGTTGATTTTTTCTTTATGTATTTTTAAATTCATTATCATTAAATGTTGAAAACATTTTTCTCTCTTCACTTATTATCTTTGTAACTGTACCAAAAATCAATTGTATATATGTGTCTGTGGGTCAATTTCCACATTCTCTATTCTTCCATTAACTTATGTTTATTCTTTTGTCATTACCATGATATTTTTATTGTCTGTAGCTCTATATTAAAGTTTATAAGTCAATTATTGTTGGCCTTTCAACTTTTATTTTTCAAAGATCTTCTGGCATTTATCAACCTTTTGCATTTCTATATAAATTTAGAATCAGCTTATCAATTTCTACCAAAACAAAAACAAAAAAACATGGAATTTTAACTCATGATATATATTTAAGGTATAGATCAATTTGGGAGACTTCATGTCTTAGCAATATTAGGGCTTCTGATCAGGAGTAAGGTAAAGTCCTTCCTTTATCTAGATGTTTTTAAATTTGGTAGTTTTCAGTGTACTGATTTTTTATATCATTGTCAGTTTTATCTGTAAGCATTTCATATTTTTATTCTATTATACATACATGATCATTTTATTTTCAATTTTTATTTGATTTTTGGTTGTATAAAGAAACATGATATTGATTTTTTATTAATTTCTCATCTCTGTATAGATCTCCCTATTCTTTTAAATCTAGCCAATTTGATCCCCTTGAACTCTCAGCTCTGTCTCCTCAACTCAGAGAACTACCAGACTCATCTATTTTTTTTCACTCTTTCTGGTGTGCAAATATATATCCGCATATATATACTTGAGCCAAAGACAGAAAGCTGAAATCTATTTATGAGGATGGGAATTGGTGTGAGATAGAATGAAAGTTATTATTATTTGTTTACATCATTGTCTCTCATGAGGATGGAAATTCAGTGGTACCAGATGCTTTTGAAGATGGGATGCTTTTGAAGGTGTTGTCCGAAACTGAAGAATTCACTGAAAGTTTTTATAAAGACAATGATCAAACCCAGACAAAGAGGAGACAGCTGCTCAGAATCATAGTGAAAGTACTCCTTGGGCAGGTGACCATTCAGTTCAAATCAGTAGAGGAAAGCAGGGGATGCCAATAAGTGTAGGTTTCCAGAGACAGGAGGTAAAAGTGCCTGACAGATCATCTATGTGTTTTACGGTGTTGCAAGGAAATTTATTGTTTGTCAGGATACCTGGGAATGAATTAATGGTAAGTACTTAGAAATCTAAGGGAATAAAATAAAACAATTAGCAACTTCAGGAAAAATAAGTTCTACAACATGAAAATGTAGTGTCTGTGGCCACTTAACCATGTCCCAAGTTGACATAGTATGACGTCATTATGAGTAATTATTTAACAAATAGATTAAACACCACCATTGGCGCGATGACAGGAGTAGACATGTTGGAAAAGCAATGACTCATCTTTTTGTTGCAGGTAGAAAATGGCATGCACTTAAAAATCAAGAAAAATAGTCTAACAGGATTTGTTTTGTTTTTAGAATCACATGGATAAATGACAAAAAATGTAAAACATACAAGTGGTCTCTGAGTCAATAGGAATCTGATGAGTAGTAGTAAGTGGGAGGCTGCTGGTTACTGGTTATGATTATTTAGTTTATAGCTCTGTACATGTATGACTTAGAATAAATACATAAATCATAAAAATCACAATATCAGCTCCACTACAGATTGTTATATTTGAAACTGTTACTTCACCTATTGATGCTTAATTTCCTAATATGCAAAATAGAAGTAGCATTTGTATCTGCCTCATAAAGTAGTTAAAAGAATCAAAGAGGTAATATTTGTGAAGTGCTTTGTATTGGGACTGGCACGTAATAAGTGCTATCTTGCAGACTATTATAGTTTTTTTCTTTTTTAAAGGACATCATAGTTAAGAATATTACTTTGGATTTATTTTTGAATCTGTACTGAATAATCAATGCCAAGAATATACAGAAACATTACCTAAACATCTTTATTAACTGTCCCTAGATTTAAAATATACAAGTATATTTTCAAAAGTTGGTGCTTCTATATCTACTTAAAGAAATGTTTTCTAGCATCTTAGTGAGATTCTGATTGCCCACTTTATTCAAACTCTGTGTATTCAAGAATTTTCCCCAAAGCACTCAAACTCTGCAATATGATTTTTCAAAAACAGCAGTGTGGAGAAACAGCTGGCCTGGCCATGCTTCCTGGCCTAGTGTGAGCCTGAGTCTGAGATAGATTACCAGAAGAAAAGTTGGCCTACTTCGAATCTTTAGAGAGGAGGAATTTGTTAAAGCAAAAATGACCCTGAAGGTCATTACTGGTGTAAAAAAATAGTTTATTCCAGTTTCCATTTATTTGTCAGGCACTAGGGAAAATACAAACTATGTTAGCCTCAAGGCAATCAGTTTATCCTGTGGAATCCCAGCAAAATTATTCCAAAGTATGGATTAAAACTAGCAACAAACTAAAATCAAACTTTTTCTAACTTTTCCTTCTTTTAGTAACCTTTTTGGGGGATATTTTAGTTGTGAATATATATTGCCATGTGGAATTCAGTACTGTAAAAGGAACATTATTGCCTTGAGGGAAATATACATCATTAACTCAGAAAGAAGAGAAAAGAGACATTTAAAGAACAATATAACAATGAAAATTTCAGACTACATATTTTTTAAATATTTGGTATATCATGAGCTCCTCAATGGCAGTGACTTTAACTTTTGTGTGGTTTTCACACTCTGTGCAATATCCAAGACATATTCAATGTTCAGTAAATATTTATTTCATTGAGTTAAATGTTGGTTACTTTTTTTTCCTGGGGACATTTTATTTTCATTGTGACTCAGAGTATCTAGATGAATGTTCAGTTTATTCATAGTATTGTACTGTAAAGGTCACCATGACAGGACAGTAGAAAAAATAGGAATATAGGAACTTGAAGATCAGTTGATTCATTTCACAAAGGTAAACACCAAATGCTGCATAACTGCCTGCTTTTAATTAGCTTGTCAAAAGATTTTGACAAAGGCCTCCAGTGGATTTACTAAACAAACCCAGATGCAGATTACTTCCATTGAATCATTTATTGTCTTTCGTAGCTTTTAATAGAACTGATCTAATCATGTGCATTATATTCTCTTACCAGTTTTACACTCCTCTTTTGTTTAAATTTGTAACTATAAGGTTTTTCAGAGATACTTTTGCCTTCTCCTCTGCTGTAAAGGTTGTTAGGTTGAATGCATGCTTTAGATCTGTCCTGATATTTCTATTTGGGTCTCCATATGATGTCTAGTAGTATTTATATTTTTATTTCTCTCCCTTGGTTTTTGACAAACATTTTTACAGGAGTCATTTCCTTTTTCAATTTACTATTTTAACAAATAAAAATACGGTATTTGTTTAAAATTCAGGAATATGATGCCTTTTGTATAGTATTTAATCTCCTTGCTCTTCTCTTTCTCATAAATCTTTTCTATTTCTTTCTCATTACAAAAAAAGAATGAAATGTTCTGAAATTAGCAAGTTATCTACAGAATGAGATGATCTGATACAAATCAATTTTCATCTTCACAGTATTAAATGAATTAATTCACCAAAGTAACTTGCAAGATAATGACAGCAAAATGCAAGCAAAGAAATTGAATGACCTTTAACGAGCCTCAAATAGAATTAAATGTATGTGTCCCAAGAAGGAGTTCCCTCTGTTTATTTCTGACAACTACACATTTGAGCCTAGCCACCAGATAATGGGGACTTGCTGGGTGATTCTAATAATTTGGAATTTGTTTATGGTGAAATTTTACCATTTCCAGTAGGACCACAAATTATTTTTATTTGAACTATTTTTTCTCTTGAATCCTTATAAATATTATATACTTTCTGCAAAAAATAATTGCTTTGTTGGGTGGTTCCTTTTTCTTGGCATATTAAAACTATATACTTAAGTTGATGTTGGTAATAGCATTTCAATATGTCAGAAATATTAGAATAATTTTTGTGATAAAAAATCAGGAGTGGACAAGTGCTAAGCAAATAAACTGCAATTGTCCACATCAAGATGAGGAATCTTAAAAAATTCAGCCCTTAGAAATTATATCAAGAGGTTGGGGTAAGAACAGAAATGGACAAGAAGCATGAGTAATAATAATGACCTGGACATTATGTTTGATGAATAAAATGGAATCTGATTCTAACATCAAATTATTAATACTCCTCCAGCATATTATAACTGATTGCATACTATATAGTATGTGAATAGTTGCTTAGATTTCCATCAATCAGTTTTATTATGCATTTGGAAATTTATATATCATCTTTCACTGGTGCTTCATTTTGAATTACAAAGAGGTAAGACTAAAAAAAAAGTAGGAGAAACTCGAGATAGTATTTCACAAAATCATGCAATGTAAGAAGTAGTGTTTATGTACTGTTGATCTAAATACATAAAAATACAACAACTTCCCTCAGTAGCTTACATCATCAAAGGAAAGCACTTGATCTATTATCTTGATCCACACTTGAGAGCACAAGGTACTACACACAGCAGTGTAACAACCAACTGTTTTCAGCATAAACAAATAAGATTAGAGTAAGAATAAAACTGTGGACAATCAGGCATTAAGCCACAAAATATGCCTACCAATGCATGGACAGTTACAAATAGTTTTTTTTTCCCAATATCTAAAGCACCTGTTCTTACACAGCTGTATTAGAAATAATTTTTAAAAAGTGTTGTGGATAAACACTAAAACTACAATACATGGGTAATTCAGCCTTTTGTTACCTACCTTGATTACTGAATTATGGAAATTTATTTCATTTCATTATGCTTAAAACCACAGTATTAGAGTATATGATATGCTGGCTTAAACCCCATAGAAAATATAATTGACAGTGTAGGCCTATATAAGCCAATGTGTGTGGGGAGGCTGTTGTTTATTTGATTATATTCCTAATTTAGCAAGATAGCTACCTAAATTAACTTTTGATATCTCCTCAATTTAAAAAATAAAATCTAAATATACAGGGTCCTGTGGAAGTCATGCCTATTTGAGTATGGTTTGGTAAGGTAATAATATGGGTTTAATGATTTATAGTTTTAATTTGAATGTTCACCTAAAATATCATATGGTGTGCTTGAGTGTGATATTGTTATGTTACAGAATTACATGCTTATGATTTTGTAACAAAAAATATTGTAATGAAAAAGGGGCATTATTTGTGCTGGACACTGTATATTGAAAGCCTTATATTTAAAAATCAGTGTGCAAATGCATAAGGGATACAGTTAAATACAGGACATAGTCCTCTTCTTCAAGAATTTAATATATATAACATGCACATAAAAAGCAAGTATAATAATGTATGACATTACATTCCGATATTAACTTAGCAAATATGTGCTGATCCCCTGCTCTTTCAAATTGTGTAAAAATCCAGTGGAGAATATTACCTCTAAAAGTTCCTACCATAGTAACTATTATAGATTTTGGAGTAATTAGACAAATGAGTACAGTGTAATAAGTATAATGCGATGAATATTGTAACAATGATCCATGAAAGAGGCATGTCTTTTCATTGCCATGGCTCAAGGTCTTTTACCTTCTCCTCCTCAACTGACTTCCTTACCAACACTTGATGCCATCACCACATTCTAAGGGCTGATGGCTTAAGAAGAATATGTTCTTCAACCAGAACTTGAATATTTATACTAACATTTTGACAGATTCAGTAGCATTAATTACTCAACATAGTTTTCAGTTCTGCAAGTTCTAACATTTGTATGTCAAGATTACTTGTGCATGTAAAAATACACATATATTGCCAAGATATGCCTTACAATACAGAAATATTTGAGAAAATGATGCCCTGTCAATAAGAATTTGAAATAAAACCAGTCAATTATACATTCCTTTTTACTTCTAAAATTATAGCTTCTCTACCCAGGGCTGATTTTTGGAGATAGGAGAATGCACTGTGCAGTTCTACTGACTGAGAGAAAATGGAATTTTTTTTCACCAAACTCAATAATTTCAGGAGCAGGCTCCTAATCTGGATATTACATTTGTGTGTGAAGGTGCCTGTTCTCTTTCTCATGCAGTGAGCATTTAGTCCTGATGGGTGCTATTTGCAGACATTGCCTCACCATAAGTAACTGTTTCAAGGAGGTCAAGGCCCTTTGTGTTCAACTTGTAGTCAGTGTTCTTGTGAATGGCATTTGTGCTTACATCCTGCTTCAGGGAAAAACCACACACATAAAAGAAGTTTCAACCGTTCCACAAACCACATCTCCATTCTACACATCATTATTTGTGTCAAGGAAGCTTTGGTCAGAATGAAGCCAGGTAAACTGAAGATGACAAAATTCCCATGTTTTCTAGTCAGCAATCAAAATGTGTTGTGCTCTTCTGTATATCTGCTTGCATTCATCCTACATATTTTATTATCTTCTCATTTACTTCTAAATAACCAGACCTACATTTCAATTTACAGATATAGGGTATGGAGCCTCTGGACAGATTTAAAATACAAGAAAATGAATAAACATGCTTACAAAAATGCTATAAAAATCACAATGGAGCTCAATTTCTTTGTATAGCAAGAAAAGAAAGAAAAAAGACACCTGAACCTGAATATACAAACTAAAGATTTAACCATATTGAAATACAATTGCAGTTTCATGAAATAGCCTGTGTTACAAAGAAGGGGAATGGCTGTGTGGTGGAATAGTGTGAAGAAAGACATGGTTTGAGAATGACATCAAATTTGTTTCCACATAGCAAATGTGCCAATCATTGTCATTGTTATTATTTCTGCGATTATAATTGTTTTAATTGCTAATATGAGTCATTGAAATCCTCATATAAGTTAATTATCCTTGAAGGAGTCATTAATATCTCTTCAATCTACTTCATATAATAATTGTTGAATGATATTGTCATAACTGAATCATAATTGGACAAGCATCATAACTGGCAAAACAAATGCAATAGATCTTATTCCAAGGTAACATACTATTCAAACTCGTGTATGACTATGAATATTGGACCTCAGAATGTTTCTAGGAAGAAGAGAGTTTTCAAAGAACAATTTGCCTACGTAGATTATTTGTACCAGTAGTATAGCAGTTAAGAAGAAAACAATGATACCACAAACCTGTATAGTGAGGAGCAGAATAATTTTGCACACAATAAATGCTGTTGTTGTTTTTATTATTTTAATTTTTAATTTGGCTCATTAAAATTATTGTAGAGTTTAATAATTCCTCTAATAACTATTAACATCTCTTTTAGTCCATGGCATGTAATACTTTTAAAAATCTTGCCATAATTGAATACAAATATAACATTAATTCTCACTAGTTACTATGAATAATGGGCCTTTGGATGTTTGCAGTAAAATGAAACTTTTACCAAAATTTTTCATAAGTTTATTAATTATAATGTAAGCAGAAATGAAGGCAACTTTATTTTTTAATTTTTTTTCTAATTTTATTTTAATCATTGTTCAAGTACAGTTTTCTGTCCTTTACTCCCATCCCAGCCCACCCACCCAGCAACTTTAAATATGAAAAGACTTCTAAGATTTTTTTTAAGTGTGATATCTTTGGTTGGGTTCAAAAAGAATGGGGAAGATAGGTACACTTCGCCCTGATGGTTTTGCTTTTTAACCAAAATACACATCATGGTAAATTTTAAGTTGTATCTTTATGAAAAAATAAACTACAGACAACTAAAAGTAAAAAATATATAAAATTTAAATGTATATTCTTTCTGACAAAAAATGATTGGGAGACTTCTGGGACATTTTTTTCTAGTGAAAAGAACTAATATATTTTTTTTAATCCTCACTTGAGGGTATTTTTTTATTGAGCTTAGAGAGAGAAGAAAGGGAGGGGAGAGAAACAGAAAGAAATAGAGAGGGAGAGCAACACCCATAAGAGAGAGAAACACCGATCAGTTGCCTCCTGTCTGCACCTTAACTGGGGATTGAACCCCCAGATGTTTGGTGGATGCCCCAAACCCACTGCTCAACCCACCATGTGACCCACCAGGGCACTGGTGCTTCTTTTGAAGTTTGACTAGTTCTTTTTGTACTCATTCCAGGTAACACTTATTAAATATTTATAGTTTGTATTAACTTATTTTCTTGATTTGAATTAAAATTGTCATGTATGATCATCTTGATGTTTTATCTTTAATTACCCTTTCCTATGTAAGAGAAAAGTACACAACAGAACACAGAGAAAACTTTTCTATGGTTTAAATAGTTTAAATGTCAGAATTCTATAGAAGCTAATTGTCATATTTCAAAATTTTTCAGTTCCAAAGGAAAAGAGCAGCCTGGTTATAATGAAGAGGAAAAAAATGTAAAAGCCAGATAATTTTAACAGTAATTTAGAAAACAAAGTTCTATGCTAAAAACAGTAGGTATTTATCTTCAATTATCCTAGGCAATTTGCTTTCCTTAACTGCAGGAAACTAGTTTTCAGTAATTAATAATGCTTTAAAGTTTATCTGGCTCTTCTTCTTAAAGTGTTCTTCTAAATGACATAGAATTTAAAAATTAATGACCCAATATAAGAAATATAGCATATTCAAATTCTTAATTTAGATAATTGTTGGAGTTAACTGAGAGGAAATATACACAGCAAACAAGAAAACATAGCAATAAGGATGAAATAAAATAATTTAAGTATATGTGTGTGTGTGTGTGTTTATATGTACATATACATTTTTGTGAATGGAGTGTTAACAGTGACTGGCCCACTCCTTTCATTCTATTGAGAATTTAACTGACTTCATAAGGAAATAGTATTCTATAAGAAAATGATTGACATGACAATGAATTGAAAATATCTCATAATATTCACAGCTCTAATTCTGGTTTTGTCATTTCCTTTTCTTGATTGTTTAAGAAGGGTGTTTATCGGTAATCTAGCTCCTTATTCATCAAAGTGCAATTCATGGATAAGCAATATTGTATAATTTAAAAGTCAGAATCCCAAATCCAATCCCAAACCTACTGTATCAAATATGGCATTCTAACAAGACCCCAGATGATTAGAATGCACACCTTTGTATGCAAACCAATTTAGTTTAAACCATAATCTCCAAAAGTAGAGGCCACAAGAGCTAAGGTTAAAAAGTGGGAGGAGATTAGGGAAGGCCTTGCCTGGCATGTGTAAACAAGCAGGTGAGAGAAACCCTCACTTAGTGAATTTTAATAATAAAGACATTTGCTCAAAGTCCAGAGTCAAAGTGTCCTACAGTCTTGGTAAATTTATGGTCTGGGGTAAGTTTTACTACAATTTAGGTTGGCCTTATTCTCTAAATGATAGTATAACAGGTATAGCTTTTCCAAGTACGACATCAAGAGGTATCATCCCATATATCTTTCTTAAGAGTAAAGACAACTTTTTCAAGTTTTCCTTCAAAAGAAACTTGTTTCTTATTTGTCAGAACTGGACCACATGCCTATCCCTAAAACCATTAGTGGCAATGGAATAACAGGTTGCCTTTATTCTCTCAGATAGTTAACATCAGTTCTAAGGGCTCAGCTTGGGGTCATCTTCCCTGCATTCCCATAGGATTAGGTTGAAAACTTGAAAATGGTGTTTTGTAGACAGAAAGAAAGAAAGAGAGGTGATCTGTATATAACTTTCTCCTGTAGTCAAAGTAGAAACACTGAAAGATTTTTAAACAGGAACTGATATTATTAAATCTGTTTATAAAAAATAAGAAAATGTCTTACATATTTTTACATTATAATTACTTCAATGAAACTGACCTGGGTCTTTTTTTTTTTGGAAGAGATAAAATTGATAAACCTTTAGATAAATTCTCCAAGAAAGAAAAGAGTACTCAAATTTTTCTTAAAAAATTGAAAGTGAAAAAGGAGATATTACAATTGATAACACAGAAATACAAAGAATCATTAAAGACTAATATAAATAATTATATGCTAACAAATTCACCAACCCAGAAGACATGGATAATGCCTAGAAACATACACAAATCAAGACTGAGTCATGAAGAAATAGAAAATCTAAATAGATGAATTAAAATTGACTCAGTTATTAAAAATATCTCAACAAAAATAAATTCAGGATCAAATACCATACCTTCTCAAACTTTTCCAAAATAAAGAAGAAGAGTGAACTCATCTTACAAGGCCTGAATTATGCTGCTATCAAAACCAGGCAAGGATAACACTAGAAAAGAAAATCATAGGTCAATATCCCTGATAAACATAATTGCAAAAATCCTCAACAAAATATTAGAAACCAAGTTCAACAATACATTAAAGCTATCACACAAGAAAATGGAATGGGATTTATTCCTGAGAATGCAAGGATGGTTCAGCATCTGCCAATCAGTCAATGTGATATACCACATTAACAGAATGAAGGATACAAATCATATGATCAACTCAATAGGTACAAAAAAATTGACAAATTCAATATTTATCACTTATGATAAAATCTCTCAACAAAATGGGTATAAAGGTAACTTACCTATAACAAATGCCATACAAGACAAGCCCATAGCTAACATCATTTGTTGAAAAGCTAAAAGCATTTTCTCTAATATCTGGAATTAGACAAGGATAAGCACTCCTAACATTTTTATTCAATATAGCATTGGTTGTCAAAGTAATTAGTCAAGAAACAAAAAAATATCCAGAGTGGAAAGAGAATAAAACTATCACTATTTCAGGTGACATGATATTAATAGTATATCTAATAAACCTTCAAGACTCCATCAAAAAACTGTCAGAAATAATAAACAAATACAGTGAAGTTGCAAGATATGAAATAAATATGCAAAATTATGTTGCATTTGCATACACTAACCCAAACTATTAAGGAGAGAAATAAAACAATTCCATTTACCATTGCATAAAAATACTTAGGAATGCATTTAGTGAGGAAGTGAAAGACCTCTATATTGAAAACTCTAAGACATTAATAAGCAGTATCATGAAAGATATTGCAGAACACAAAAATAAATGGAAAAATAGTTTATGCTCATGGATTGGAAGAACTAGTATTGTTAAAATGTCCATATTACCCAAAGCAAAATACAGATCAGTACAATCCCTACTAAAATTACAATGGTATTTCTGGTGGGAAAGAACAAGCAATTTCTAAACTTTTATGGATCCTAAATGGCCAAAAGACCATAAATAGGCAAATCAACCTGGAGGGGAAAAAAGGCATAGACATCATGCTTTTTATATAAAACTATATTACAATGTTAAGGTAATTAAAACAGTATGGCATTGGCATAAAAACAGACACATAGATCAATGAAACAGAACAGAGAGACATGA
Organism: Tonatia bakeri; assembly: GCA_004024845.1. NCBI lineage: Eukaryota > Metazoa > Chordata > Mammalia > Chiroptera > Phyllostomidae > Tonatia > Tonatia bakeri. Next base: position 86,730 of record PVIA01000207.1, read on the forward strand.
AATCAACTCATGTATATATATTGTTAATTAATTGACTAAAAATGTAGCCAAGAATACACAAGAGGAAAAGGACAGTCTCTTTAATAAATGGTATTGGAATAATTAAATAGCCAAATGCAAAAGAGTGAAACTGAACCACTACCTTAAACCATACACAAAGATTAACTCAAAATGTATTAAAGACTCAAAAGTAAGACCTGAAACCATAAAATTTCTACTAGAAACTATAGGCATTAAACTACCTGATGTAGATCTTGGCAATGCTGTTGTAAATCAGAAGCAAAAACAACAAAAGAAAAATAAACAGGTGGGATTACATAAAACCAAAACAATTTTTCACAGCAAAAGAAGCCATCAAAAAATAAAAAGGAAGTTAATGAAAGGTAAAAATATTTGCAAACCATATACAAGGTCTGTTCAGAAGGTATCTAGCCATGTAATATAAAGTATACAAATATTTACTGAAGAATTTACAAGATACAAGAAACATTGCACACAGGACAATGATGCCTCAGTCCCCTTCAAAGTAGACACCTTGGGACTTCACACAGTTCTCCCAGTCACCATCAACTGCCCCATTATATTTTCCTGAACCTCATCAATGGTCTGACATCTCTTCATTATATTAACAATGGCTGGACTTTTTCTGGACAGATATCACAAATATTTTGGCTACTATCCAAAATATATAAGGGTCTTATAGAACTCATAGCAAAAGAAAGAAACAAATACTTTGATTTTAATGTGGGCAAAAGATATAAATAGACATTTTTTTCAAAGAGGACATACAATTGGCCAACAGGCACATCATTAATTATCAGGAAAATGAAAGTCAGAACCAAAATAAAATAACAATTTGAATAGATATTAATAAATAGAGTAGATATTAATAAAAAAACTAGAACTGAAAAACAAGTGCTGACAAACATGTGGAGGAAAGAAAACTGTTGATGGGAATGAAAATGTGCAGACACTGCAGAAAAACAGTATGGAGGTTCCTCAAATGATTAAAAATAGAATTTCCATATGATCCAACAATTGCACTTCTGGATAGGATATTTATCCAAAGAAAATGAAAACACAAATTCAAAATAGTACATACATCCCCACATTTATTGGAGCATTATTTACAATAGCCAAAATATGGAAACAACCTAAGCACCCACTTATGGGTGAATTGATAAACTCTGGTATCCACACAAAGGGGTATTGTTCAGTCTTTGAAAAGAAGGAATCTTACCATTTGCGACAGTATGGATAGACCTAGAGAGGATTGTTCTAAGAGAAATACATTAGGCAGAGAAAGATAAATAACATAAGATGTCTTTTATCTGTGAAATCTAGAAATAAATAAATAGATAAATAAATAGTTATGCACCAAGTTCATAGATGCAAAGAACAGATGGCTAGTTGCCAGAGGCAGGAGTTAGAGTAAGAGGGACATGGATAAACAGGTTTTTGTTTTTGTTTTGTTTTAGTTTAAATAATATATAAATAAGTAAAATAAGAGCCCTTAGTATCTGGGATAATAAACCATACAGGCTGAGCAGCTAGCATGAGAATCCCTTCCCAGAAGTTACACTTTGATTTGCTCACCCAGGGTGGAGGATGGCCCTTCAAACCTCAGGAGATAAGATCCGGCGTCAAAATAGCATGCCTGTCACAAAATTTCCAGCAAAATGCCGTGTTCTCCTCTGCGTGACCCCCATCTATGTTCTTGCAAAACTTCAGGAAACTTGTAAAAACCATGACGTGATTAGTCAGATTGACTTTTTTGTGGAAACTAGGGATGGAGTCAACTCAGCATTAATATCAGATTAGGGCTGATATTGTCCAAGAAAGTCACACATAATGAGTGTGGGTGAAAGCATTTTGTAAACTGTAAAGTGTCCTCCACCTGCTGGTGGTTAATCCTTTATCTTTACTTTTATTTGTAATAATGGAGTCTCAGGTTATATTAAAATATTATGGAAGATACGTATTGAGTACAAGGCAAAGAAACTATTGTTAAGAAGTTATATGTTGCAATTCAAGTAAAAATAGAGCCTAAGGTTTCCAACCAAAATAATTGTAGAAAAGAGAAGAGATAGACTTGAGGGACATAATATTTAGGGAATAGAATAGAAAAGGACTAGTACCATAGTATTTGAGTGGATGTGGAAAATGCAATGATCAGGGCTTAGGAAGGCATTTGGGCCACACAGATTTATTTTCTCAAATTAGATATTATGTGTATTTTGTTCACTAGAATAGACCTAATACCTCACATAGTAAAATATGTAATCTAGGTAAATAATAATATTTATGAAGGTAAGAAATAAATGTATCATTACTAAAATATTAATGCAAGTAAAGGAGAAAATTTAAGAATGCACAAAAATACCCGTGGATTTATGGAACAATGTCGTTTAGCCAGCAATTAAAAATTCAAGTCTTGAGGGAGATGTTTAAGCTCAAGGTATTATAGATGCTTAGATAATTTCTAGCTGTTTTAAGTTTACATTCCCTGTTTTTCTTTTATATTTTCTTTACACCTTGGTCTTTACAATGTACTTTCCCATGCCGATGAAGTAAGAAATCAGGACATTGAAGGCCCGTCAGTGGAAATCACGGTCCCTAAATTCATGAGCCAGACTTGCACAGATTTTCAATGTAAGTATGATTTTCCATGTGAGAATAAGATAAACTTGGCAAATTTTCAGAAATGAAACTCATTTCTGAGTTATGTTATAGGAAGATCTAACACTATATCATCTCACAACTCACTTTTTTCACATTCTGTTTCTTCTTTCTGGAATATTCTTTCTACCTTTATCTATCTGATTAAATTTAACTCATCCTTGAAGTTTCAGATAAGAGTTACCTGAATTCAATTTTGAAACTTCTATTAGGTATCTACTATGTAACCTCAAACTGTGCTAGTTGCTGAAGTCACAAAGATAATGAGGTATAATCTTTGTGTTCAAGAAGCTTACCATGTAGTGAGGAAGACAATTTTAACACAAAGCACAATGTTCAAACGATCTTAATACAAGCATCAGTGTTCATCGGATTTTACAAGAGACAAATGGCTGCTAACTAGACTGTAGATTAGGATCTAAATTAGATCAAGGAAATATAAAATAAAATGACCAAAAATCATGCCTAAATTCTAATACAATACTTTAAGAGTAGAATCAATCCTCTCCTGGGAGATGGCATGAGCCAATGCAAGCAAGTGATGGATAACAACCTGTGCAGAGAGGAGTGTGAAGGTTGGTGGCATGTCATTGAGTTTTGGATAGATTCTTTTTTACTGTGCATGCATATCTGGGATGAGGCATGTGACTGACATTAGCTGAGGCTGGAAAAGTAGGCATAGGCTAGTTTGCAGAGAGCTTTGGTGGCAGATCAGTTTCTTGGAATTTATCAGAAGGGTAATGAGATTTGTATTTCAATTTTCCACTTCTGCTCCAGTCCCACCAGATCATCAGAATGATTTCCAAATCCTTATTATCTTTTACTATAAGACCACATGCTAGCACTGTCAGAAGACTCATTTTTGTTTTTACTTTTCTTTACTATGTGTGAATGGTTTGTCCTAATTATTTCAGTCTTTTTATGGTAAAATCACTAAGCATATTGGACCTTCAACAAATGTTTCTTGAGTATATAGATAAGTATACCTCTATAAAACCAAATGTATTGTACCAAATATCTATTTTACAATTCACCAGATTGTTAGACTCTTGAAGTCAAGACCTGTAGTTTCTTTATTATTGCATTAAATTATTCAGCTATTACACGCACATATATCCAATATATGTATAGTTTGCATGAAAGATAAATGGGATAAGAGATTAATTATATTTTTTAAAGATTATTATGTCAGGAGAAAAGCTTCATTTTTAGTATTTTATATACTCATAATATAATTAGTAATATTTCTTTTTCACTGGGGGATAAAAAAGAAGATGAACTGGTGCAATACCTCCTAGGTTTCAACCTTCTCTATTAATATTTTTATATATGCTTTCAAGATCTTCCCCATACTCCAAGGAAATTAAGGTAAAATAAATTAGCACTATCATTTGGTTGAGTAGTTTTGATATCATTTAATAGCCCATCTGCATAGATTTCTGCTACAGAATCCATTGACCTAATACAGACATTAGATTAACCTTCAGATAGGCTCAATAGAAAATGCTATTAAGCATGCATGGATGGTTAAAACAGGTATACAAGCAAAGTTTATAAAGCAGAATGAATGAGAAACACCTGACTTATTTAACAGAACTGTTTTTCCATCGCATCAAGATAGCAAACACTTAATAGATTATATTCTGTATATTAAAATACTTCACTCAATGATTTTGCAGTACATTGCACAAGCAATAGACCTGTCAAACTATCTGAGAAGTTCCTGGAAAGTGTTAATGGACAGGCATCTAATGGAGTACAGACTTGAATATTGCACTAATTAGTTCTTGAACTAGCACTACACAGACTAGAGCAGGGAAAAATATCAAATTATCTTAAAAAACAGATTATGTCTGGCAGGTGAGGCCACTATGGATTTTTAAATACATTTAAAAAATCTTTGTGAAGTTATGTTCTTTCTAATCCTACATTTTACAAAAGTTACATACAAAATGTTGTAGTAGAAAAAGGTACAATTTTGGATAAAGTCCTTAGATTGAATCTCTGTTCACCTACCTATTCTTGGCTAACTTTAGTTAAAGTACATCTTTATACCTTCTCTCTTATTTAAGGTGGGTTGATAATTCCTGTCTTGCAGTGTTGTGGGGATTAAAACAGCAAATAAAAAGAGTAACAGAGAGACAAAGATAGGCATTGTGTCAAATATCATGCACTTAAACAATGGAAGCTTTACTATTATTGCCAAATATATATGAACTTAGTGTCTCACTTCACCTTGGATACTCGATCTTTTGAGTAAGATGCATTAGCATATAACATAAGTAGAGTCCCTGGTTCTTATTATGCTTTGAGTGGTCTTTAAGAAAGACACTTAATTTCTTCATAACTTTGATTTCCATATGAAAATCTGTAAAAATGGAAATGAGAGAAAAATACAGTTTTGTCAAAATAGTTTACTAGGATTTTGTTGTTATTTTTTTAACAGCTTAACAATAAAAGGGAGAAACTACCAGGGCACTTATTAGATAGTAGGCAGTAACTTTCTAAATATTTTACATATAACTAATCAATTTAATCATCAAACACCTGTATGATAGAGTTAGTGTTACTATTCGTTTTTTGGATTTGGGGAAATCGAGCCATAAAGTTAAGTAATTGGCCAAGATCACACAGTTAGTAAGCAATGGAACCATTACTCATTGTCAGTTCCAAAGTCCCTGCTTTAGCCATTGCACAGTACTGCCTTTCAAGTGTGTTTTTTTTTTCTATAAGTTTACAATTGGCATGTATGGTTTTTTGTTTCAATGTAAATACCCCAATTGGTAATTATAATTCCTGTCAATAATTCATGTTTAAAATTTTTATATACATTCATTTTAGCAGACTTACTAGGGTAATTTCAGTATTTATGTGATTGATTAAATTTATCTGGGAAATACAAAATGGATAATCTCAGATTAGTCTCAAAATGAATGTATCATCTCATATTTATATATATACTTTTAAATTTGATACCTCATTAACTTTAATTTTATAAAGATTTCAGGGATTGGATTCTTAAAAATAATTGGGAAATCTTTCATCATTTTTGAAAAGGCCATTTGTGGAACAAAGTTCAGTTATCTCAGAAAACATTTTATACTGGCAAAATTATTTATTTTTAACATAACAGCTAGACAGCTAACTCCAAATTTTTCTTATGTATGAAAGTAACTTAGTTACTTATGAAACATAGAAAAACAGGATCTTACTTTAGCAATTTTCTTTGTTAAATTGTTTATTGCCTTAGCAAAAAACATTGCAATTGAATTATTTTATATTTGTAATAGGAATCAAAATGTATTTAATAGTAAATTAAATTATAAAATACTTCTGCTTTAAAAGCAGCAAATCATTTGAATGATGCTATGGTAATAAAAGTGCTAAAATTTCCGATGGGTGATGGGTATAAGATGAACCCAAGATGTGTGCTCTCCAAGGCTTCAGCCTTCCCCTTTGTCATCCCACCATAAGTACCTATAAATGCTTTTATTTTCCTTTAATATATGTCCTGTTCCCAGAAATGGGTAGGATGTTTGTTGAAGCCCTGTTCACCTTGCCATTCAGCTCCTAGGAGATTGAAATCAATACTATGAACTATCTCTATGTCAACTCAGTGGAATAAAGTCATTCTAAACAAAGTAATGACCTGAAATGAGTGCAGTGCCATCCATCTGAATTCTCATGTCACTTATGCCTAGAATGTTCTGCTCTCTTGTTTCACTGACACACTAGATTCCCTTGAACTCTGGCGTGCACCATATTAAACTGTGTTCCTGGTCTGCACAGGTCTAGATTCCTACCCGAAGCCTTATAACCCAATGACACAAAATTCTCAGTATGCATCAAATCCAGATCAGAATTGGCTGTAGTGGAATATATACCAATAAATATTTAAATTTCAAAAATGTAAAATAAACATCTACCACTTCAATCATTCTTATAAGCTATGGATTTTTAGTTCACAGGCTGGCACTCAATCCATTGACCCACACCAACCAGGGCTCCAACTATAGAATTAATAAGGCCATTAAAATACATACATGTAATTTGAATCTGGAAAAACCCCTGCAAATTCATAGTTTCACATTTTTACATAGATAATATTTATAATTATACTTTTTCTTACAGGTTGAACAATATTTGAATAGTTAATTCAAGATTTCATTTTTTCCATACACTTTTGTACAATCCTTTTATAAATACATTCTAAAAATATATATATATATTTTGAAATTGACTTTGTATGTATGTTTTAGTGAAGTTTATATACACACACACATATATATATATAGAGGCATCTCAGATTAGTCAGCTTGGGCTTGCTTACAACAGGTATCATAGAAAAATTTTTAAGAAATCAAATGAAAGTGACGCAGACACCAGCCCACAGTGTCCGAGGTGTTATGGATGAGACAAAATAAATTCACACGGACTACTGAGTCCTGTGGAGATAAAGGGATGACAAGACTTCTCTCTCAAGAAGAGAGCTCCTGGACCCTTGCCTGGACAAGCTTTTATTGGATTTAATTTGCATAGGAATACAGGGTATATCCATAAAGCTCATCAATCATTGTCAGGCAGAAATGATTAAACAATAGATAACATTCAAAAAACTCTGAGGGCTTATTCTAAGCCAGGGTCAGATAGTTAAAGGGCCATAAAACTTTGGTGAACAAATTCACTTGGACCCTTATCATTTAAATTGAGGGCATTAGCAAAGTAGATTTCATAGGGTTTTATGCATTCTTTCTTATGCCTGATTGCCTTAGGGAACCCACCCTTTCCAGCACAGGATAGCACACACCACTGGCATTGTTTCTGGCTTAAGTCAGGCAGGGGAAGTAAGGCAGCAAGGATATTAGGGGACTTCTTGCAGACAGAATGAAACACAGGCTATGTCAAAGCCAAAGAGTGAGGGTCTATCATCCCTTTTCTGTAGCCCCCAAGTCCTTCCCTGGGGGCCCCCATGATTGTGCCTGTCTTAGGTCATCCCTCCCTTGAGGAATCTTACCCATCATTGGCTAACAGATCAAGCACTGGGGGCCAGGCAGGGTGAAGTAAAAGGAGCAGAGGCAGTGCCCCTGCCAGGGAGATAAGCTTTGTCTCTTAGTGGCTTTTGGTCTGTAGGTTACTCACTCAGCCTTAGCTATGGGGGGATTATAGCTTCTGAAACCAGGCAGGGTGGTTCCCAACATGATAGGGTTAATGTAATAAAGCCTTAGGCTTTATAAATGGAATAAAAATATACAGATCTGATAATAAGAGAATATTGCAAAGATAGTTCACTCTAAGAACATAAAAAATGTATGGGATAAATGGAAAGAATCACATGGGTATTGTAGGAGAACTGCCATGTGGTTATATTTCCCTGAAAATGAAACTTCCTTATTTATATATTATATATTTTCATTAAAATTTTAATACTATTGAAGTATGACAAGTATTGATTTAAAGTATAGCACAAGATTTTTCAACATATAATAATCTGTCACTTAAGGTAAATTTGTTGTCCATTGTACTTTATATTTTTGCTCAGAAAAGATCTCTTCCCTCGAATTTCACAGGGAAAAGAAGTTTATGTTTCTGAATTTTAAATTGGCAGTATTATTAAACCACACAAAAATTAAGAATGAGAAATTGGCCTGGATGTATAACTTTTCCATCCCACATTCAGCTGAAAGAAGGCCATGTCAGCAGTAGAACTATTCTACTTGTGGTGATGAATAACTTTTGCTAACAGCAGCTACAGAGGCAGGACCATTAGAGAGATGGATGAATGTATCAGTAAATAGAGGCACACATATCTGCTGATGGGAAGGTCACAAAGCAAACATTAACAATTAAGAACATTAATACCTTTTCCCACACCAAGGCTTTCTCAATAGTGACTTTTGACAGGTACAATCTGGCTCCCATATGTCTCCTGCTAAACCTCAGGGACAATTTTAGTTTAGTACACAAACATGTCCACAAATCTACCTTTCAAAATGATAGAACAGCAGAGACAAAATATTTAGCTTTTTTGTGTCTTGTATACTGGTAACATTGAAACTAGTCCCTTCCCTGAGTAGACAAATGAGAAGTGTAGTCTTTGAAATACTATGTCATAAAGCATGTATTTAAAAATCACATTTTTGCAGCAATTATGTATATTTTTACATTTTGGCATTGCATAGATAGATGAGTTATTTCAGATTTTTTGAAGTGAAGTGATCATAATTATTAAATAGGAAAGCCATTCTTGTACTTTTGGGGACAAGGAGAAAAAAAATGGACAAAGAAAATGAAGATATTATCATCAGTTTCCCAGCAATTACAGTTTGTCTTATTGCTTTATTTATGGGCTCTGAGCAGGTCATAAACTAGGAATAAACACAGATTTCAGGGCAAATGACACACAGTTACCAATGAGTATGAAAAAAAGGCATAGGCACTAATTTGTATGAAAAATAAAAAGGTTATTGCATTTTAAACAACAAGGGACTCTGCAAAGAGAATGACTCAGGTTGTCTGGAGTGAAACAAGAGAAATGGAGTTAGGTGACTGATTTTTATTTTGGCTAGGAAATGGTGCTGGCTTTTGTTTTTATGTACTTTGATTTTTAGTATTTATGTTATTATTTTATTTAATTTTTTTAAATTTTAATTGTTGTTAAAGTATAGTTGTCTCCATTTTACCCCCTCACTTTCCCCTACCCCAACCGCCCTTGCTTCCCACACTTGATCCTACCCCCTTTTGGTTTTGTCCACATGTCCTTTATACATATTGAAAATTCTCCCCTCTTTTCCCCCCATTATACCTTCCCACTTCCCCTCTGGTTACTGTCAGTTTGTTCTTAATTTCAATGTCTCTTGTTATATTTTGCTTGCTTGTTTGTTTTGTTGATTAGGTTCCACTTATAGGTGAGATCATATGGTATTTGTTTTTCACTACCTGGCTTATTTTACTTAACACAATGTTCTTCATTTCCATTCATGCTGTTGGGAAGGGTAAGAGCTCTTTCTTTCTTTCTGCTGACTAGGATTTCATTGTGTAAATGTACCATAGTTTTTTGATCCACTCATTTACTGATGGGCACTTAGGTTGCTTCCAGCACTTGGCTATTGTAAATTGTGCTGCTATGAACATTGGGGTGCGTAGGTTCTTTTGAATTGGTATTTCATAGTTCTTAGGGTATAATCCCAGCAGTGGAATTGCTGGGTCAAAAGGCAGTTTCATTTTTAGTTTTCTGAGGAAATTCCATACTATTTTCCACAGTTGCTGCACCAGTCTGCATTCCCACCAACTACGTACTAAGGTTCCCTTTGCTCCATAACCTCTCTAGTGCTTGTTTGTTGATTTGTTTGTGATGTACTGGTGTGAAGTGGTATGTCATTGTGGTTTTAGTTTGCATCTCTGATGGCTAGTGATGCTGAGTATAGTTTTATATGTCTCTGGACCCTCTGTATGTCCTCCTTGGAGAAATGTCTGTTCAAGTCCTTTGCCGATTTTTTAATTGGGTTTTTTGTCTTCCTAGAGTGAGGTCCTGTGAGTTCTTTATATATTTTGGAGATCAAACCCTTGTCTGAGGTGTTGTTGGCAAATATGTTTTCCTATATGGTCGGTTCTCTCCATTTTAATCTGTTTTCTTTATCTGCAAAGCTTTTTATTTTGATGAGATCCCATATGTTTATTCTTTCCTTTATGTCCCTTGCTATAGGAGACATATAGGTGAAAATATTGCTGTGTGGAATATCTGAGATTTTCCTGTCTATATTCTCCTCTAGGACTTTTATGGTGTCACAACTTATATTCAAGCCTTTTATCCACCTTGAATTTATTTTTGTGTATGGTGTAAGCTGGTGATCAGTTTTCATTTTTTGTATGTAGCTGTCCAGATCTCCCAACACCATTTATTGAAGAGGCTATTTTTACTCCATTTTATGCTCCTGCCCCCTTTGTAGAATATTAATTGATCATAGAGACTTGGGTTTATTTCTGAGCTCTCTATTCTGTTCCATTGGTCTATGTATCTGTTCTTACGTCAGTACCAGGCTGTTTTGATTACAGTGAACTTGTAATATAGTTTGATATTGTGATTCCTCCTATTTTGTTCTTCTTTCTCAAAATTGTTGAAGCTATTCAGGTCATTTGTGGTTTCATAAAAAATTGTGAAATGTTTGTTCTATATCTGTGAAATATGTCATTGGTATTTTAACAGGGATTTTGCTGAATCTATAAATTGCTTTGGGTGGTATGGCCATTTTGATGATGTTAATTCTCCCAATCAATGAACACAGGATGTGCTTCTATTTACTTGTGTCTTCCTTAATTTCTTTCTTTAGTGTTGGGTAGTTTTCTGAGATAGGACTAATTTTTAACTCCTTGGTTAGGTTTATTTTTAGGCACTTTATTTTTCTTGTTACTATAGCAAATGGGATTATTTTCCTTATTTTTGTTTGTCATATTTTGTTGTTGGTGTACAAAAATGCCTTTGATTTCTGAATATTGACTTTGTATCTTGCTGCTTTACCAAATTCACTTATTAGGTACATTTGGTTTTCTATGTACACTATCATGTCATCTGCAAACAATGACAGTTTTACTTCCTCCTTTCCAATTTTGAAGCTTTTTATTTCTTTTTCTTGTCTGATCACTGTGGCCAGGACTTCCAATACTACGTTGAATAGAAGTGGTGAAAACAGATACCCTTATCCTGTTCTTGATCTTAGTGGGAAAGCTTTAGTTTTTGCCCATTGAGTATGACGTTGGCTGTAGGTTTTTCATATATGGCCTTTTTTATGTTGAAGTATGCTCTCTCTACTCCCATTTTGCTGAGTGTTTTTATCATAAATGGGTGCTATACATTATCAAATGCTTTTTCTATTGATATATCTGCATCCATTGATATATCCTAATTAGAATAGTAATACTTATATCTATACTTTTGTTTCTATGTTGTTTACTAGTTTATTTTGTTTATTAGATTCCACATATAAGTGAGATCATATGGTATTCATCTTTCAGTGACTGGCTTATTTCACTTAGCATAAAGGTCTACAGGTCCATCCATGCTGTTGCAAGAGGTTAAGATTTTCTTCCTTTTCATTTTTACCTAGTGTTCCATTGTGTAAATATACCACAGCTTTTCTGTCCACTCATCTACCAATAGGCATTTAGACTGTTTTCCAGACTTGGCTATTGTAAATAACACTGAAGTGAATATAGGTGTGTGCATATTCTTCTGCATTGGTGTTTCAGAATTCTTAGGGTATATTCCCAGATGTGGAATCACTGGGCCAAAACAGAGTTCCCTCTTTTAAAATGTTGAGGAGACTCTATACTATTTTCCAGAGTGGCTGTACAAGTCTGCATTTCTACCAACAGTGCACAAGGGTTCTCTTTTCTCCACATACTTGCCAATGGTTCTGACAGGTATGAGGTGATATTTCATTGTGTCTTTAATTTGCATATCTCTGATGGCAAAGGGGGAAATAGCAGGGACAACTGTAATATTACAAACAATAAACAGAATTAAAAGTAAAATGTAAATAAAGTTAATAAAATTTAAAAAATATTTATTTTTTTCTTATTCATAACAATTCTAAGATACATGGGGGGCTCCCTGCAAAAAGGAATTACATTTTGGACAGCAGGCCTTTGTAGTACAGGCTTCCCTTGCTAGGTGAGTGTTCTAGGAACCCATTGGTATCAGTGTACCAGCTGACATTGTTGTGAGAGGCTATATTTGGCTTCCTGAATTTCTATGAAGACTGTTTCAATGCATTTGCCCATTTTATGATGGGTGATTTACAGATGGACCTGCCTATACTGTGCTGAGAGTTCATCAGTTTTTGATGAAAAATGACATGACCACCATGCCCCACCCTCATTATTCACCTGATCTCGACCTGAATTAATTTTTTGGTTCCTCAGATTTATAAAAATAGTAATAAATCCTCAAAAGAAAATGTTCAGCTGATGTGGAAGAGGTGAAACAAACAAACAACCCCCCCCCCCGCAAAGAAAAACACAGTAGAAGCACTAAAAGGCATCAAAATCAATGAGTTCAAGAACTGTTTTGAGCAGTGGGTAAAAGGTCTCACTGTATTTCATCAAATGAAAAGTACTCTGAATTTGATGGAAGTTTAAACGTGTAAGAATAAATAGACACTTTTTAATAAATAGATTCTGAGTTTTGGAGGTTCTCCTCATATTTTGCCAATGTTACCTCATTTTAACCATCACAAAATCTGAGGAAGACTTAGATCCAAATTATTTTTCTCATCAATTAACATTTTCCTAATATCAATGCATAATTTCCAGTTTAGAAAAAAAGCTTTTACAATCATTATTCTCTTGAACAAGAATTTATTTTTAACAGAACATTGCTGTTTTTAAAGAATTACCTATTGAAATTTTTGCACTTCTAGAAACTAGAGTTAGACCTTACAACAAACACTTTTCATAGCAAATGATAGAGATATTTTGAGGAAATATGTGCAAAATATGCAAATCATAGTAATAATTGTAAAGAGTAGGTATATTAGCATTTTTAATGTGGGGTGAAGGGAATAGAGAGAAAAGAAACCTGATATTCAGTAAGTGCCATGGTGTGTCAGACACTACCAGATTTTTCCCCTGTTTTTCACACCTCTTTCATATTAGGAGAAGGTCATGTTTCACAATTCATCTCTGACAAAAATAGGATGCAGGGAGATTAAGAAATCTCAAGGCTGCTCATGTACAAAGTTAAAACTAGGACCCACACAACTTCAAAAAGCCATATTATTTATGTTTTTTATGTCTGTTATGCCAAACTATATTAATATATAATTGGTGGAATAATATTTCAATAAAAGGCAAAGGACAATCACATATATATGCACACATACAATTTTTTATTGCTATACTGTGTCCTATGAGGTCTGTTTTAATTGCAGTTTAATTGCAAACATCTGAAATTTCATAACAGGATCTACATTATTTTTTGAGGTTTTTTAATTGTATTTTTTCATTACCATTTATCTCCCTTTACCCTCTTCCAACTCAACACACCTCCTCCACCCACGATCGCCACACTGTTTCTCATTCCTAATATGCTCCATGTTGTTGTAAGATCTTTGTTCTCTGTATGTTTTTCAACAATACATCATTCTAGAAAGATGGACATAACTAATATACTCGTTATCATACTTAATTATTTTCTTCCTTTCACCAGAACATTATATTAAGTCACTTCAACAATTCTATCAGTGCCCAGATCTTAAATTTTGTGAGATTCACCAATTAATCTGATATTTCCTATTGTATTAATTTTTTCTATTGTTATAACAAATTTGCACAAGGTTAGTGGTTTAAAACACAAATGTATTCTCTTATATTTCTTCAGATTAGAAGTCTGAGATTCATGGTCACATGACTGTATTTCTTCCGGGAGCTCTAGCTTTTTGTTTCTGTTTTTGTCTTAATTTTCTTGCATTTTTCAACACCTAGAGGCTACCTCCATTCCTATGCTCATGGTCTTTTCCTCTATCTTCAAAACCTGTAGTTACATCGTTTCAACTTATAACTTTCTCATTAGGTCTCTTTTAACTCTTCTCATTTCTTCTGTCATTTATAAGGTCCCTTTTGATTATGCTGGGCATACCCAGATTATTCAGGAAAATCTTCCCTTATCAGAACCTTTAACTTAATCACATCTATAAAGTCTCTTTTGCCATAACAAAACAATAGGTGTACTGCATGTTATTGCGGTGAGGGAAAAGGAATTATTCTCTTACTATACAAGGTAAGTACTTAATATGTTTTGGATGTATTACTTTTAAGTACATAAAATTGAAGTATTGCCTACGATGTTGATATATTTACCAATACACCCCATGATATTAAAAGTGTGTTTTAATCTTTACTGTCCAATATAAGACAGATGAGTTTGTGAAAGTTTGCTAGACTGGAAGGTGAGGATACTTAGGTTGTTATCTAAGAGCTTATAATGACTCTTCTTGTCTAGAATAGTGAATTCCAAGGAGTGTTAGTTTACCTATAGATTAAGTAGGCCAGAAATCCTTTCACAGTGACATTTTTTAAAATCTAAAAATTTAACATTTTCTGTTGTTTATTCTCCCATCACCATGAACTTAAAATAGTTATTTCATATATCTGGCACTTATATTCTGTCTTCAGTTGGCTTAATAAAAATGGAATTTAGATCTCATGGCCTTAAATTAAAACAACATTTTACAAAGTTTATTAAAACATTTGTCTAGTTCAGGTTGCTATTGTGGACAGACAGGGTGTCTTAAACAACACAAACTTATGTGTCACAGTTCTTGAGGCTGGGAAGTTAAAGTTCAAAGTGGTGACAGGTCTTCTGTCTGGTGAGAGCCCCCTTCTTGGTTTGCAAATGGCCAACCTCCCTTCATATTCGCACCTGGCCAAGGGCACAGAGAGAGGAAGTAAGTGAGAATTTCTTCTAATAGTGACACTAATCTATTCATGAGGGTTCCAAAGGCCCCACCAACTAGTATCATCACATTGGTATGGTTTAAGAAAATAAATATATTTTTGTGATTTTCATGTTGAAATAATTAATTACATTAGCACCTTTTCTGAATTAAATCATTCCTACAACACTAGACTTCATCAACACTTGGGTCATATAAAAATTATTACATATGAAATCTGTCCAGAAACTATCCATTATAAAAAATAGAGACATTTATTGAAGAAGATACAAGATATGAGAAACATTATACATAGGACAATAACACTTCAGCCTCCTTCACAGTAGGCACCTTGGGACCTCACACAGTTCTTCCAGTCACCATCAGCTGCCTTGTCATATTTTCCTGAATCTCATCAATGGTCTGAAAACTCTTCACTTTCAAAGGTGATTATGGTTTATATTAGGCAAATTCTGAGACCCTCTAGTACCACTTAGGGAATGAGTTTTTGAGTTGGAGAAGATATATCTATAGCTACAAGATTTTAAAACTATAGTTTTTTTTTAAAGGTGCAATATTGGTGAAGGAATTGGAATCCAAATTGATAGGACAAAATAAAGCCCAGATACAGGTTCATGTTCCAAAAGCCAGAGGGCTCAGGGCAGCAAATCTTGGCAGTACAATGGCTGAGTCACCTGGCTCATTTGCCAAAAAGCTCTGCACAAGGCATGATGTACAAGCAGACACTTTGTTGTGATGATGCTGCCAGTCACCAGTTGCCCATAGCTATGACCTTCTGAATCATCTGAATAGTTTCCAGGGATGAATGTTGAAGCTTAACATAAAATCTGATGCAGATTTGTTGCTCTACTTTCTCAGTCATTTTGAATGTGATGGCCACACAGTACACATACTCACTCAACAGCACCTACCTCCCTCACTAACCAGTACAGTGAAGTCATCATTGTTTACACATGCACATTCCAGTCCACATTCCTTGGCTGCCAGTTTACATCAATGTCTCACAAACCACTCTTAATATGTTAACAATTGTTGGACTTTCTCTGGACAGAACTTGTATACATGAACCTGTATCTGGACTTTATTTTGTCCTATCAATTTGGATTCCAATTCCTTCACCAACATTGCACCTTTTAAAAAACTATAGTTATAAAATCTTGTAGCTATAGATATAATTTCTCCAACTCAAAAACTCATTCACTAAGTGGTACTACAGGGTCTCAGAATTTGCCTGATATAAAACATTACTTGCCTTTTAAATTTTTATGTATTTCATTTTTGCCTATTTATTTTAATTTTTGATTTTAGAGAAAGAGAGGAAGGAAGAGAAAAATATTATTTGTTGTTCCATTTCTTTATGCATTCATTGGTGATTCTTGGGGTATCGAAGCCACAACCTTAAACTTTTAGGAACAATGCTCTCTAAAAATGAGTTATCTGGCCAGGGCCTTGCTTTTTTATTTCCAAGTTTGGGATTAAGCTTTCATGACTGTTAGACTATCTAATATGAATTTTAGTGTTTTAGATTCCCAGGCAGGAGATGGCATATCAACAGGTGAGGCAGCAGCAATTTCTTCAGTGCAGATTTGTTCCCATATGGAACATCTTTGTAGATGAGAAGGCTTATAATAAAGAGTGAGATTTTGTTGAACCAGATTTAGAGGTGAAAAATGTTTCTGTGGATTCTCATAGTGATGGTAAGGATACAGAGAACATGTACAGAAGACATGCAGTTTGTGATCTTCATACTTAGAGTGATTCAGTCACCAACTTCTGGCAGAGTGGGGTGCCTCTCATATGGATATTACTTCCTACTCAACCTCTTCTGGGTGTAAATGCTGGGAGTCTCATGGTATCTTTGTGGGTCTGTGGGCATCATCTAGATTCTGTAGCTGTTTTATGTACTTAGATGTTGACAACTGTAAGGGATCAGAGGTCGATGGGAGAGTAACTGCAAAGGAAATGTATTAGCCTTAGGATTGTGTTCCTGAGTGAAAAAGCACAGTGAGGATTATAGTGCTCCAAGTGTAGCTTTTGTGCTAAATCACATGTATTAGCTCAGTTCACCAGAGTTATACAGTGACATTTCTGGCACAAAAACAAACAACTGCTAACAACAAAAGAGAACATTTTATTCTGTTTTCCATTATTCATTGTCTATTTCCACCCAGAATATATGGGGGCTGGATGGTGATTCTGCCAAGACAAGATTAAAATATTCCCACACCGTGGCATAATCCCATCAAAATGCCAGGCAGTGACACTCCAATTTCTTCCCTAATTTTTAACTTCTAAGGAAAATAACCAACTAGGCTTACTGACCAATGGAATATGGAAGGTGGGGTGAGAGAGGAGTCTGAGATAACATCCACATGTCAAATGTGAAAGGGAGAGCTGAGGGCAGTGCTCCCATGCACTGTATTACAGAAGACATGTAGCCTTGGTGGACTAAGAAGAAAATTATTTTTTGCAGTATAGGAACTGCTCCTTTCTACAGAGCTATAAATGTGCATTTACCATTACTGACAATAGATGTTCATTACCAGTTTCAGTGATAGTATATACTATTTTATCCATGCTCTCAGGGACAGAAACAAAGTTCTCCTTATTTAACAACTCACTATGTAGGATATTTTGAAGTACAATATATATGACTTCTGTCACAGCTGAGTATCAATTTAGTTCATCATCACACTCAGAGCATTAGAGTTTGTATACAGTAGACAAGTAGTAGATGAAACTGACTGGCCTAAGATTGATCACAGGAAGACAAATTGTAATTGGATATACTGAAAGTGAAAGTTGGAAAAAATTATTGTTTTAAATGCATTACAAGTTAAAACTAGCTGTGTTCCCACTAAAGGATGCTTCTTTCCACAAACAATTATTAATAGTTATTATTTAATTCTCATAACTTTGAATGGATCACTATATTTCCAATATTTATCTTTATCACATATATATTTTAAATTTAATGAAACTTTAAACAAAATTTATTTTAATAAAATTAGCTATACATATGCATGTAGGTTCTAATATAAACTAAAGAAAAAAGTTCATTTTAATTGTGCATTTTTAGCATTTGAATTGTCTAATGTAATTTACAGATTGTAAGTGCTAAACTGTTAGTGTGTTTAATAACACACTAAAGCATTTCAATTAGTAGTTGTCCATCAGTAGAAAGCAGATAGCTTTATTCTCCTGTTATTTGTAAAACAAATACTAAAAATAAAATATATATGATCCAAATATTTTTAAACTAAATTTAAGTACATATCAATGAAGTATTGGCAAAAGCTTCTTCCAAATTCCTGGAACAAAATTATACCCACATTGTCATCTGAAAACCACAGCTTGTGAGCATTTAAGAATCAACAGTTGGTCTAATCTGCTGAAAAATTTATTCTAGTTAGGTACAATATCTTCCTGTGCTATTAAAGACAGTTACTCACTGTCTACTTTCATCTTCTCACCATTCCCCATGCCATAATATTTTTACAATTTTATAAATATTTTTTTGCAATTTTAGAGTGGCTTGGTTACTTATAGAAAATTACAAAGATAATGCATAGAATCATCATATATCTTTTTCCCAAATTCCCTCTGTGAACTTCTAACACTGTTGTGGGAAACCAGTCACAATGGACTAGATCGATAACATTTTTATTAACGAGACCTGCACTTTATTCAGATTTTCTCAGTTTTCCAAAATTATATTCTCTCTCAGGATATCATCCAGGCTAGCATATTATATAGTCATAATAGTCTTTTCTTAGATATGACAGTTTATTACTTTTTTATTTTTGATGACATTAACAATTTTGAAGGAGACTGGTCAGATATTCTGTAGAATGGTCATTAATTGGGCAATATCTGTTACTTTCTTCATAATGAGATTGGAACCATGTGCTTTCTGGGAGGACAACCACAGGTGTAGTGTCATTTTCATCACATCATACCAAAGGTTCATATCAACACAACTTTTCACTGTTGGTGTTGGCTTTGCTCAATTGGCTTTAGTAATGTTTGTGAAGTTCTCCACTATAAAGTTACCTTTTTAACCATTTTCATAGAAGATTCTTTGGAAGGAAGTCACCCCACTGATGGAGCCAAAGGTCATACCCTTCCTCCTTAGTTGTGGAGTATTTAGTCTTCTGCATAAGACAATGATCTAATTCTCCCCATTTACTTATTCAATCAATAATTTATATCAGTATGGATAATGGATTTTTCTTTTATGCTTTGAGCACAATCCAATGCATTTGTTTGCCACACTTTCAGTTTAGTATGTCAAGGGCTCTGTCATTAGGCTCTGGTGTCCACTCAGCTTACCTCATCATTGTTTCTTTTGTTTTCTCTTGTTTGTTTTTTCATCTGTTTGTTTTTTAGTGCCTTAATTTTGACAATATAAGATGCTTTAAGTCCTCTTGCATATTGCCTGTTCCAGTCCTAGAATCAGCCATTTCTTTTACCAACTATATTTTTTTGATTGGAGAATAATAATGGAAACCAACACTTGGGTGTTAGTGGGATCATTTCATTAGTAGTAAATATTTTTTCTAAAAACAGAAAATAGTTTCTTTTCCCTGTATGCATTTATTCTTGTATGAATATATAACATATAGACTTACAGAGCATCTTTAATACTGTTTTTTTCATGGAATTATTTAATTCCAGTTAATTATAATTGTTTTATGCCTCATTCAAAAACTCTTAAAGTTGTAGTCCATTTATTTCTATGAGTGTGTGAGGAACAGCAGTTATATCATTCTATGATAATGAAATGGTAATTGGAAGAAAAACAAAGGAGTGGCACTTAACCCAGCCTTAGTATAGAGAGGTCTCTTGAGAAATGATACTGAATTTTTTATTAGTTTTCTACTGCTATATAAAAATAATCATACATGTCATGGTTTAACAAAATCATTCATTTATCATCTCAGTGTCTCCAGATCAGAAACTGAGTCAAAACTGAACTGGTCTTCTGTTCGGGGTCTCACAACATTAACATAAAGGTGTTTGACAGGCTGTGTCCTTATCTGCAGTTTGGGATTCTTAGGCTTATGTGGTTGGTAAAACTCAGTTCCTGTAGCTGTAGAACTGTCATCCAGGCATCACTCTTAGCATTTAGAGGTCACTCATATTCCTCACCATGTTGTCATTCCAACTTCAAAGTCAGCAAAGAAGAATCTCCCTCATGTTGAATTCCTCTCATGCTTTGAGTCCCTTATTTTTGAAAAAAGTCTAGTCACTTTAAAGCTTAACCTAATTAGATGCTGCCCACTAAAAGTTAAGTTCCTTTTATTAATTTCCTTTTATTAATGATAATTATGCCACATTACAAACATAATCATAGGGATGAAATCCATCATATTCACAATCCCCTGAATTATACAGGATGTGTAGACTGTGGGCAGAATTTTTGGAGACCATTTTAGAATTCTGCCTGCCACAGCTTTGAATTTTGAAGAGTAAATAGAACTTTCTCCAGTTGCTGAAATAGAGGCAGCAGGCACTAGGTAGAGAAGAGATAACAATAGCAAGAAATGTAAAGTAAAATGATAAGTAAGTCGAGATTAAATACAGTAGGAGATTTGCAGGGCATTTTGGAACCTGAGACTGTACATTATGTGTTGGCTAGGATTATGAATGACTTCATTTCATGATAAGCAGTCTGCAATTTTTCTGTTGTAGGTGGGGCATTTTAATTAAGGTAGCAACATGGTAAAATCTGTTATACTGATAAAATACCTAGGCAACAGCAAGACTGATAGTTCTGCATAATACTATGGTATAGTCAGGATCAGTACATAGAACCAAGCAAGAGTTGACAAAAGCCTAAAGTGCAGAAATTGTAGTAGGAAAAAAGAAGCTTGAGCAATCAGCCTTGAAAATTGGTGTCTGCAATACCTTCAGTGTTGTAGGGCATGGAAAAGTTGTCCAGGGGAGGCAGGACTAAAGTCATAGGGGAAGGAGACCTTGGGGTCTGTTGGGAGAATCTAGAGTTATTGATTATGAGTAACAGGACGTATGTGAACGTTTGTAGTAAATAAGACTAGAAGGCTGGAACCAATCATTCTGTAAAATATCTTGAATGAAAACATTCTGGAAAATAAACATTCATGTACATTTGTGATTATTGACATGTTCTAGTTTTTTTTTTTTTTAAGGAAAAACCGTGATGACACTAAAATACAAAAGACTAGAAAGTAAAAGGAAATGTATCAACAGTTACGGAATTGAAACATTCGTTTTATTTAGGCTTCTGTAACCAGGATTTAAGTCCTTAATCTTCCACTTAGTTACTAGGTAATCTTGTTCAAATTATTTAAGAAATATAGTGCATATCATGAAGTTTTCCTTACACTATCTTTAATTCTGGGAAGAAATAACATTAAATAGGTACTATTTTGTCTTTGAAAATTACTTGAACCTCCCCCACCACGCCCACACCTCAATACACTCTTCTTTCGTGCCTAACCTGAGGGAAAATTCGGAAAATGACTGGGGACAGAGGAAAGCTGTAAAGAGTGACATAGTGCAAGAAAACACACTATCACCCTTTATGTTTCCTCGATCCTAGAGCCAGCCAGGGATTATGAACAGACTTGCAACAAAGACTTCTCAGTTTTATAAGTGACAGGTTTCTATTCAACAACTGTCATGTCAAAACTAAAATAAATTTTGTCACTAATTAGAATGTTATATGCACCCACATAGAAAATACATTAGTATTGTATTTTTACTTCTGGAACTAAAGTTTCTGTGAGTGTACAAGCATCTTTAGGTTTTGTCAAACTTCAGAGATGCTTATACATTGCAGTGAAATTGGGAATAAATAAGCCTCGGGTACACACAGAGTGGAAAAAGAGGTGGGCATATGGCAATTATCCATTTTATTTTGTCAGACTAGATAATTTGATTTTCTTTGTTTTAACATTGTTTGGCTATCTAGATGGATCTATGTATCCAATAATAGTGAAATTTCCATATTGCTTCATGTTTATTTCATCTGAGCCAAGGAAATATGTTTATATTCTTTTAAGATACCTGCTTAGGAACCTGAATGAAGAGAGAATTGCTATGAATAGGCATAGCAGGGTAGACAGTGGAAAAGGAAGATGTATGGACATTTCTAAGGTGATTTCAGAATGTATCAACAGGGTGAGAATAGAAAACTGCCCAAGGTAAAGTGTATAGACCACTTAGTGAGGACCTACGGTCATGGAGAACACTAGGACTGTGTATGTAAAGAGAACATCTTTCCTCGGTGCACAACTGTCTATGACTATTTCCTAATCCCCCCACCTAACCATAAGAGATAATACAAGTGTGAAATTCTTATTTTCCAGAACATCCTATGTTGACTTTATGTTTAATTTTACTTTATAAAGTACTGTATGTAAATCAGTATGTTACCTAAAATTTTAATAAATTGAGGAAAATGTGGTATGGGTGAAAAATGAGGTGAAATCTTCAAGACTTTAAGGTCATGTTGAAAATTTACTTACACTGTATAGTTCATAAAGCATATTCAGGAGCATAATTTGATTTTGTCTTGATAATTGTCATGGAAATAGAGGGATCTCCACCATTACTATTTATTTGCTGAGACTTTTATAAGACTGAAGGAACATCTTGAGAGTCTTGCATCTCTTCACAATAAATAGATACATAACTGAGATTTTTTTGATCATCACACTTCCAGAACCATTTATTAGTTTTCCAATGTAATTTGTCCTTAGGTAGCATCCTAAGGTCGTGGCCCCTTCTTTGAGTTCCACCCACTTGTACCTCTTTATCTTTTTCTCTCTTGCAGTCCTTATCTAGTCTCCTAGAAACTGATGTGGGTAATTCTAAATTTTAAGCCTGAAATTTTTAGCTTTGCTTTAGGTTCAGAAACAGTTTCTCTATTTCATAAATCATACACTTACAAAATAAAAGGCTTGCATTTCAAAATTCTTGTCTGTGTCATGATCTCAAAATTCTCTCAGACATAAAAGATGTCGGATTAAAGTCAGCCTGACCAATTTTAATCTTGCCTGATTACATGGGTTTCTCTGACTAATCAGGAAGAAGGTCACATACAAGTGAGGGCAGGAAAACAAAACATATATTTTTCAAGATACTATTCCATTACAATGACTTTACAGATAAGAAAAGTAAGGACCACAGTAATTATCTTGCATATGGTTATAGAGATAGCTTGAGCTTCCTTTGGTTGAATTTCATGGAAAGATCTTTTAATACAACAATCTGATTTATCTCAGGGAGGAATATTCTTAATTTAAGAAATGTGGAATTTGTGCTCTTCTTTTGTAAACTAAATTTTGATTAGATGGAGCATGACAGATGTTGGTAGAGCAGTGACAGGAGCAGAGTAGGTATGGGGACACTGAGAAGGGTGTAACTCAACAACTTGAACATTGGGGGTTTATGAAGAGCAAGTGGCATTTTGAGAGAATGGCAAGCTAGAAAACTGAATAAATGGAGTTTCATATACAATGATATTCACATACTAGACATTGTAAGTAATTTCATCATAGGTTACATTTAGGGTGGGAAAATGCAGGATTGGTAGAAGTTGTGGAAATGAAGCTTGTATGTAGATCAAGAATAATCTTATATATTATTCATTTCAAAGTCAAGTGATTTATAATTTCAAGATACACACTAAAAACTATGATTACATCTATGACTTGGGAAGAAAATTAGTGATGGTAGAATGTTGAAGTAAAAATTCTTGGCAGGTGGAGAAGTTAGGAAATAATCTGAATAGTATCCCAAGAAGAAGTGATGGTTAATACATGAAATAATTTAAGGGCAAGTAGTGTTATGAAGAAAAAAGAGCAGGTTAAGATATGTTTAGCAGGAAGAACCAACAGAATGTGATGACTGATGGTATGAGAGATTATGTGTGAAACATCTGATATCTGGCCTATTCAGTTTTCAATAAATGCCCAGTCTCCCCTTTCCTGTGACCTATGCTGAATCATCTCTAATATGATTGATGACTCATACAAATCTGCCATAGAAGTTATGTCAACCTAGCACCTAAAGCAACTGGAATATTATTTGAAGAGGTCCCATTAGGTAAAAAGCTGATAAAAAGGAAAGAGTATCCATATATACATTTGACTGGTTTACCCACAAATGTTGAATTTCCTACACTTCCACAAATAAATGTGTTATACTAGAGTACTCAAAATGTGGATGTTATATCTGTAAATTTAGAATGTCAGAAAACCATTATGGCTTCAAATTAGTGTGAAATTAATGTTTGCAAAACTAAATATTGGTAAATGTTGAT
The DNA here is from genome assembly GCA_004024845.1 of Tonatia bakeri. Classification (NCBI taxonomy): domain Eukaryota; kingdom Metazoa; phylum Chordata; class Mammalia; order Chiroptera; family Phyllostomidae; genus Tonatia; species Tonatia bakeri. The sequence goes on from PVIA01000207.1 coordinate 111,168, forward strand.
ATTCTCTGTAGATTTTCATTTTGCATGTTAAAAGAAGAATAGGATTTGTAGTAATACACAATAATAGTATCCAACAACCAAAATCACACAATTTCCTTTGTTATTTCTCACACCACTCTGAAGTTTGTACATTTGTTTGTTTTTTTCTGATCTGGATTGTTAAAAGTTTTAATGGAATAAATTAATAAGTGCTATCAAGAAGATTAAAGCAATGTAGATAAAAAAGGAAATAGTAATTAAAAAAAGGAAGGGAATATTATTCCACTAAGAGTTAAATGTGAACCATAAATTTTCCTCACCCCCCTCTTTGTAGTTATTTATTCTAATTTCATTTCAAATGCTCTCTGCTTCTCAGTCAATACTGTTGGTAATCCCACTTCGCTTAGGTTCTTACTCTCTGCTCACAATATTAATACAGTTGGGAAATTCTTTTATATTACCTTAATAAAAATAAAACTCAAAATGGCATGGCAACACCTCTCAGAATGATGTATCCTGTTTCTAGTGGTGAGACTATAAAACAATTATATCAGGATATTTGGTTGCATTACTATTAAGTGATTTGCATACTAGCATATAATTTGCTTGCTAAGTATGGGAGGTCCAACAGCTTTGTTAGCCTAATTACTTCCAATTTCAGCACACACTGTGCTTACTTACAAATTAGATAGGGGAAATTATGTAGAGAACTTCAGGATGAGAACTCGAGTCCCGAGAAAATTAAACCAAAACATAAATAGACTTTAAGAGTTATAAACTCATACCAGATAATATAATAATATACATGGTCATCTGTTTAGTAACATACAGATAATAGTAATGAATATACACAATGATATTAATAAAATAATAAACACATGATATATTAGGATTAAATAAATGTTTATATTTTAAAACAGTGGTTCTCATTACTAAACACTGGTTTTGATGGTGTATCAAAACCATCTATGGAATATTTTAAAATACAGGTTGGTTGGTTTCCAGAGACTACATACAAGTAAGTAACGCACAGGCAGGAGCACTGGCAGTGGGATTTAGGATTTCCTAGATCACAGGAAATCACAGCCAACTTTGAGTATTACTGTTTTTAGAGAGAGGTTGCTTCCACTGTTAGGTCAGAAATTGTTAAATTTGGCCTCACATTTGGATGCTTGGGGAAGTCTAAACATACTGACATCCAGTGACTTTCAAAATCAACTAGAACTGATACCAGTATATGGTGCTATCAGAGTTCCAATTAAAATCTCTGGGTGTGGAATCCAGAATTGGTATTTTTAAGCTCCCGGGATTCTAAAATGCAGCCAAGATTTAGAACTATAGGGCACAACTTTATTAAATTAAACTACAGTGGAAAGAAATCCAGCGAAATGTAGCTATTTGACACTTTTTATTGAATTATCTAAATATAAAGGACTTTGCCTAGGAATAAATCTTTGAATTTATGTTAGAGATTACTGATAAAATTTGTTATATGACTAATGTAAAATTTGAAAGATATATATTCAGTATTTGTTGCTCTAGACAAATTTGTTGATCTCTAATTACCCTGTCATTCATGACAAAATTATTGCTGATATGGTCATTATTTTTAAAACTGATTTTGTCATTTACCTTGGTTTCTGGTCACCAATAAAGTCTATATCAGTTTGAATATATGGAATTTAAAAGATACTGTTTCAAATTAATTTCAATGAACTTTGAATAATATTCTATATTTATTATTATCTAGAAAAATGTGACTTTGAGTGACAATTTGATTTTAAAGTAGTCCCTAGAATATTGTGTTCACTTTTTTTTTTTTTAGAAATAGATGATGAAAGTCTTAATGTTTTCAGTAGTGGTTAGGGATACCTTTCAGCTGAACTGGGACAATTCTATGTTTATGTACACCAAAATGAATGTCCCATATACTCTCCCAATCCCATTAATAACTTGGGCTAAAGCTTCCAGAAATAGTGAAGTGCATCCATGATTATACTCACCAAAAGCAGAAACAGAATAATTCTGTCAACTATGGAAACAAATGTGTTTATTAATGTGCATATTTTTAATTTTTGTTGTTTTTTATTTATTATTTGCTGTATTTTTTCCATTACATTTAGTTCCCCCATACCCTCCCACCAAGCAATCACCAGTCTGTTGTCCATGTCCATGAGTCCTCTTTCCTTTTTGATCAATCCCTCCACCCTCTAAATTCACCCGCTAGCTGTCATCCTGCTCTCCATCTATGCCTCTGTCCCTATTTTCCTAAAGGAAAACATCAAAAAAAAAATTAAAAAGATAACCAACAGAATGGGAGAAAATATTCATCAATGCATCCTATAAAGGGTTAGTATCCAAAATTTATAAAGTACTTACAAATCTCAATACCAAAAAAAGCCAAACAACTCAATAAAAAATTTGTGGGCAAAAGACCTGAATAGACATTTCTCCAAAGAAGGACATACAGATGGCCAGTAGACATATGAAAAGATGCTTAATGTCACTAATTGTCAGAGAAATTTCAATGAAAACCACAATGAGGTATCTCACACATGGCTATCATCAGAATGGCTACCATCAATGAATAAACAAGTGCTGGCATGGATGTGGAGAAAGGGGAACGCTTTGGCACTGTTAGTGGGAATGCAGACTGGTGCAGCCACTGTAGAAAGCAATATGGAGATACCTCAAAATGTTAAAAATGGATCTGCCTTTTGACCCAGTTATCCCACTTCTGGGAATATATCTGAAAGAACCCAAAATGCTCATTCAAAACAACATAAGCACCCCTGCTTTTATTGCAGCAATATGTATAGTTGCCAAGATATGGAAGTGACCCAAGCACCCATAAGTAAATGAGTAGATAAAACAAATATAGGGCATTTACACAAAGGAATATTACTCAGCTGTAAATGAGAATAAAATTTTACCCTTTGTGACAGTATGGATGGATCTGGAGAACATTATGCTAAGTGAAATAAGCCAGTCAGAGAAAAACAAATGCCATATGATTTCACTTATGTGTGGAATTTAATTAATTTTATTCCTTTTTTTAAGATGTCACTGTTTAGGCCCAAAATAAAAGTATCAATTACTTCATTTAGCTTATAAAAATACAGTTAAATATGGATAATTAAGCATGTTTTGCTTGATCTTCTCTTCTATGTGATTTCATTAGTTTGATTAGTATTAACTTGGAAAATATTTAATATTATACATTAATCGAATCAGCAAAATAATAAAAAAATGTGGTTTTGGACTGAACTTTTTAAGACTATATAATAGCTTCCTTTTAAAAGGTAGCTTTTTATTAGAGGTATTTGAGTACAGTAATTCTATGAACAAAATATTTGTTTGTTCAATTACCATTTATAATTTCCCAGACACTTCTAAAAATTTAAACAGTGCAGATATTACACAGCATTCAAGTTTAAGGTATGGCCTCTATCATGATAATTACATTTACTAGACAAATTTTAAAATGAAGTGCTATAGCGGCCAAGGTGAGTCAAAGCATAACCATTTTGTTGTTTCACATGAAAGATTTTTAAAAACTGACTGAGTTAAATAATTTCAGATTGCCTACCACCTGTCACTGCTTTGTCGAATTAAAATCATTCATTATGTTATATGTGAAATTTCTGCTATTCAAATCAAACTTTTTTTCCAAGTGCCTATGAGGCCCATTAGCTCACAGAGCAACGGTTCATGTGCTGAGGATTCGTGAAGTCTGTAAAGAAGATGGAGATTTGGTGTTCAAGTTGGATGAAATTGGGGGAAATATGGGGATTGAAGATGGATGGTTTGTTATGGGCCACTACAGCATTCTCATTGCTCTGTTTATCTTTATTTCAAGCTAGCCCTAAATCAAGATAACTAACAGACAAATACAACAGAAAATATAAAGAAAGAACATTGACTTACAGTATTAGCTTCAGATGAGTATCGATCCTTGGCCTACATTCTGAGATAAATGGGGATCAAAAAAGTAAACTTCTTTTTTTGAGAATCATTTTAGATAAACACCTTGGGTGTTTGGTGTCAGCCAGGATTACTTCTGGACTACAGAATCTGAAGGGAATTTATGTCTAACTCCTGGCTTCACTTGACTAGCCTTTTGTCTTCATACATTTATTCCTCTAAGTGACAGATATGTTCAATTTTGATTTTTTTCCAGAATTCCTTTTATGTGTTTGTCTTCAAGTTTCACCTTCTGCTTCTTAAAATGGGAAATTTACTGTAAATTTCTCACACTTTGGGTTTTCACTTTTTAATTATAAAATGGATCTGAACCTAAATTTTCAAACAATACAAAATCCATATGTGAGTCTTGCTCTTCTTTAATTATTGCTCTTTACAGAGGTAATGATTGTTAACAGTTTAGTGTGCATCCTTCCACTTTATTTTCTTTTTTTTCTGATGATACAGAAACACAGCTTATGGAATATTATATCTGTAAGCTTTGTTGTATGGCTAGGATAATGAAAACTAAATGCTTTCATTTAAATCATGTTCTGGCTAAATGAACTCTGTAAAAATTGTTTTCTTCTAAGGAATTCGACAAGGACTCGTAGAAATATCTTAGATACCATAACTGGGGATAAGTTTACTAAGACTGTAGCCATCAGAAACTGTTTTTCAGTAGAGGATGAAATAAGCCAAGAGGGATTGCTTACCTCTCAGTGTGAGGCACAAATAAGACAATAATGACTTTTTTAATTTAATTTTTTAATTTAAAAATTAACTTTTTAAATTAAAATTTTAATTTTTTAATTTTAATTTTTAAAAAGTCACTTTCCATTTGCATACAACTTCTAAAAAGCACCTGCCTGGCATGGCTCATCAGACTGAGTGCCTGTCTATGAACCAAAGGTTACTGGTTTCATTTCCAGTCAGGACACATGCCTGGGTTTCAGGCGAGGTCCCCATTGGGGTTGTATGAGAGGCAACCACCCATTGATATCTCTCTCTCTGTCTTTCTCTTTCCCTTCCCTTCTCTCTGAAAATAAATAAAAAATATATTGAAAAAAAAACCTTCTAAAAAGCTGTTGTAGTTTTTTCTACTATATTTTATTTTAATTACATTTTATTTTATGCTATTTTGGTTGTCTTCACTTTTTTGCCTTTTGTCCACCTCCACCCAGCCCTTCCCCAACTCCCTCAAGCAATCCCCAAACTCTTTTCCGCATCCATGAGTCATCTTTTGTCCAATCCTCCTATACCCCATCCTTCTGACAGCTGCCAGTTTGTTCCATATATCTATGCCTTTTTTTCTATTTTGCTCATTAGTTCATTTTGTTCATTAGATTCCACTAAGTCAGATCGTGTAGTATTTGTCTTTTACTGACTGGCTTATTTCACTTAGCATAATAGTTTCAGGTCCATCCATGCTTATGCAAGAAGTGAGAGTTCCTTCTTTTTTTAACTGTTGTGTAGTATTCTGTTCTGTAAGTGTACCACAGCTCATGTACTGGTGACCACTTAGGCTGCTTCAAAATCAGCAACATGGATAAACTTCTAGATAGATAAAATTTCCCAAAACTGAATCAGAAAGAATCAGAAAACCTGAATAGATTGATAACAACTAATGAAATTGAAACAGTAATCAAAAAACTCCCAGCAAGCAAAATTCCTGGATTGGATGGCTTCAGGAGTGAATTTTACCAATCATTCAAAGAAGAACTAACAACTATCCTTCTCAAACTATTCCAAAATATTTGAGAAGAGGGAAGATTTCCAAGCCCTTTGACACCACAAGGCCAATATTACTCTAATTCCAAAACCAGATAAAGACACAATAAAGAAATAAAAGTTAGGCCAATATTTCTAAACATAGATGCTAAAATCCTCAACAAAATATTAACCAACCAAATCCAGCAATACATTAAAAATATTACCTACCATAATCAAGCGGGATTTATTCTGGGGATGCAAGGTTGGTACAATTTTTGCAAATCAGTAACTGTGGTATGTGACATAAACAAAATTAAAGATAAAAGGAATAAAAAACATTTGATAAAATCCAACACCCATTTATGATGTAAACTCTCAGCAAAGTGGGAATGGATCATGCCTCAACATAAAAAGATCATACATGAAAAACCTACAGCCAGCACCATACTCAATAGGCAAAAACTAAAACTTTTCCTCTAACATCAGGAAAAAGACAGGATGTCTGCTTTCATCACTCTCATTCAACATATTATTGGATGTCTAGCCACAATGATCAGACAGAAAGAAGAAATAAATATCATCCAAAGTGGAAAAGAGGAAGTAAAACTGTCATTATTCTCAGACAACATGATATTGTACATAGAAAACCTTATGGACTTCATCAAAAATCTAAAACCAAATAAATTAATTCTGCAAGGTAACAAGGTATAAAATGAATACTCAGAAATTGATGGCATTTTTATACACCAATAATGAACTATTAGAAAGAGAAACTAAGAAAATCATCCCATTTACTATTGCAACAATAACAACAACAATGAACAACAACCACAACAAAAAGGTACCTAGGGGAAAAAATTTACCAAGGAGATAAAAGACCTGTACTCAAAAAATTGTGGGACGTTAAAGAAAGAAATTGAGGAAGATACAAGCAAGTGGAGGCATATACCATATTCATAGATAGGAAGAATTAACATCATTAAAATGTCCATAGCAATCTATAGATTCGATGCAATTCCTATTAAAATGCCAATGGTATATTTCACAGATCTAGAACAAGTATTCCAGAAATTTGTATGGAACCCCAAAAGACCCCTAATAGCCTCAGCAATCTTGAGAAGGAAGAATAAAGTTGGAGGTACCACAATACCTGATATCAAAATATACTATAAAGTTATTGTAATCAAAACAACCTGGTACTGGCATAAGAATAGGTGTATAGATCAATGTGACAGAACAGAGAACCCAAAAATAAATCCAGAATTTTATGGTTGATTAATGTTTGACAAAGGAAGCAAGAGCAAACAATGGAGTCAAACTAGTCTCTTCAATAAATGGCATTTGGAAAACTGGGCTGTTGTAGTTTTTCTGATGAATAAGAGACATTCAGAGAAAATTCTAAATGGATCCACACATGTTGCATACATATACAAACACCCATACCCACACACACTAACAAAGACTGAAAGTTCTGTTCTTATTTATGTGTGATACATGCCACAGGGAGCACTAAAATCTCATAAGAATGCTACCTGACTAAATAATTTTTCTTTTTCTTTTTTAAAGATGTTATTTATTTATTTTTAGAGAGGGAAGGGAGGGAGAAAGAGAGAGAGAGAGAGAGAAACATCAATGTGCGGTTGCTGGGGCACATGGCCTGCAACCTAGGCATGTGCCCTGACTGGGAATGGAACCTGTGATGCCTGGTTCGCAGCCTGCGCTCAATCCACTGAGCTACACCCGCCAGGGCAACTAAATAATTTTTCAATAGTTGATATTAAGCTTCCTTGTTTCCTGGGTTATTCTGTCACATTTATTATCAGACTTTCATTCCTGCCTTATCAAAGAAAACAAAAGAAAAAAGATTTAAATGAATAGAAGGGGGGTGAGTTGGGTAGTAAAGGGTAAAAGGGTCAAATATAAATGATGATAAACAATTTGACTTTGGGTGGCAAACATAAAATGCAATATGCAAATGATATATCATAGAATTGTACACTTGAAAACTATATAATTTTATTAACCAATATCGCCCTAATAAGTTTAACTTAAAGAAATGAAAACAAATAACCACCAAGAGGTATTATTGTTACTACACACTTTCAGGATACTGATAACTGAATACGCCTTCCTGTTAAAGGGAGGTAAGTGAGCAAACTCCTTCAGAAACACTCCAGTGTTGCTCAGGCATTAACTTAGCACTCAGATGGTATTGAGGTCCATGTAAATTCAGGTACAGCAAATAACATATGTCCAGAAAAATAAAGCATCCAAAATTATTACTGAGTATTTTTAAATGAATATCCCATTAAAATTCCTGACTTTAGATGAATTAGATGTTCTCAAAAACTCTTCCAATAAAAAACCTTTAAAATTCTGGATTAAAACTTTCAAAATCCATTTTTTACAATTTAAGGCTAGTTGGAAAGGGAAGCAGTGATAATCCTGGAGCACAAAAAATTTTTAAAGCAAATATCTAAGTTTTAAAACAATTGAAACCAAATTAATTATGTTCTTTATTCATTTTTAAATCCAACACCACCAGGTACCCAGAACTTTCAGCTCATTCCATCTCCTGAAATCTCATCCTTGGAAATTTAAATCTTTCATTCTAACTCAATTTTCTAACTCCTGAAATATTTCTGTACTTTTGGAAAAACATATTAGGTCTAAATTTTCCAAATGTTTAAATGTTTGTGCTCTGATTATTCTTTTTTAAAAAGCTATCTTATTGATTTATTTTTAAAGAAAGGGGAATGGAGGGAGAGAGGGATAGAAACATCAATGTGTGGTTGTCTCTCACACGCCCGCTACTGGGGACCTGGCCAGCAACCCAGGCACTTACCCTGACTGGGAATCAAACCAGCAATGCTTTGGTTCTCAGGCCAGCACTCAATTCACTGAGCTATACCAACCAGGGATTATTATCATTTTACCTTCATTCTCAGCTGAAAACACTGCCTTCCTACAATCCTCTTCAGCAGTGGATATTTTTATTTCTCACCCCCCGTTCCACTATCCTGGGGGTTGAGTAGCTCCTTGTTCTTAATGGCCAAATGTTCAGCTCAGTGATGCTGTTTGCTCCCTAAAACCCACATGCCACACCAAATCTAATGATTCTGGTCTGTCAACTTTCAACCATATTCTACATTTCTTGTCATGGTCCATCATTATTTAAGCTGCCAAGTATCTGGTGCTTCTCCCTGCTCTTCATACACCCTTGGCAATATCCTATCCTGGCTAAAACAACTCTGACTACTCTCTGTCTAAATCAATGCATCTACATTTTTGGAAGGGAAAATAAGCTTAATTATCACCTCTAGAACATTAAATCAATATGTTGGAAATCATTGCTCCATTTTCATGTGTTTAAGCTTTGTTTTTCTTATTTTCCACCTTTTTTGATTCATTCTTCAGGTCTCACGGTTACTTCACTAATTTTCATGTCAGTTCTTTCAGTGCTGTTTAGCCCATCCACTGGGTTTTAAATTCTAGTGAATGAATTTACATATGATGGGGGAACCTTCCAAATGGAATTATCTTCTGGAAGGCAGACCCTTTATAGTACAGGCTTCCTTCATAGGTGAGTGTTCTAGGAACCCATCTGTGTCAGTGTACCACCTGACGTTGCTGTGAGAGGATGCCTTCAGTTTCAGTGAATACTTTTTGAAGCCTCTCTCAATGCTTTTGCCCATTTCCTGATGGGTGATTTATGAGCACACCTGCCCACACCACACTTAGTGTTCAGCAGCTTTTGACTAAAAACAATAAGACCCTCATGCTCCACCCTTCCCATTCACCCAATTTTCCCCCAAGCAACTTTTGCTTCCCCAGATAAAAAAGTTCCTCAAAAGGAAATATTTTGCCGATGTGGAAGAATTGAAACAAAAAACGGCAGAAACACTGAAAGTCATCAAAATCAACAAATTCAAAATTTCTTTGAGCAGTGGGAAAAAGTTTCAATAGGTGTATAGCATCAAATGGAGAGTACTTTGAAGGTGACTGAGTTTAAACATGTGAGAATAAATACACATGTATACATGTGTACATGTATATACTCACAAGCATGTACATGCATTACACACATATGTTGTCACTGACTATGACAATACATAAATATATGTGTGTGTGTATTATAGAAGTGCTATTTATCCATATCTTATATCTGCTTTGTCTCATGATTAGATTTAATACCATCTCTTTAATCGCATTTAATCTCATTTAATCTCTTTTTTAGTGGATTGTTTTCCTTTACATCTTTTTCATTTTAAACATTCTACATAATAATTTTTGTTGACAAAAATGTATCCTTTAAATTTTTTTTGTGCTTACCTTAACCAATAATGGCTTATTTTATGCTTTTAACATTGAACAAAATTAAATCATGACTTCTCTAGGTTTATTTAAGGAAATGAAATTGATATAATATGAGAATATCGTCGATGCAAGAAGCAAACTTATCAATCTCATTAAAGGTGTAAAACAAAATCTCATGATACATATAATTAATGAAAAGAAATTGTGGAATTTTTAAAAAAATTAATGTCAAGTAAATCAGCTTTATTGATGTTCAATTTTCAATATTTTGACAGAAGTAGCTAGTCAACACAGTGAAATTAGGGTAAATATTATCACAAAAATTGGAATGGAAAAAAGCTAACTTGTTTGCAAATAATTATATAAATTGAGAGTCCAAATTATAAGAAATAATTGAAGCAGTTAATAAGTTGTTTAGTTTTATAATTATCTCATAAAATCAGTTGATTTCCAATCCCAAACACACACCAAAAATGATGTGAATGATACTTACAAACATAGTGCTCAGTTAAAACAAGCAAGTCATAAAATTTGAATACAGTAAATTTGAATATTTATTAAATATTTAAATTTAATATTTATTAAAAAGTTAATATAATAAAAATTTACACAAGAATATTTAACACAAATTTCAGAAGACTTTTCATAATGTTGAGGAAGAGGCCCACAGGGGAATTGTCAATGATTCTGGAATATTCTATTCTTCATCTGAGTGGCAGGTACACTAATATTTACATTATTTTATCTCCTAAACAATGTACAATAATTTTACATTACATATAATGTATTATATATAATATGTTTCACCACTTAAACCTATATGAAACAACACAGAGCTAAGAATGGCCATAAAACTCTTAAAGAAGTTTTGGCCTACCAGATACAAAAACTAATTTTAACCATATTGAATTAAACCAATCTTGTGTGAAGAACAAAGAAACAGAAAAAAGTAAAAAAAAAAATTGCAAAACACTGATGGAAGAATAGTACCAATAATATAAAAAAAATAACCTCTACAAACTTAATAGCATATACCAGGAAACTGTGTAGCAATGGGAGCTGCTGAGAGAAAAAAAAATGGTATGACCACTTGAGAGACTAATTTTTCATTTACTATAAAAATAAAAATTTGAAAATTGTAATGTGAAATTCCAGTCCTGCTGTATAAACTAGAGAAAGTTTTGAGAATTAGCACCAGGCACCAGATAGAAGCTGTTTTTAATATTCTTAATTACATTGTTCACATGGGCAAAAGTAAAAACACAGTAAAAAAACATTTTTGTTTATGGAAATATTACAAATGTTCAATGAAGGAAATTGAATAATAGATTGTAGCTGATTCATACATACAATGGCATATTTAACTCTAAAGCCGTGAATATATCTTGAGTGCATAACAGCATGTTAAAAACACAGGTTTGAAAAAATTCTCCATTAGTTTCTTATGTCTACTATAATAAATTTTCACAAATTAGTAGCTCGCAACAACACAAATTAATTATCTTACAGTTCTGGAGATCAGAAGTCTCAAATGCATCTCACTGGGCTAAAATCAGTCAACAGGCCTGAAACCTTGCAGAGATTCTAAGAGGGAATGCATCGCCTTTTCCTTTCTTGGTTCTAGAGGCTGCCACACACCTTGGCTCATAATTCCCTTCTTCCTTCCCAGCCAGCATTTACATCACTCCAGCCTCTGGTACCATCATCACATCTCCTTCACTGAATCTGATTCTCCTACCTCCTTCTTTCACTTATAAAGACACTTGTGATTGCACTGGGTCCACACTGGGTAGTCCAGGAAAACCTCCCTATGTCAAGGTTCTTAAATTAGTTATATCTGCAAAATCTCTTTTGCCACATAAGGTAACAGGTCACAGGTTCCAGTGATTAGGAAGTGGACATCCTCTGCCAATCACAAAGTAGATCGAGTGTTATAGAATATTTATAAAGTCCAGAAATAAGAAAAATGTATAGTATGCTGTTTTGGTTGAAATAACTTCTATAGTAGAGTTCTATGTTTAAATACAAGGGAGTGATAAAGACAAAACCCTATCTGTGGACATGGGAAAAAGCTAGGAGGAGGGAGCACAGGAGCACGTGACTAGCTAGAAGGGATTGCCAGTGTTAAAATTCATAAGTTTGGCAGTATGATCATGGCTTTCAAATTTTCCTTGCTAGCTTAATATATTGTTACCTAAATGATTTGTAATACATTGCATTGTATTACCTATTACATTAAGATAGTTTAACAAAAATCAAATACAGAAATTGAGAAATCTGTACATTATTTTCAGAGTGTACATATTTGTAGCACTATACATATAATGCATTATGTACTTTGGCATGCATAAACAGAAGCAAACTAAATTATAAAGAAGGCACTATGAGATTACATTGTGAGTCTTTCTCCTGTTACAACACTCATAACAATCTTTAATTCATGTTTTATTTGTGTAACTCATCTCAAATATTTAATGCCTAAATTACCTAGCATATGCAAAATAGTTTACTAATCAATATGCTTTTATGACTTGGGGGGTAGGTGTATAGTCAAGCACTGCATTTATAATCTTACTGCCATAACAAAATGCCATGAACTGGGAGCCTTAAACAATGGGAACCTTAAACAACAAAAAGTCTTTTCTCACAATTCTAGATATAGGAAGCCTGAGATCAGAATGCCAGCACAGTTGGATATCTGGCGAGAGCTCTCTTTCTGGCTTTTAGATGCCCTCCTTTTCTCTGAGTTCTCATGAGAGAGAGAGAGAGAGAGAGAGAGAGAGAGAGAGAGAGAGAGCCAGTTTGTTGTTTCACCCCTCACTCATTCCTTGGCTGACTCCTGTGTGTGACCTGACTGGAGATTGAACTGCAACCTTACGGTATTCGGTCCAAGTTCTAACCAACTAAACTACTTGTCCAGGACCCATAGTTTCAATTTTAAAGCATCATATCAAATGAAGTGCCTTAGTCTGTGAGAGCTGCTGTAACACAAATACCAGAAGCTGTGTGGCTTATAAAATCAGTTTATTTTTCATAGTTATGGAGGCTGGAAGTCCAAAATCAGAGTGTCAGCATGGTTGAGTTCTGGTTGTAATAGTAGAAAATTGTAACAGTGGGAAATTGTAACTCACCCCACCATTCTTTCTATGTTGTTTCTCTAAGTGCTGACTCTGACTAATATGCAGATGAGCAACATGTTTGTGTAAGAATCCTAGGAACCAGTTTCAAAAGACATGGACTCCAACCTTCAAGTATCCCAGCTCCAGGAGATTTACTGACTTCATCCATGGAGCCAAGATGCTGTGAAACTGGGATGACCTGAAGCCAGGATGACTAAACCAGAATGATGCACACTGGTCCATCACTTGCCTTATCTGAATGTACTGGGCTCATCCCCAGGTAAAGAAATCTGCAACCCCTTCCTTTGATCTTTGTTCTGTTCCTGTCTCCCTCTTTATAAAAATCTCTGCCTCCACTGAGAGGTGAGGAAGGGCTTTGAGACATGATGCCCCCATCTTCCAGATGGCCAGCAGCTTCCAGTGAACCATTTTCCCTTACCTGTCTCTGGAGTATTGGCTTTCATAGCAGCAGGCAGCTGGGGCTGCATTCAGTTACATGGTGTGGTCCCTCCTCTGAGTAGTAGACAGATGGCTGCTGGTTTTATCCTCACAGACAGTGAAAGGAAGCACGAGCTCTGGACACTTACAAGTGCACTGATCCCATTCAAGAGGCTCCATCCTCATGAGGACGTCTAAGCCCTAATTACTTCCCAAAGACCCCCACCTCCCAATACCATCACTCAGCAGTGCAGGTATGGTTTCAATGTACAGATTTTGGAGGGACATGAACATTCAGTTTGTAACAGAAAATATTCTCTAGAAAGTCCCTGTATTATTGAGTGATGTGAAACTCTTTATTCTTAGAGGTCACTGTCAAAATCCTGAGATTGTCTACCAAATGATTATTGATTATTACAAAATAAAACTGAAACAAGTCTTGTTTACCATTTGTGTTTTGTTTGTCCTAGCAATATGGTGCATATATAAGAAATAAGCCTATTTATAGTACACACAGATTTACTGATGATTTTTTCAGCTAATGTAACTTTGGAAGAAGGTGAAGGAAGAGAGCAGAGCAAAATAATAAGGATACATCTTAAGGTGGAGAGCAATTATGAGCATACAGCTCATAACATGTTGGTCAATATTAACCAATAAAATTATTTTATAGAATTATTTTCTTCCTGCACTAACAAATCTCTTGATGTATGCTTTAAATTTTAAGATGTATTTTCTCAATTTAAATCTCATATCAATCTGGTGTTTTAAGAAATATGCAGAAATTGACCTCAAACCATAAGCATTTCAAATTTTAATTCTTGAAATGAATAACGAAAACCATGTCTGAATGTGAACTATCCTGCTGCAGCACTAAATTATTGAACAGCAACAGCAAGATCAAATTACTGTTTGACCCAAATAGACAGAGACAGATCTAGATTTACTCACAGTGGATCAGACAAACAAGCTCACTCCATGACCCATGCCTTACTTTCACTCAGTCTGTACCCAGACAGACTCATCTTCATACCCCCCCCCAATTTGATTTGTTTTAATTAGGACAGAAAAGAAAAGAGAGATTAAAAGCCTTTACATAAGTAGTGAAGAATTTCCATATAAAATAACAGCTACTAGCAATTCTCTGTTCAACAATAAATTCAAGTAACTATCAATGTCTGTGTTTATGTCTTCTGTGTGCCATTTACTTATCAATCTCTGACATCTTTTCAGTTTAGAATAGTTAAACAATCCACACAGAAAAAATATGTAAAAAGACTGATCGTCATGAAAGCAGGCATTCTAGAAAAATGTGCATATATGTTAAATTGTTACAAATCTGAGGCACACTGATCAAATGCAAAGGGATTCCACTAAGTGTTAAACAGTTGGAAAAGTTCTCCCCACCCCCAAGTCCTACTTTTAAGTTCCTTTGATACAAGGTGGCACAAAGTCAAGAGAGAACTTAAAACAAGCTTCACATTAATATTTGAAAAAGGGCACCCACTGTGTTTGATGTAGCGCCCTTCATGCAAATCATGTAGTCCAAGAGAAATCCCAGTAGGAAAGATACTGCTTTCTTCTTAGCGTCCTCCTTTTTTTTTTTTCCTGCTGGATAATAATGAACTTCTCACACTCCCTTTGCAAACCCCCTGAGCTATACAGAAATTAAGTTATTACTTGCTAGCTGAAGACTCTTTTGGCAAATTACAGGGACATATTTTTATTATTATTATTGATTTTTTTGTTGAGAGAATAAGACTTAAATTCTAAACTTTATTAGGAAGAAAAATTATATTTTTCTAGTAATGAGCAACATAAGGTCTGAGGAAATTTTGTCAAAACAGGATCTATTAATTTCAATTGTTTCAATACATGACTGATACTTATAAAAAGCATTCCTTGATGTAGTGGCAGCATGCAGGGGCATCGATTTAGCTGGCAGAAGGGAGTTAGTAAGAGAGAGCCAAGGCACAGGGAACATGCTAATGCTACTAGCTGACTAAGGACTCCTCATAAAGCTCTCCTGCCCAGAGTGGGGGCATGGAGCTGAGGGGGCAAGATATAGCAACTAAATACCAAAGTTAGAGTCACTGCCGTATTGACAGTACACACTTGTTGTGTACTGGGAAGCTCTAAATTTTGGATGACTATCTACATGTCTTCAGGACTGCTTAGAGAACTGGACAAAAGATAACCCTAACCATTCCTCCTTTAATAACAATATGGAAATATTTAATGCTCTCTCCCTACCACCACACCCACACCAAATTCATCTAGGGGAACCCTCGGTAATTTTTCTTTGGTGTCTGTAAAATGGCAATCATGTTTTGTTGTATCTTAACCTGGAAGTTCAAGTTTATGTTATTAATACAGCAAAGAAATGATAGAAGGTACTTCGCTAAATAGTTTATCAAACACTTGTATTTTTTTATCCCATGGGAGCCTCACCATAACTTGTTTAGGAAATTACTCTTACTTTTCAACAAATTCTATAAATAAAGAAACTGGTTTTTAGAGAGAGTATGTAAATTACCTCTATGATTAATAAAGTATGATTGGTACTTTTGTTCTCTGACTCAAGATCATTTGAATTTCTTAGAACAAGATAATTTCCTTGGAGTTAAATAGGAATCAAGAATTAAGATCAATTCTTTGGCCTGAAAGGAATCTTGCTTGGAAGCTCTGTGGGACACTGAGTGAATGAGTACTCTCTACGTACTGTTCACATCAGCTCCATCATGGGAATCTCAACACTTATGGAACTTCAGGCTACAAGGCAGCATCCAGGGCAAAATGGTGAGTCTTAATATACTTCAAGTTAAGTCACCTGAAAGTTTTAGCATGCGCCTCATTTTAAAAATGTCCCTTTACCTCCATCATGGTCCTTCTCCCACTGTCCTTCCACACGTCTATTCTAGTGAATATGCGTATTGGATAGAATGTGAAACTGATAACTTCAGCTTTTATATTATTATTTTTGTCTCCTTTACTATTTGCTTAAGAATCCTCTCTCTTAATAATGGTGTCTCATTTCTATGATGCTGCTTACTTGGAAGTATACACAACTTTGTCAATATCTGAATTTTTTATCTGGCTTATTTGCATAACTGTCTGGCAAAATAGGAAAGTAGGTCTCATATCATAGATATTTTTAAATATTGTTTTTATAATTATTCTGGCTGCAAACAACTTCAGAAACTACTGGCATATGTTATGGTCAAAATAATTGCTTTACCATATAAAATATGAATATTCCTGGATCTTTTATTACTATACAAATAATTAGATTCTCAATAAATACCCTCATAACAAAAATAACAATGACCTGATTTTTTCTTTTGCAGCGCATCTACACAATTTCTCATGAGTTTTTGAGTTTGCTGATTTTGACTGTGCTATTTCTTCATATGCCTTATTGTTGCTGTTTCTAATATGATGTTTTAGAAATTATTTTGGCTCTTAAGCTATTTCCTGTGTAGAATACCACCACATCATCATTTTTTTTCAAAAAGAGGACACTGGATTCCAATTTAAAATTAAGATCCAGGGAAATTAAAAGGTCTACTTTAACATTTCACTCAACATTCTGCAAAAAAATATTACAGTAAAGCTGCAAAACCACATCAGTAGCACTGACTTTGAATTTTGGAAAACCTTGGACAAAGGATTTAGTTTCTTCCTCCCTGAATAAAATTAACATATCTACTAACAAAGAAAAATAAACCAAAGGAAGTAAATAGATGTTAATAATGATGAAAAGGATAAATTTCTCAAAGCATGGTCTCTAATGATTGTTTTATACAATTACCTTCACTTTGATATCCTTTAAATAATTATTTCTCATCATCTTTTCAAATAAGACCATGAATTTTAATATAATGGATCAGACAATTAGTGCATCTGAGCTCAAACCTCCATGTGGTAGGTGCCAGTGGGCTGTTTGAGGGAAAGGCTAAACAAATTGCACCTATGCTCCGCTCTACACAGCGTGTGATACTGTTCCTGACTTAAACAGATGATAAGGCATATGCCTAGCAGCTTCTAATTACTGTTTTAATTATCTTATCTTTTATAGCTAGCACGCAGTAGCCATTGAAAGACTGGGGAAATAGATAGGCTTTATAATCATGTGTCTGCACAGTTTGCTACCAGTATTTAAGATTTCTTTCTTAGACATTTACTTAAAAAAATCGTATACATCTACTGTTGATTTGGCTTAGAAAATGAGAGCATCTTGGAGCACAAAGACAAAAATTACAGCTACCATAGACTACCATAGAAGGTGCTGGTGAGCTGCTGAGTGAAAGGGTTTGCGTTGTTTTCCTTACCCCTCCCTGAGTGACAGAGCGAGCACACGTGTGTGGAATAAAGAATGTGCTCTACAGTTGTTTGTTTTCTTTGTTTGTTTTATTCTTTTAGAAAACATGAAGGATGCTTGCTTAAGCATGGAGTCACCGATTAAAGATGTTATGATATCTTTATAAGTTCTTTATGTGATCTGCCTCCAGGTTAATGCATATTATTTCAGCATATGATTTAAGATTTATTCATGTTTAAGGTGTCAGTATATAATAGCCAATAATCAAATTAATAAGTAGCTACAGCCTCCACTCTCAAAATTGTACTTTGTAGGGAGAGGTGGCATTAAGTAATAATTTGGAATACAGTATATAATTTTAAAATCTGTCTCTGTCTATTTTGAATATTCTCGCCATATCTTTTAAAAATGACATTGTTGGCCCTGGCTGGCGTAGCTCAGTGGATTGAGCATGGGCTGCGAACCAAAGCATCACAGGTTCGATTCCCAGTCAGGGCACATGCCTGGGTTGCAGGCCATGGCCCCCAGCAACCGCACATTGATGTTTCTCTCTCTCTGTCTTTCTCCCTCCCTTCCCTCTCTAAAAATAAATAAATAAAATCTTAAAAAACTGATTAGTGTTTAAATCTAGACAATGAAAAAAGCTTCTCATGCATTACTTACTAATCCTTATGAAACTCCCATGAAGTCAGAAGTATTATTCTGGTTTTTCATATGTAGATGCTTGACAAGATTAAGAAGTTCCTTCATTGTTAAATAATGAGCCATTAGAGATAAATGTCATCACTTTATCCACCAAAACATTTTACCTATTATTAATCAATGTGAAATGCCATGCTTGCTATTTTTCTGTATGTAAAAACTCATGTGGGTATTATGTTAGGTAAATATAAAAGTTGGTCATCAAGCCAAGGGGTTGAGAAATGGCATAGGCATCCAGCGAGTCAGATGTGCAGTGCCCGTGTAGAGCAGGTAACGCGGGGGGGCGGGGAGCGGGGGTGCGGGCAGAAAGATTCAGGAATGCGATGGAGCTCCAGAACCAGGAAAAACCCTAGATTTGAGTCCCTGTTCCGTTACATGTCAAGTGAGTAGCTTGTAACAGTTACACTCTCTCTCCAGCTCTCAGTCGTTCTCTCTGTGATCTGCAAGCAGTGGCACCAACCTCAAATAGCTATGAGAATTAGAGCTGCTGTACTTAGTGCCTGTCGTAGAGTGACAATGAATAAACAATAGATCTTAGGACAAAACAAAACAAAAAAAGATAGAGTTTTATGTTAGTGCATCAGTCCTTATTCAGTAAAAGTCTCTTAAATATTTTATATTAATAAAATAGGAAGAACAAAAAAGTAATATTAAACATTTTGTGCGTGTTGTTTATTTATATTACAAAGAAAACCTTTTTTTTTTTACCAGATAGGGAATTTCTGCCCTTTTTCTTTACAAATTGTTTGCTTTATCTACAAGATATAAGTAAAATAGCCAGGTGTTCCCATGTTTACAATTACATTGGTCAGAGAAGTATTGTTTCAGTCACTGTATGCTTTCAGGTGGTTTCAATGAAGTAGTTAATGTCATTTTACTTATTCACTCCCCTAAAAATAACTTTGATATTAATCAATTTGGGGATGCTGATTTCTCTGCACACTTGTCTTTGCCTATAACTCAATTATGATTTGAGGAAGCCAGACTATTAAACTTCATTGCTTCTAATCAAAAGTAACACTTGCATGAAAATCAAATAGTATTAATGTATTGAATATAGTCTTGTTTCTATTACAAATCCATATCTTGGCTTGGATAGAGATAGTTGAGAAAAAGTTTGAGGCATTGTTCTTTGTTAGCTCACTCAAATTTCTCCTGTTTTAAAACATTCTGAGAGGGAGTTGGGGGTAACAGGATGGGCTAAGTAACTTTCAAAATAAGATAGAGTCTTTAAAGGTAAAAGAAGCTATACAGAAACACAGCACTGTAAGTGGTAAAGTTGAATCCCAAATGAAAAAATGTTAATATTTCCGAAACCACCACACATGCTAGAGCAATGGAAGCTAAGTACGTGGATAGTGGATGGTTGCATCCAGGTTCTTATTCATATTGGAATAGGACACTATACAGAAGGAAGGGGAGGATTCTAGAATGATCTATGTGGTAATGGATTATGTTGGAAACATTGGCATAAATTCATTTTTATCTTAATACAGATATTGATGATTACATACAGAAATATTTATAGATACACAAATATACAAGTTAGTATGCACATATATAATTCCCTGCTGAGAGGGCCTAGACACGACATCCCAGTGGCAATAAGCATACTTAGCATCCAGATTTTGGTTTTGAATACTGTTCTTCAGGAGAACAAGAGATCCTTAGGCAAATGACTGCTTCTACTTCTGCATTAGAACATACGAGAAATGATCCCAAAGTATCCTGTAGTACCAAGAATTAAGTCAGTCTCTCTCTCTCTCTCTCTCTCTCTCTCTCTCTCTCTCTCTCTCACACACACACACACACACACACACACACATCAAAGGAACACAGGAGCAAAGTGAAAGAGCTCCTAATGATCAAAGCTGGAAAAATTTGAGCAACAGAATTGAATTATAAAACAAAGTATAAAATTTGTGTCCTTGAGGCTATATGGTATAAATAAAATTATTCATTCATTCAGCTGTACTTTCATTTATGGGTAAAATAGAGCAATCTCTGATTCAAAATTCCAAATGATGTAGGCACTTTTTATCCTCACAGAGGTGGGCACTCAAATTTGGGCTGCATATAGTGATTATCTTCCACGGAGTACAATTCCAGTGTTCTAAGGACCACAGGAGGTTTCCCTGTGGTAGTTAATTTTAACATGCAATTAAAATTATAAATTGGAGTTAGCAAGGCAAAACAGGAATGAAGTGGGAGGGAAACTGTTCCAGACAGAGAAAACTGTTTCTTTGTGTTGATTGATAAAAGTGTTGAAATTCAAGATCTCAGTACTGGAGGAATCAAACAAAACCAGAATGTCAGAGCCTAAAAAAACCGAGTGATTCAACGTAAGGCAGGCAGCTTGACAGAAAAAGTTCTGCAAGTGTAAAGCACATTTAATTGCTACTACAGTGGTAATCTGAAGCCATAAAGCGTTTTGGGCCTGTGAGTAAACATCTGATAGAATTCAGCTGCTCTATCCAGTGTGGATTGGAACAGAGCAGGGATGGATGTAATGTTCTACTGTGACAGTAATTGAGGCAAGGGGTAATGATATCTCAAACATCTTCTCTGTTTGCATAGAGCAGTGTTTCTGAAACTTTAGTGAGCATCAGAAGACTAGTAAAAACTCAAATTGCTGGGCACAAGGCCCAGAGTTTCTGATTCAGTAGAACTGGAAAGAAGCCTGAGAATTTGCATTTCTTACAAGTTCTTAGGGTATGCTGCTGCTGTCTGTTGCTGCTTCAAATACCAACCTTAAACAACCACTGGTGTAGAGAATAAAAATTTCATTGCCTTCAGCTCTCAGCTAACTAAGTAATTTACATGGATCCTTATTAGAGTTGCCAGATTTAACAAATAAAAACATAACATTCCCAGTTAAATTTTAATTTTAGATAAACAACATATAAATTTTTGGTGTAAGAATGTCCCATGAAAAACTTGGAGGTACTTACAGTAGAAGTCTATTCTTATGGTCAAAATTCAAAATTTACTGTAGTCACTATATTTTAACTGGCAACACTGCAGCTCTGACAGAGGAGTAATGGAGTCTTCTGGGGAATATATTCAGAAATGTATTTGCTAGATCGGATGGCACTGCACACTAATTTTATTGAGAATTATCAATTTTTTTTCAAAATGTTTGAGTAAGTATATTCCCTCCAGATACATTTGCTGTGTTCTTCTCTCTCTACAACTGCTCAGTTCTTGGTATTATAGGTTCAGTGTTCCACATCTTCTTAATCTTTGCCAGTCTTCTGCCTTTTCTGTAAAATAATTTAAATCTAAAGTTTACAAGTGGGTATCAACTCACCATTTTTAAATAAGACAAGATCTTTGCATTATGAATATATTTAGTATATTTTAAAAAGTAAATATGAAAGATCAGCCATATAACCATGTTATTATTACATATAAAAATTACATTGAATACTCATCTATTTGTGGTTGAAATTAAGAAAGAAAACTTTAAAATCTAGTCGAAGTGCTCTATATATCTTCTCCCCTTCATCTGCTCCTTCTCTCTATACCATGAGATAATTTTTATCTTCAGAGTTAATTTTTTATTTAATATATTATATCTTTAACAGATTAATGCTTTTTTCATTTATGATGAAGGCTTAAGTGTTGAGTTGTATTTCTCTATTCCTCCACATTTTTGTTAGGTCAATGTTATGTTTGGAAGGCAATTCTATCTTAATAAATGTGGCTTTCCGTCATTTACTTTAAATGTTGCATTATTTTCCTTTTAATTACTAAAAGGAATTGATGGGTTGTTTAATTAGAGAGATCTTTAACTTCTTTCATAGTATTTACTGTGACAAACAACATTATTAGGACAATTTTTGTTTATGTCCCTTTGAGAGAATGTAAAAAAGTTTCTGTTAGGTATATGCTAAGGAATCATATTTCTTGGTACTAAGACATTACATTAGCTTAAATAATATTTCCAAATTATTCTCCAAAGAGAATTAGAAACATTTCTCTTTTTAAAGATATGATTTATTTATTTTTAGAGAGAGGAGAATGGAAGGAGAAAGAGATGGAGAGAAACATCAATGTGTGGTTGCCTCACACACGCCCTACTGGGGACCTGGCCCACAACCCAGGCATGTGTCCTGACTGGGAATTGAACTGGAAACCCTTAGGTTTGCAAGCCAGCACTCAGTCCACTCAGTCACACCAGCCAGGGTGAAATTACATGGTTCTTAACTTTTTCTGTCTTATTTCACTTACCATAGTATAATTAAGAAGTAAAATTGTTTATATTTAAATTGTACAATGTAATTTTGTTTTTTGTTTGTTTTTGTTTTAAGACTGATTGTTTAGATCAGTTTTAGGTTTAAAATAAAATTGAAAGGAAGGAACAGGATTCCCCAAATACCTTTTCTCTCCATAAATACATAGCCAACATCTTTATCAACATCAGTCACCAGAATTGTACATTTTTCACCATAGATGAAACTACATTGACAAATTATAATCACTCAAAGTCTGTACTTTACCTTAGGGTTCACTTTTACTGTTGCACATTCTATGGTTTTGGACAAATGTGTCAAATATGTGACAGATATCCATTGTTATAAAATCACAGAGTATTTTCACTACCTTAAAAATTCTCTGTTCTCTGCCAATTTCTCTGCCACCCTCCCCATCCCTGGTAACAAATCTTTTCACTGTCTCCATAGCTTTACCTTTTACATGCCAATATGTAGTCAAAATTATACAGAACATAGTGTGTTCAGGTTGACTTCTTGTGCTTGTTCACATGCATTTAAGGTTCTTTCATGTCCTGTCATGGTTTGATAGCTCATTTACTTTTGGTGTTAAATAATATTCTAATCTCTGGGTGTAATATAGTTTATTTATCCATTCATCTGCTGAAGAACATCTTAGTGGCTACCAAACTGGGCAATAATAAATAAACTTCCATAAACTTCATGTGTGGATTTGTGTTTGGACTTGAGTTTTTGACTCTTTTCAGAAAATAAATACCAAGAAGTGCAAGTGCTGGATCATATGCCAAGCAAATGATTAGTTTGGTAAGGAACCACCCAACTGTCTTCCAAAGTGGCTGCATGTTTTGCATTCCCACAAGCAATGTATGAGGGTTTCTGTTGGTCCACATTCTTGCCGCCATTTGGTGGTATCAGTGCTCTGGAATTTGGTTATTCAAATAAGTTTCTTTTTTAATTTCCACTTCCTTTATGACCTATGCCTTGAAGCAACTTGTCATATGCTTATCTGAAACTACATCTCCTGTTTGGTGAAGTATCTATAAACATCTTTGGCCCATTTAATAAATTTGTTTGTTTATTGTTAAGTTTTAATAATCCAGTCCTTTATCAGATGTATTTGCAAACATTTTATAATGCTTTTGATATTATCTTTCACAGAGCAAATTTTTTAAATTTTAATGAAGTCCAGCCTATGCATTATTTTTTATGCATCATGTCTTTCATATTGTATCTAAAGAGGAATCACTATACTTAAATCATTTTTATAGTTTGGATTATCACGTCCTCCTAAAATTTAAATCCCATATTTAAACCCCTCACATTTAATCCTATTTAAATCCCAACCCCCATAGGTGATGTTATTAGTAGATGGTGCCTTTTGGAAGCATTTCAGTCATGGGGGTTAAATCATCATGAATGGGATTAATTTTCTTGTTAAAGAGATTCCACAGAACTCCTGTAGTCACTTTTGTCATGTTGGATACAATGATAAGTGTGTGACCTGGAATAAAGCCCTTACCTGACTGCTCACACCATGATCTTGGACTTCCAGCTTTTAAAACTGTGAGAAATAACTTGTTATTATAGTGGCCCAATTGGAATATGGCAGTCATCTTAGTTTTCTTTTAGGTCTAGGAGTTTTATGGTTTTGTGGTTTAAATTTAGGTTTACAAGGGCAGACTCCTCAAAATGGTATTTATTTATTAAAATTGTGTATTTATTATTACATGTTTAAACCTCAATCACCTTCAAAGCACTCTCCATTTGATGCAATACACCTAGCGAGACATTTTCTCCACTGCCAAAAACAGTTTCTGAGCATGTAGATTTTGATGCCTTTTAGTACTTCTGGCATTTTTTTGTTTGTTTTACCTCTTCCACATCAGCAAAAGTTTCTCTTTGAGGACTTTTTTCATCCAGGGAAACAAAAGTAAGTCACTCAGGGTGAGATTGGGTGAACAGGAAAGTTGAGGAATGGGGGTCATGCCCATTTTTTGTTCAAAAACTGCTGAACACTCAGCATGGTGCGGGCAGGTGCGTTCATAAATTACCTATCATGAAATGGGCAAACATGATAAAAAAATCTCCCAAAAAAGAATTCACTGAAGCTGAGTGCAGCCTCTCATAACAACTCCAGCAGGAACACTGATACAGATGGGTTCCTAGAACACTTCTCTAGTGGGGAAGCCTGTGCTACAAGGGGCCCACCCACCAGAAGATAGTTTCAGTTTTTTTTGGTTTCCCCTTGCATTTTACATATCCAATTTATTTTTGTGAATGGTATAAGGTCTGTTTCAAGTTTCATTTTTATTTTTGGCATGTGGATGTCCATTTGTTCAAACACCATTTGTTGACGAGATTATCTTTGTTTCAGTGCTTTACCTTTGGTTCTCTCTCAGAGATCAGTTGATTTTTTTTAGGAGTCTATTTCTGGACTTGCTTTTCTGTTACATTGATCTATTTGTCTGTTATTTCACCAAGAATAGACATAGTGTATTGATTACTGTGGCTTTCTACTAAGTCTTTAAGTCAAGCAGTCCTTTTTCGTTCTCTTTGTTCTGTTCCTTCAATATTGTGTTGGATATTCTGGGTCATTTGCCTCTACATATAAAAGCTAGAATCAGTTTATTGACATACATGAACTAACTTCTTGGGCTGTTGTTGGAATTTGCACTGAATCCATTGATCAATTTGAGAAGAACTGGCATATTGACAATATTGTGTCTTCCTGTCCATGAATGTAGAATATCTCTTCATTTATTTAGTTATTTGATTCCCTTCATCAGAGTTCTACAGTTTTTCTTACATAGATCTTGTATGGATTTTGTTCAATTTATACCTGTTTATTTCATTTGGGGGAGTGCTAATATAAATTATACTGTATTTTTAAATTTTAAATTCCATTTGTTCATTGTTGGTAATAAGAAAGCCATTGATTTTTTATAAATTAACATTGTATCTTACAGCTTTGCTATAACTGCTTATTAATTCCAGGGACTTTTTCTTAATTCTTTTAAACTTTTTTGCATAGACAGTCCTGTCATCTATGAACAAAAATAGTTTTATTTACTTAGTCTGTATTTATATACCATGTATTTTCTTTCTTTTGTTATTGTATTAGCTAGAACTTCCAGGATGATGTTGAAAAGGAATGGCAAAGGGGTCATCCTTGCTTTGCACTTGATCTTAGTAGGAAAGCTTTGAATTTCTCACCATGAAGTTTGATGTTAGTTGTACTTTTCTTAAAGCTATCCTTTATCAAGTTGAGGAAGTTTTCTTTTATTTCTAGTTTACTGAATTTTCTTTTACCATGAATGGTCTCGAATTTTGTCAAAGGCTTGTTCTACATCTATTGATAAAATCATGGACTTTCTTTTTTAGTCTGTTGTGATGAATTACAGTAATTGATTTTTAAATGTTGGACCAATCTTGCA
Organism: Tonatia bakeri; assembly: GCA_004024845.1. NCBI lineage: Eukaryota > Metazoa > Chordata > Mammalia > Chiroptera > Phyllostomidae > Tonatia > Tonatia bakeri. The sequence continues at coordinate 137,389 of PVIA01000207.1, forward strand.
TACATGGGATAAATCCCTCCTGGTCATGGTATCTAATTCTTTTCATGCTTTTTTTTGGGGGGGGGATTTCATTTGCTAATATTTTTGAAGATTTTTTCACCTATATTTATGCTATATTGGTCTGTAGTTTTCTTATAATGTCATTCTCTGGTTTTGATGATAGAGTAACGCTCCTTATGTTTTATCTTCTGAAAGAGATTTAGATGACTTTATAATTTATTCCTTAAATGTTTATTAGAATTCACCAGCAGACACATCTGGTACTGGTAGTTTTGAATATGGAAGGTTATTAATAACAATTTATTTAATATATATATAACTCTTTGAGTCATCTACTTTTTCTTATATGAGTTTTGACAGATTGTGTTTTTCAAGGAATCGGTTCATTTCATTTAGGTTATCATATTTGTGAGCATAGTTGTTTATAGTATTTTGTTAATATCCTTTCAATTTCCATGGACTCTGTAGTGATATTTCCTCTTACATTTCTGACATTAGTAATTCCTATCTTCTCTTTTTGTCTTGGTTAACCTGGATAGAAGCATATTGATTTTATTTACATTTTCAAAGAACCAACTTTTGATTTTCACTATTTATTTCCTGATTTAACATTTATTAATTTCTGTTCTAATTCTTTTTTACCCTCTGCATACTTTGGATTTAATTTCATCTTCTAATAATCTAAGACAGTGACTTAGATTATTGATTGAAAAATTTTCCTTTCTAATATGTTGTTCAATGAGATAAATTTCCCTGTACACACTGCTTTTACCCTAGTCTACAGCATTTGATAAATTTTGTTTTTACTTTTATTTAGATCAAAATATTTTTAAATCACTGTTGAGATTTCTTCTTTAATCCATGTCTTCTTTAGAAGTGTGTTGTTTAATTTCTAAATATTTGGGGATTTTCCAGTTATCTTTCTGTTATTGATTTCTAGTTTACTTTCATTGTGGTCTGACAGCAGACATTGATTGTATTATTTTCAGTCTTTTAAATTTGTTAATGTATTTTTATGGCCCAGAATGTGTCTTAGTGACTCTTGCATGTGAGCTTGAGAAAAATTTGTATTTTTCTGGTTTTGATTGTATCCTACAGATGTCTATTACATCCAATCGATGGATGTTGGTGTTTTCAACTGATTTTCTGCCTAATGGCTCTGTCCATTTTTAAGAGAAAGATTTGAAGTTTTAAACTATGATTGCAAATTCATCTATTTCTTCTTGTAATTCTATCAGTTTTTCTTCAGGTCATTGATGCTCTCTTCCTAGGCATATACACAGTAAGAATTGTTACATCTTCTTGGAGATTAACTTGTTTATCACTATGTAGTATCCTTTTTACCTCTGACAACTTTTCCTTACTTTGAGTCTGCTCTACCTGAAATCTGCTTTCTTTTAATTAGTGTTAGAGTGGTATATTTTATTCATCTATTTACTTTTAATCAATGAACTCTTATATTTAAAATGGGCTTCTTGCACACAACATACAATTGGGTCACATATTTTGATCCACTCTGATAGTCTGTGTTTTAACCGGACATTTAGACTACTGATGTTCAAAATGATTATCTACATAGTTGGATTTATATCTACCATACCCATTACCATTATCAATTTTTGCCTTTTTTCTTTTTTCTTGTTTTTGTCTTCTATTCTTTTTATGCCTTTGATTATTTTAATTGAGCATTTTATATGGTTCCATTTTTTCTCCTTTCTTAACATATCAGTTATACTTTTTAAAATTTAATTTTGTGGTTCCCTTAGTAGTTGCTATATATATATTTACAGTTAATTCATCTACTTTCAAATAACTCTATACTACCTCACAGTTAGTGTGAGTGCCTTTCAATTACAAAATAATGTTAATTCCTCCTTCTGGTTCTTTGTGGCATTGCTATCATTTATTTCACTTATATAACCACACATACGTGTGTGTGTGTGTATGTGTGTATATATGTATATGTGTAAATTTTCTTCTAAGAATTATTTAACATCTCTTGCAAGGCACATCCACCTGCAACAAATTCCCTCAATTTTCTTTATCTAAAAAAAAATCTTTATTTCCCTTTACCTTTTGAATAATCATTTTGCAGAGTACAGACTTCTTGTTCAGTGGGTTTTTTTTCTTACATTTTAAATATTTCATTCTATTCTCTTCTTGCTTGCGTGGTTTCTGAGGGGAAGTCGGTTATAATTCATATTTCTGTTTGTTCTCTATACATAACATGTTTTTGTTCCAACCCTCTGGTTCTTTCAGAATTTTTCTGTAGTTTGAAAATGATATGACTAGATATAGGGTTTTTTGAAGGGGGGAGGAAGGGTAGACTCTATCCTGCCTGGTGTTCTCTGAACTTCCGGGGTCTGTGGTTTGGTTTCTAATATTTTTTTTCTTGAAATTCTAAGTCTTTATCATTTTAATAATTCTTTGCTCCTTTCTTTTTCTCATTCTTTTTCTTCTGGCATTCTCATTAAGATTTTTTTAAGTCGAGCTGAAGTCTTTATATATTCTGTTCTAATTTTCATCTTAGTCTTTGTTCTCTCTGCTGTTCAGTTTTTGAGGATTCTGTTAATACACCCTGTAGCTGAGAGTTTTTTCCCTTAGCTATGTTCAGTCTCTTAACAAGCCCATCAAAGGCATTCTTAATTTCTGTTAGTGATTTTTATCCTAGCATTTATAAATTCTTTCTTAGGATTTTCATCTCTCTGCCTACATTGCCCATCTGTACTTTCATGCTGTTAACTTTATCCATTAGCACCCTTAGCATATTAATTATAATTGTTTTGAATTTCCAGTTTGATAATTCCAGTGTCCTTGCATATGCAGTTCTGATGTTTGCTCTGCTTCTTCGCATTGTTCTTACCTTTTGGTGTGCCTTTTAATTTTTTCTTGAAAGCAGGTCAAAATTGGATGGGGTGAAAGAAAAGATAACCTGTAATTGACATTTAATAATGTATTAGTGAGGTCTGGGGGAAGAGAAGCACATAGTCCTATGACTGGGCTTCCGTCTTTTAGCAAGCCAATTCCACTGGACTATGACCTTTACAGTGTTTTCCAGTTACTTTGTTTTTTCTCTACTTAAGCGTGACGGGGTTGTTAGAGCCAGCTGAGTTGGGTATTCCCTTCCTTAGGTCAATTAGGCTCTAATAATACTCCAGCCATTTGGGTTCTGGTTAACTGGTTGCTCCTGAAGGTATGCTAGTTTCTGGTTAATTGCTTTCTCCTGAGGGCAGGCCTTGTGGAAAAAGCGGAAAGCTCTGGTGCATTACAAAATGGTTCCTTTTCCCAGAGAGGGTTTTCTCTGATATTCACTGCGGGGATCTGGTGGACATTCTAGGGGTAAATCTCACAAATCTGTAGGAAGCCCCTATGACTAAGTGCCCCTGGAGTTTTTAACTCTTAGAGTTGCCCACACGGAGCCACCAGCAAGCTGTGGATTACAGTTCAGGTTTTCTTACTGTGGTGCTGGTTCTTGCCATTTTTTCTGCTGGTGAACCTCAGCTCAGGTAAGCCACAACTCCCTGCTTTCATCTGTATTAGTCTATGGACTCTCTCATTTTGAGGGCAGTGGTTTATCTTGTGTCTTTCCCTCCCTTAGGTATCCAAGAAGAGTTGATAAATCTCAGTCTATTTAGATTTTTACTTGTTAGGACAGAATGCTGACTTCCAAGCTTTATGTGTGAAAACAGAAACTGGAAGTTTTATAATGATTTTACAGGCTTTAAGAAATCTTTACATCAAGTAGTCTTTTCTTTTTCCAACTATTTTAATTTTCCTTGTCATATTTAGGTGTAAGAATTCTATATTTTATATGACTAATATAATCCTAGAGCATACTTTTGTATGTAGCATGAGTTAAAGTTATAACTTTATTCTTATGAATTTTAAATATGCTAGGGAAAAATAACTAGGTGATTCATCCTTGCCCAGGTGTTCTAAAGTATCACCCTATCACATATCTGTATGCTACATGTGGGTTCATTCATGTTCTGTCCTTTCATATGCTGATCAAGTAGTCCTTCATCTCTATGCTGAAAGCAGTTATTATATTTTCATAAACAATATTGATAGTTTATTTCATGAAAAAATCTTCCAAACTTTCCTATTTCTTCAAGATTGCTTGAGCACCAAAACCTTATTAAGGCCTAACAACTCTGATTCTCCCAAGTATATTTTAAAAAGCTGGCTTTTCTATTACCTACTGTATGGGGTCTGAAAGTTATTGTGTGTATGTGTTAGTGAATGACTTCTAATTTAATTTTGTTTGTGTCTAAGAAGATGGTTTATAATATTTTTTTTTCAATTTTCTGAGACTTATTTGATCATCTAATATGTGGTCAGGATTTAAAATGTTCCATGTATGCTAGTAAAGAAAATGTGTTTTTTTCTAATTATTGAATACAATAATTATATGTCCATGTCAGAATAAATTATTAACTATATGGTCCCAATCTACTATATATATACTTTTCAAAGATTTTTTTTTATCCATTTTTAGAGAGAAAAGAAGTGAGGGAGAGAGAGAGAAACATCAGTATGTGGTTGCCTCTTGCATGCCCCCAACGTGGGACCCGGCCCACAACCCAGGCATACGGCCTGACTGGGACTCAAACGGGCAACACTTTGGTTTGCAGGCCAGCATTCAACCCACTGAGCCACACTACTCAGGACTCAATCTACTATATTTTTTTTCTGATTTTTATTGGCTTGATCTTTAATTACTATGAGGATTAATTGACAGCACCTTAGTTTCTCTTTGAAAATATCTCAAAATTTTTATATATATATTTAAAGCTAAGTATGTTGGGAACCGCCCTGCCTGGTATCAGAAGCTGTAACCCCCGCCAAGGCTAAGGCTGAGGGAACGACCTTGGAACCGTAAGCCACCAAGGAGACAAGTTTATCTCCCTGGCAGGAGCACCACTTATGCTCCTTTTACTTCATGTATAACTGGCCTCCAGTGCTTGGTTGGTTAGCCAATGATGGGTAAGATTCACCAAGGGGAGAACAACCTAAGACAGGCATGATCATGTGGGAGGCCCCCCAAGGAAGGACTTTGGGGGCTACAGCAAAAGTGGGTGATGGACCCTCACCCCTTGGCTTTGGCAAAGCCTGAGCCCTCATTGTCTTCGAGAAAATATCCTAATCTCTTGGCTGCCTTAGTTCCCTTACTCCACCTAAGCCTGAAACAATGACAGGGTGATGCCACCCTGTGCTGGAAAGGGTGGGTTCCCCGAGTAATCAGGCCTAAGAAAGAATATGTAAAATCCTGTGAAACCTGCTTTGTTTAGAATGTTCTTGGTTGAATGAGAGGGTCCAAAGAGGAAGTAAGTTTGTTCCTTAAAGTTTTTTATAGTTCTTTGACCCTGACTCAAAATAGGCCCTCAGACTTCCTTGTTGTCTGTTGTTTGATCCTTTCTTCCTGGCAATGAGTAATGAGCTTTACCTGAATCTTTATGCAAACGAATCCAATAAAAGCCTGCTCGGGTCAGAGGGTGGCCTGGTGTTCCCCACTAGAGAGAGTGGCCGTTTCATCCCTATTTCTCCACAGGACTCGGTTGTCTCTGTATATGTTTTTCTCGTGTGTCGATGAGCCATCTGCAGCGTTCTGTGGTCACTGCCAGTCAGTGGCTGTGACAAAGTATATCTATATGCATTTATAATTTAATATATTATGTAAAAATAAACTGAGCTGCATCATCTTTATTCTTTTTTTTGGGGAGTGATACCATGGATAAGACAAGGAGCATATTTATTGAATTTTGAAACGGGGATTAGTTTGCCATTTCTGTTTATTTAGTAGTACATCTAATTGATAGTTTTTTCACAGTCTAATTTTAGAATTTTAACTTTTCATAAATCAATCAACTTGCTAGGTTACTAAATTTAGTGGCATATCATACTGCATTTTGAATTTTAATATAATTTTTGCTAGAAATATCTCCTAACAAATAGCTATTTTATAATATTCTTATATATTGCATTCCCAACATATGAAAATACCCTGTTCATGCCTTCAAGATACTTATATTGCATTGGGTAATGATAGATCATGATACAAATAGACAATTACACATATAAGTGGTTTGGAAAGCAATATAAGCAAGGTAGGGGAGGATAGAATGTGCAGGAGAAAGGAGCACTTAGTGCTTTTGTTATTCAATAACAGATTTCAAAAAAGACTCCATTAGTAAAGTTACACTTATCAGAAGACTTCAGAAAATAATAGAGGGAGTCATCCAGTTACCTGGACAACAAGCCTGCGTGGCAAGGGAACACTAAGTGCAAAGGACCCAGGCTTGGGAGTTTTGGAGGATCTCAAGGGGGAGCAAGGAGGGCCATGGAGCTGAAATAAGAGTAAGAAGAGAGTAGTTAGAAGATGAGATCAGAAAGACAGTCAGGAGCCAGTCTGGAGGGCTGCTTAAACCATTGTAAGGCCTTTACTCAAAACAGTTCGTTTCTGGATGACAAATTTTATTTACTGTAGCTGCACTAGTTTCCCGGGGCTACTATAGCAAATTACCATAGTATGGATGGCTTAAAACAACAAGATATATTCTTTCACAGTTCAGGAAGCCAGAGTCTAAAATCAACAAATCAGCAGGTTAGCTCCTTCTGGTGGCTCCAGTATGAAACCATCCTATGCTTCTCTCCTAACTTCTCATAGAGCTAGAAATCCTTGATGTCTCTTGCCTCTTCCAGCTTCTGCTGTCACTAGGCATTCTTTCGTTTGAGGGAACGTAACTGCAATTTCTGCTTCACTCTTCAAATGAACCTCTCTGTATGAGTTTATGTGTCCTCTCCTCTTTTTCTTTTTCTTTTAAGATTTTGTTTATTTTTAGAGAGTGGGGAATGGAGGGAGGAAGAGAGGGAGAGAAATATCAATATGTGGTTGCCTCTTGCCCTCCCCCTACTGGGGACATGGCTTGGCTGGGAATCAAACCAGCAACCCTTTGGTTCTCAGGCCATCACTCCATCCACTGAGCCACACCAGCCAGGGCCTTCTCCTCTTTTTTATAAGGACAGAAGTCCTTGGATTTGGTCCTGCCCTAACCCAGCATAACTTCATTTTAACTAATTGCCTTGGCAAAACATCAGTTTCCAAATCAGGTTACATTCTGACATGAATCGCGGGGGTGGGGCGGGGAGGGTAGAGTGTGCAGAGAAGACTATTTAACCCACTGCAAGAATGAAATGAATCAAGCACAACTTCCTTCCCAGTGTCCACTCCAGTATGCAGTGAACATCTACCACTGCTTGCTGTCAGAGACGTTTAATCCAGCACGCCATGCAGTGCTCTCTGCTTTGTTTGTCTTTAGGGAACTCCAGCCATGTCATCCTCTGCAGGAGTTTAGTTGAGGAGTTTAGTTTGCAATCTACTCTGCAAACCCACCCCTACAAACTTCAGCAGACACAGATCAGACTCTTGTCACATTCTGCTCTTTGGTTTAGAGGCATTGGGACTGGTTATGAGTAATACTCTAACCTTGTGAGTATCCACACTGTAGTCTTTCCTGTAAGTCAGCCTTTGTCATGGACTGCAGGCCCTGGGCCACCTGTACAGCCAGCAGCCCTACAGGACATACCAGTACCAAGGAATAACAGTGAGTCAACATGAGACTATGCTACTCACTCAGCTTTTATTAATGCCGAATCAATCCAAATCTATAATGATCCAGTGACAATCACTCAGAAACAACTAGCAATAACATCACACAGAAGAATTGGGGGATAACAAACCTTAGTCCCAAGAGTCCAGAATTTGGGCCCGAGAGACAGCCAGTCCGTGTCATGCAAGATAGAGAATGTAGCACTTCAGAGTCAGCTACAGCAGAGTTCAATGGAGCAGCATGGTGTCACTCTCTCCCTCTTGGCTGTCAGCAGTCCTTGGGCCTCAGCAGTCCATCAGATTGCTCCTGCTTTAATGCTCCTCTTGGTTGCAAAGTCCTGTCAATATGGCTTTGCATGTTGTTTTTGCATAGTCTCTTTTGAACATATTCCCTCGGTCCTGATAGGCACATGTTGTTTCCATCAGCTCTGATAAGTGCATATTCTTTAGTCACTCTACTACTCATGCTCTGAGAGGGTGGTGTTACCCTTCAGATAAGTGCCTGTTGTCTACCATGTTGTACTGTGCATGCTGGAGAGGTTGCATCATTTCTCTAAGTTATTGCTCTACTGTGCATGGTCTAAATATAGCTTCTTCGTTGACAGTACTGATGTCATCTTAGTTCAGTCCTGCTCTTTACAGGGCTCAAAGATTTCTGCATCTCACCTGATATTCAGCAAGTGGGAAGAGCTGATCACTCCTTCTTGTAAAGAACCTCCACCCAGTGAGTGGGAAGGGGAAGAGAGGGGCGGTGGGGAACACACAACATTCAGGTAACTTCCTGCACAGAAATCCTCTATCTTGATCTTCATCTACCTGCCCCCTTCTCGTACCCTGTCCACGTGCTCAGAGACGAGGTCAGTCCCCTTAGTTCTCACAAATGGCCTGGTAACTCTTAGAATGTGTGTGTGATCATGTTGAACCATTTGTTTTAATCTTATGTGCCTCAACCCAAACTAACACAGTAAAAGGTTTCATTTAATATTTGGATATAGAAGCATTAAAAGATAATAATAATGCATTCTTTCCATTTATCCTATTCAGAGATCTTTGAGCTTATGAGTAATATGGTCCCAACACTAGTATAAAACAACCACAACATAAACAAAATATCATATTCAAATTCTAGGACTCACCAAAGGCTTCACCAAAATTTGGATTCATCAAATGGAGGGGGGCTTCACTTCAATTAATATGGCCTGAAATAAACATAAATCACATTGTAGGAAATAACAGTGTTAATGATATAAATTGAAGCGAATCGTTTGTTATGAACACATGAGGCTTTGACTGTTACCCCAGTAGTTTAAGAATTACAATACGACACATTAAGCCGTGAATTTAAGAATTTCATGCTTCCCCAAAGTCTACCTAACTAAATATGGATAAATGACTAACACAATTATAAATAAATTTTAACTTTTGTATTCTAATTATAAAATTTACACAGATGAATTATTGAAATGCTAAAATACATAAAAGCACAAACCAATTTTATCAGAGATAAGCATTAACATTTTAATATATGGAGTCCCATATTTCATGTACATATTTTTATGAAGTAGAATGTTTTATAAAGCTATACTGAATCGGTTTGTTTATACCATATGTGGCTTTGGGGTCTCTATTTTCTTTTCTTTTTTTTTGCAGGATTTTGAATTATTTTTTTCTGTATTGTTTAAGTAAGCTGGAACAAAAAATAATTCATCTTCAGTTTAGGAAAAGTGTCCCCCAAAATATGCGATAATTAAAAAAATAATAATCTAGACTGTTGTGACAACGCCAAAAGCTTTTTCTTTGCTTACCCAGCCTGCGCTATTTTCCATCAGAGGGGGAAAATTATTTTTACTTGCTTAACCCAAAGTGGCTCCTTTTCTAATTTGCATTTCTTCATGTGCAGTTGCAATGGTTCTTATAGAGGGAACTCCTAGGCTTTGGGCCTCTAGAATTTGTCTGAACCTGGGTCTACCATTTACTAGTTGTGATCTTTTGGACAGGTAAAACACTCTGAGTCTTCACTTTGTCACTTGTAAAAATTTCCATTTTTATAGGTCAGAACATTAATTTCTGGAGGACCTAGGCTTAGGTCTCTGCTCTCCTCCTGAGCTTAGGTTGGACCTTGAAATGCTCACATGGACTGGGACAGAAAGTAGGGCGCTCCTGAATCTGATATCTGGTAGGGACATTGTGCTAGCAGAAGGCTATACTCATAGATAAATTGAATATAGTCCAGAAATGGACCCACAGAAAAATTCTGACAGAGGTTTCAAGGCAGTTAGAGAGAAAAAGGACAGATGGTACTGGTGTAAAAGCATACCATATGCCAAAATAATAATAATTAAATAACTAAAAACTCAGACCACCTTATACACAAATACCTTATACCTTATACACAAATCAACTCAAAATGGGCCATAGACTTAGAGATGAAATGTAAAATTATAAAAATAGAAGTGCAGAAAATCTTTGTGACCCTGGGTTAGGTGAAGATTTATTAGATGCAATACTGAAAGCAGAGTGCATAAAATGATTAATTGACAAATTGGATCTCACAAAGGGATTGTAAGCACCTTATATAAAGAACTCTGAAAACTTAACCATGAAAAAAGTAACCCAATTTTTAAAATATGAGCAAAATATTTGGACAGACGTTTCACCAAAACAGATATACTGATGGCAAATGTGCAGTGGAAAAGATGTTCATCTTCATTAGTTATCACAGCAATGCAAATTAAAACTCCAGTGAGATGCCATTACTCACCTATTAAATTGGCTTAGAACAGCTTGACAATACCAAGTACTGGTGAAGATTTCCCAAAGTCAAGTTTCAGATATGTTCTTTATTATGTAATCTAAATAGAGTGATCAACTTTTCTCATTGTCAGTTTCAACATCTGCACAATGAGGTTGCTAATGCCTCCCCTGTTTATGTTATTGGGCTATTGTGAGAAACGTGCAAAACATGTAGAAAACATTTTGTAAAACATAAGTACTTTACTAACATAATGAAATATTACTATAGTATAATTTATGTGTTTAATGAGAAATATAAAAAATACTGATAACCCACTTATATATGAGGTATTTTTATATCTGTGATTGCACAAAACTTGTGAAAGACATAGGAGAGCAATAAGAAGCATTATTATCAATTAAACATGACAGTGATACTAATACTAGCTGTGGCTTTTGACCATAGAATTATTGGCCCAGAATATCTAGAAATGTTACCAAACAAATGAGAGATAATACTATTAATTAGGCATGTATAAAGTGTCTCTATGTTATTTAAGGCAAAATAATATATTAATCAATTATATATTTTTATTTGCTTCTGTATCTGATTATTCAGTATAAAGCATACCAATTTTATACTGAGCTCTACTTTTCCGCAAAGAAAAGATAAAAGGAAATAAAGTAATGACTCTCAATCTAAAGAAAAAAATTTAAATGTCTACAGTCCTTTGGTGACAGTTTTAAATGAATCCTTAAAAGAAGCTTATTTTGGAAAGCCTTCTGGTCACCCCCAATTACTATGGTTGCCTTGGTTGTGACAGCTGGTGTGTAATCTTTGATTACACTGTCATTAAAATGTCTTTTATACCTTTTTTAATGCCATTAACACACCATTTGCTTTTCAAATCACACCCTAAAGTGGGTGGATCATGGGCATTGAGGTATCTATGAAGTTTCTAAGCCTCTTTCACACTTCTAGGAGCTGGTAAATTCAGACACAATATGGGAATCTGATGCTACTCAGCTCCAATATATAAATTTATCCTAGAATATTTTTAACATCTACTCATATTTTTTAATCTTTTCCTTCTACCTCTTCCTAGACAGGAAAAATAGATTTTAATTTCATTAGAGTTCATCTAAGTACCTCTTTGAGAATGGTAATAATGAGGTCAGGACAGAGGTACACCACCAAGCAAATCAATTACAGCTTCACTGGTGGGGGGAAACATGATAGTTTTATAGCCTTAGGCCATTTCTTTAACTCAGGAGCCTGCTTGAAAATTTGCAACAGTGAAGTAGAGGGGCATGCAGATTCAGCTGTGTCGTGTTTAACGAGGAATCAGAAGATTTTCTTTTTTCAATAATATGGTTTAAAAAATTGTAAATTCATATAATTTTACTGAGTTCCAGTTTCTTTGACAATAAAATGAAAACAATAACTGCTCTTTTACTTTTTGGAGTTTTTCTGGTTATTAAGAATTATAAAACAACTCCATAATGTGAAACATCATTGGTGGTGGTGGTACCTCTACATGCACATTGACCAGAAGGAGCGTCCTGCTCTTTGGGTCAATGACCTGAGTGCTGCAGAAGGAGGCGCTTCTGTCCATGTGTATTTTCAACCGCACCACCAGGCAGGAATTATGTCTCAGTGTTTAACTAGGAAAAAAAAAGTGGTTCAGTCCATTTTTATTGGAGAAATTTTTAAACAGTCTGAAATAATAAGAAACAAAAATCATAAAGAAATTTGTGTTAGTGAAATGTTTTCAATATGAGATTTTCAGGTACTTAGCACTCTGAAATGCCAGTAGAAATGGGATACAGAAGTTGCTTCAAGATTTCATTCAAGAGGCCTGAAATAAATATAGTTAAAACGACACAGGCCGACTTATGCTGCATTTTAATGTAATACCCATGTTTTGTTTTTTGTCATATAAACACTGGTGTTCTAATGCTGATTAAATATTTGCATGGCAATGTCTTAGCATAATGCAAACCAAACAAACTTAAAAGTAATGCAATATATTCGGTTAGAGATAAAAGTTTAAAATCATGAGGTTCATGTGGGAAATAGGAGTTTTTTATTCAGGATAAGGCTAGTAATTTCAGTCTCAAACTTTAAAGCAATTATCTTTGCAGTGTGTTACAATCATATTACCTGAAATAAACCATTTGTATTTGCTATATTATCTACTGTATTTTCTAGTTTAAGCTCAGTTTTAGCTGAGGTTTCTAGACTACCTTTTGAGTATGGGAAATTTTCCAGTCATCAAGTACATATTGCTTTTAAGGTATATCCTTGTCAAATTCTCTACTATTTCACACCATATTTCCTTCATACCTCATTGCAGAGCCCTCACCCAGTTCCAATGAGTTACTGCTGGTGAATTTCTGAAGTTACATCATCAATTTTTTCATAGAGACTTCACTCTCTGTTAAATCCATACTGATTTTCCGTGAAAAGTGCATTTGAAAGTGGGATTTTCCCATTGTTTTATACATAGTAAATTCTCGTGTAAAATATTGAAGTTTTGAACTAGCTCCCTTTTTGCATAATAAATACATATAAAGGATCTATGGTTATAAATGAAGCCTTTGTTCAAGAATACAAGTATACTAGTTTTGAGATAGCTTCACATTTTAAACCATATTCTGAATAATTAAATGTATATGAATTGTTCATAATAATTATGTTAAAATAAGTCTAGAAAAAACTTGAATTCTGGAATCCTGTCATCTGTTATTTATTTCAAAATTGTAAAAGACTGAAGTAGATACTGTAGTAATTACTTTTAAAATGTGAATTATAATGTCTTTATAGTAGTAAATTCTCTCATTAGTAGAATAATTTAAGTAAATGCATAACTACTAATCAGTATCAGAGAAATGACTAAATAGAGACCTTGAAAGTCCCAGCATAAATTTTGGAATGATAGCACTCCACTGATACTTTCCTTGTTTTCCAAAATGAGTTTCCTCAATTCTGTGGGATCTAATATTGAGAAATAAATGTTATAGTACAGAGACAAATTTTTTGCTAAATTTACTTGTGTTTTGAGCAGAACTGTGTTTTGCAGTTCTGTCACTAATTAAGGCTGACATAATTGTAAATTAGGAATGGATATCGTAGAAGCATTAGAGTGAGAGTGTATTTAGCTCCTGACTGAGTAAAGCAGTGTTTGGAAAAATAGCAAAATCCCAGGATTTCCTGAAGGCTGAATCACTATCCGCTTGAGGTCCGAAAGGTCTGGATGTGATGGCATGTATATAGTTCATGCAAGCGAATCAGTAAGGGCCTCTTCTCCTTGAGATGGTGAAGCCTTGATCTTTTCTCAGGTATAAATACAGAGTCCATGTTGGTGGCACATGATGAGTCAACACATAGTGAGCATATCATGAAAGAAAATGAGGTAATAACATATATAATATAAAAATGTATACAGATGAAAGAATGTGGAAAAAGCCCTGACTTTATGTGAAGCTGAATCTTTGAGAATAGCACAATCTCTTTTTCCTGCGTAGATTAATCTACTCATGGCCACAGTTGATGGATTGCAATAAATAAATGAGCTTCTCTACTAGTTGAACAAATGTGTGCATTTTCTTTTGGAATCCAAACATACTTAAAATGGTATTATGAGTCTTCCACTTCTTATATTGTTTATTTATATCAATGTAATTCTCTTAAAATTTAGCAATTATCTAAATTTAGGAAGCTAGTGTTCACCACTCCTCTGTGCTTCTAATACATTGTCAACTACAACACTTACTATGTTTTATTGACTGAATCCTCATAGGCTCTGTATTTTGGTGGGAAATGTGAGCAAATATTCAACTGCTTAGGCAGTCATATCTCTTTAGCTCACCTTTCTTCTTGGTGTCCATTTCTTTCCACACTCAGACACTGAGAAGTCTAAGTACTTCTACCCCTCTCTGAATATTCTTCCATGTCTTCAACTAACCACAGTGAGAAATAACTAATTTAGCCTGAGTGTTAAGTAGCTAATAATGAAAGTTAATATGTCATCATGGCTCTGAGGCATGTATATTTACACATTTGTTTAATTAGATCCCTTTTAAAGCACATTGAATTCTAAAATTTAAACTAGGCCCTACTCACAGGTTGATTTGAAAAAAATATAAGTAGAATACATTATTGGTTCATCTCAAATAAAAGTGTTTATCAGAATACCCATCACTTGATCCATATAGTTTCAGCCCTCAATAAAATGTTTTGGTTTACTTTGAAAAGATATTTCTCCCCGAGTCAAGTCAACACTCATCTTGAACATCTGCCATGTTCTTGACCATATCAAGTGGTACTTTATTACCAGCCTTTTACTTTATAATAACCATGCTATATTTTGCTCATTCTTTCTAATCATGTTACTCCAGAATCAACTACTATCATTATCTAAACTATAATGCATTAATAAGAAACTGAGGAGTTGAGTTGAACATGTGAGAAATAATGAGACCAAGGACTAAAGTTGGAAGACATATCTGTACCATTTAAGCATATTTCTAAAAAGTCTTTGATTTATTCTAATTCTTAAAGCTCTCAATTCCTCTAACATTATAAACAACATATATCAACTCTGATCTCTACATTTTGACTTGTCTTTTATTCTTAGCTTATTAATTTGTAGCTTCTATCAATGTTACTGTTTCGAAACTCTGTCTTACCAAGTTAATTATCAATTATCCTCTAGTTCTTGTTTCAGTATGTTCTGTATTCTCATGTTTTCTCTGGAGATCTTGACTCTGGCATTTATGCTTTATTGACTAAAAACTCTCTTTTTCCTGTGATAGCTCATAATATTGCAGTCACTCCCCTTTTGAGTTTCTCTTCAGACTCATTTTTATCTATGCAGTCCTTTAACTGTTGGTGTGCTTCAGTTGGTGTGGTTCTCCACTTTGTTTGCACTTCACAAACATTCAGTCACCTCATTCCTGCTTAAGGCTCCACCTTTGAGCTGTGTGCTGATGACTGTGACCCCAAACTCACAGATCCAGCTGTTGACTGCACATTGCCACATAGAGGCATACAGGCACTTCAATCTCAGTATGACCAAATGCAGCCCATTATTTACTGTACCAATCTCTTTGCCCAAAGAAGTATCTCTTAAGGAATGAATAATTTGATACTTTCAAGTTTTCTGTTTTGTTAAGAACCAGGTGCAGGAAAAATGTGTTTTGAAATGTTTATTTCATTATCTCATCATCCCTCAGTATTTTTCTCTTCTTTTTGGTGTCCTCTACCCATTATGTGGCTCTTTAATTACATAAATTTCATAGAAAGTACATATGCATAAATGTATATATATATATATATGAATATATGACATCTACCTATATAATATAAATATGATATATGTGATATCTATCTTTATATGATAGATTCATAGATATTCATCAAGATTTCTGAATAGCCCTGAGATTATGGTTGATAGCCCACAATGTACACAAATATGTCAAATTTTCATGCTCTGTGTTCTGAAACATCTCAGATCTTGGTGTGAGATGTTGAGTCTGCTCCTGTGTTCAAAAGAAACCAAAGTGGAATCTTCTGCCTTTACCAGCAGGAGACATTAGAGAAAGTGATAGATCTGAGAAGAACATTCTAGGTCCCTAAGTGTAGTGTCTAGAAACCCTGATGCGGACATCAGAATAGATGGACTCATCCCCGATCCTGGTCTTCAATGGATGAAAGTTTATTGTGCTGAAGATTGGAAGATGTATTTCTTCCTTTCCAGTTCACTCTTAGAAGTTGGAAATAGAACTGGACTCAAAATTAATGGCATGTTTGGTGTCACAATTGTGCTCATGGAGCAATCATGTGCAAAACACTTTATAAATTGTTGATGTGACTAAGGTATAAGTTAGCCTGTGAAGATCTCCCATGAGGAAAGGACTTTGCTGACATGTCTGAGAATGCCTACAAAAAACACATATACTCCCTTCTTGATTCTACTCCATTACTTCATCAACATACTCATTCTGTGCCTTTAGGATGCTTTAGTTGAATTTATTACCTAATACATATTTCAAAGTGAGATATCCCATCAGAATTTCTACCAATAGAAATTTCTATTATCTGAGGAACATAAGAAGTTAAGGCATTGTGGTCGGGAAGAGAAGAGGACTAAACTGATTCTTTTCTCAATATCGACTGTGTGGCATACCGTACTCTCAACACCCTCCATGTAATACATTGCTTAATCTTTACAACATCCCTATGAAATGAAATTACTACTGCTGTCCATTAGATGAGGAACAGGTTGATGAATGAATGTGTCCAAGATCACACAAAAAGCTACCTGCAGAGTCAGAGACAGACCTGGATCTGTCCTCCTCAGGAGTTGAAATGCTTTTTGTTCTGATGTGCTTCAGCTCTGACAGTGACGTTTTATCAGGGGGCCTTTTTATTTATTGCATTTTAAATTTTCTTCTCCACTTATTTATTTAATGATTACTTTCAAGACCTATCCCTACCATAGCTGTGTATACATATATTATAAATGCATATACTTAAATGGCTTATAAATTTTGGTTATGAAATATTTTAAAAGATTCTAGATGTATACACATCTGTTGATTTATAAATTATATTTGATACCATTTATAATAAAGCTAAACATATCATGTAAGATTCTGTGTAATGGGTAAGTATCAACTCAATCCTCACATCACCTATGAAGCAGACACTATTTATTTTTACTCTTTTAGAAATACGGAAAAGTAATTTTGCCAAATTACTTTGTTTAGCAACTGAGGAAGGGAAGATTTAGACCTCAGTGATGAAGTTCCAGAAGTACACACTTAAGGATGAATTGCATGAATGCTATACAATGTACACAAAAATAGAAATTAAAAAAGTAATGAAATACAAATATGAAAATATCTCCTGTTATCTTTTTACAAACTGGAGTGGGTCATTTTATGCATCCCAGTTTGGAAAATGGTGATTTATTTTTGAGAAATTAAATCTCAACTTTAACAATACTGATGCTGTATTTAGGTATATTTTGAGAAGAAGAGTTTATTCCTTTACAAAACAAGCAAGAGAAAGGTAGGACTTTTATTTTCTCCAAAGGTTTTGTTGACTAGACTCTAAAGATCATCTTTGGGAAGAAAATATGGAAATTACTAGCAAACTGTCAAAAGAACACTTTAAAGAATCAGTAAGCTGGTTTAAAAACCATCTGTGTATTTATCAAATATTCCTATACAATAAACCTGCTTTGCAGGAGGTCAGCTGTGTTTTCAGGAGTGGTTTTATCTTCATTGTCTGACTTAGTAAAAAAAGTATTCTCACCTTCTGAAGAAATGCTTTACTATCAGGTTTAGGAAAATTTCAAAAAATCAATAATTAAATATTTATTTCTATTTCTTACATTAGCACTATAGAAACAGAAAAAACTCATTTAGTTTAAAAATTCATACTTGAAAGGAATTTTCATATAATAAACTACTAGATTTCTGATATTTGTTCAATTTTTACTTTCGACAAAAAACATGAGTTTTAGCTTCATTGCATATTTTCCTCCATGTTTACCCAGCCACAAGCAGATAGGTAATCTGTATGTCTCAGCTGGGGGTGTTTGGGAGCATGTTTCATTCATGATTTCAGAGAGAGAGGGAAATGAGATAAACAGGAGAAATCTCAGGGGCTAACTCTTTCTAGGCTGAATCTCCATTTTAAAAAGCATAAAATTATAATAAAAATTAAAAATGCACAAATTGCCCTAAAGTCATGTTTGTGGTTAGAGGAAAATAAGCCTAACTTAATCAATCTTTTCAGTAAGAATTCTATTATTTATTGCAGATATGACAGGGAATCATTTTAGGTGTGGAATTTAGCTAGGAGACAAATGTCAACATGAAATTGCCAATTTAAATCATCAACTTCAGTCATAATATTCTTCGTCCTGAAAGCATTTTCAGCTAAAGCTGCTAATAAACAGAACAGAAACTATTCAATTCCAAATGATCTGAGTCCATATATTAACAATATTTAAAATCAACACTTCAAAGCTTGAGAACATGTCATATTTCTCTACCCTTAGAAAAATCACTTTAATATAGTTTGCTTTGTTTATAATCATATTCATTTTCTAAAAATAAGGATTACTCATGGAGAGGCAATTTGGTATAATTTGTGCATGTTCTATAATTTTTAAATGAAGTTGGAATGTAAGTCTGTCTAGCACATTTTCACATACACCTAAGCCCACAAAGCTTCATATTAGATTATATTTTCTTTGGAAGGTCTCAGAAGTTATCTCCTAGAAAAGGGAGACATACTAAGAAAAACAAAAATTTTGTCAAAGATATTTTAAATTCAATATATATGTTTGATGAATATTAGACATAGTTTCATAAGAGACCACAGGATTGCCCTAACAGTTAAATATGTTCCCATGCTAACTATTCCTGCAGCCAAGCCAAACTAGACAAGCACATGCTTTAGTTAAACATCATACTTTATCAGCAGCAAAACCATTCTAAAGCAAAGATTCAAAAACTTATACTTTTCTCATATTTTGAGTTATTATTTACAATAATTCAATTCAGAAGGTTGAAATCTAGACACTATCCAACCATACAACATGTTTAGCCACTTACTGATAACATACAAATTTTTTAAAAAGCATGAATTAGAATGTGATCTATTTTAGGTACTGATATTAGCCAAAGGCAACATTTTATCTAAAAATGTTGCTACTCAGAATTCTCAGGGATTAAGTATTGTACTTTCAAAGCAAGCAATCATACTTATATAATTCATAATCTAAATATTCCTTAAAATGTACTCTTTAGAAAATTTTAAGAAGAAAACATTTTTAAGGACTGGATCTTCTTTCCCAAAGAAGGCACGTTCTCTTTTACTGTTTTACAATATATTATTTTTCCAAATGCTACTTGCATACTGAAGACTTCAAAATTGAAGAATCCTAATTGGTTTATTTTAGGACATATATTGTTAATTCTCAGTGCTGTGAGAGATTACACCGGTAGTGCCTGCCTTCTTGCATGTATCATGTTTCAAAAATGTCTTCCACACCTTATAACTTACTTATTGCAGAAATTGAATGCATTACTAATATAAAAATACAACAAA
Organism: Tonatia bakeri; assembly: GCA_004024845.1. Lineage (NCBI taxonomy): Eukaryota > Metazoa > Chordata > Mammalia > Chiroptera > Phyllostomidae > Tonatia > Tonatia bakeri. Next base: position 156,861 of record PVIA01000207.1, read on the forward strand.
TTATAAGTCCCATTTAGGTCACTGATAGTTGTTACATATCTAGTAAGTGAGAGACAATATTTAAAAGCACTGGATTCATTTAGGCATGTCATGTGGACTCATTAGTCTTTAGACATGCACAGTTCCTTAGCCTTTTGTTGTAAATGTACATACGTTGGTTTATTGTCAAAAGCATGGTCATTCTTGCTCACTAAATATTACGTACTTTGGAGCTACAGAATAACCTATATAGCTGTCCCCAATTTAAACAGGTTTTCCTAATTACTCTCAAATATACCTTAGCTTGAGCTTCCAAACACCTTATTTTTTGTTGTAATCTAATTATTTGAATTGTGAGTACACCAGTTTTACCTCTAAACTCTCTTAGTGGAATTACATTTAAAGCATGGATGTTTGTAATAGGATTGCGCATGTTTCACTACTGTTCTTTCAGATACTGTGATTTACCATTTTCTTACTTTTTTACATTCTATCTGTCATCTCTCAGGCTAGAAGAAAAGAGATAGAAAAACTCTTCAACACAGGAAGAGTCAATGCAAACAACTTAAATCAACCCAACAAGCCCATCAGCACCATTTTTGAGGCCCTATTTTGTGTAATCCTTGAAAAGAAGTACCACGTGTTACAGCAGAAGCAGCCTTCTCCCCAGTCCATTCTCCTGAAACCATCCCAATCCCAGGCTCTCACTGTAACCCCACCAGGGCATCCTGGGCCTCTTGGCGCTTCTGGCTGATCCCACAGGCGGCGGTGGAGTGTGCTAGAGATTCACACAGCACTTGGAAGAGTCCCAGTGAAAACATGGGATTCCTTATTCATACAGTGTTTTCTGTTCTGGAGATCCAGGACACCAAAATGAAACCTAGAAGTTTTGAGAAAGACAATAGGCACAAGAGCCCACTGAAGCCAGGGCCTGGAATAGAGGCATAGCTTATTATACTGAAGAGTGATAAACCTATGGAAGGTTTGCCCTCTCTTTTTAGTCAAGTTCTTCAATAACTTTCTTTCATGTATAATATAGTCGAGTGACTTGAATAAATCACAAGTACTTATTTCTCTAACTTTTCTCCTCTTTCATCATTGTAATTAACACTGAACAGTTCTTCTTTAAACTTGAGTTTTAGCTTCCAACTTCAGGTCAAAGTGTGTTCTCCCCTAAAGCACTTAAATATAATGCAAACTAAGCAATTTTAAACATAGTTAAATGAATCCCTTATAATTGTCCTGCTTTAATTAACCTTACATAAATCCCTTTCTTTGAAAAATATTCCATAATGTTCATGATTCTAGAATTCAGTTCTTACAGGGCTGAGTTTAGCCAAAATTATGAAATAATAGTTATTAAAGCCATAACATATTGAGTGCAGCAAATGTCCCAATGCTATGCTTAAAGTTTTAATATCAAATTAATTTTATTGTCATTGTCATATATTTTTGATAACCACCCAACTTCGTCAATTGATTTATTCATTCAACAAACATTATTTGAATGCTGTTTTTGTGCAACACACTAATCTATATCTGAATACATATCACATAACAATACAGAAGAGAAGATGATGTACCTTTATTTCCATCAAGACTCATTTGGGCTTCCTTACTCCCAACTTTTTTTTTTCTTTACATTTTCATATGAATTGTAGATTGTTTGCCACTTTTTATCATGGAGGGAAATCTTTTAGTTAATTATTTCATCTGCTTTAGGTGTTGCATGGTCTTACTGGATTTTTAGGTTTCTGGGACAGCTTTGAAAAGGTATGCCTTACTGGGAATTTTTCTATTTCACCAACGTTTGAGTACATCAAATAGACTGGCATAAAATTGTCCACAAAAGTTCGTTGTTCATTTATGTCTGAAAGATCTGTAGTGAGTCACCCTGTTTCTTTCCTAATATTGGCATATAGATTTTTTCTTTTTTTATCAATTAATTTATTTTTAGTTTATTAATATGATTTATTTTATATTTAGTTTTAAATTTTAAATTTTTGTCAGTGTAGTAGAAATTTTATTGATATTTTCAAAATATCTAATTTCAGTCTAATTATTTTATCTATTTAGTCTTAAATTTAATAGATTTCTTCTCTTGTAACTATTGTTTTATTGTTTCTCCTTGAGTTTGGTTTGCTGTTCCATTTCTACCCTCTAATACTGTTAGATCACTGATTTGAAATTTTTCTTTTCTATTATAAATATTTAAATCTACTATGTTCATTTTGCACACTATTTTGTTGCAGCCAATAAATTTTCATTTTTCTTCATTTTTTAATGTTGTTCCATTTATTTTGAGATTTTTTTACTCATGTGTTGTTCATACTTATTTAATTTTCAAATATGTTGCTATTTCAATACTTATTGATTTTTTTATTTCATTGTAATGGTGATACATATTTGATATGTATTTTTTTATATTTATAAAGAAGTGTATTAAGGTCTATCCTGGTGAATGTGCATATGAGAAGAATGAATATTTTTTAGTTAGTGGTAGGAATATTCTGAGATGTTAACTGAGTCCATTTCAGTTGATATTATTATATTTTTATATCTCTACTTATTTTCTATTTACTTGTTTTATTAATTAATGACAGGGTAGTGCCAAAATGTCTATCATTGTGAAGTAACCTCTTTCTCTTTTCTCCTCTCAGTTTTACCTCATGAACTTTCAGACTCTACTATTGGAGGAACACTCATTCTGTATTTGTGTATTATGGTTAATTGTTACTATTATTGATTAGTTTGATCCTTTATAATTATGAATTTTCTTTATACATGATATAATATTTTGTTATGAAATCTAATTGCTCTCCTATTAATACAATCACTTCAGAATTTTTCATAATTTCTTTTTGTATACTATATATTTTCTATTGCATTTTCTGTGTATTTATATTTAAAATGAATATATGTATATTTATAGTGTATATTTCACTCAGTCTTCTTAAAATTTACTATTTCTGCCTATTGGAATGTTTAGACCACTTACATTCATTATTGTTACCAATGAAATTAGCAGATTTTTGCTTTTACTAATTTCTTTTGACTTAATATTTAGTATTTGTTTTATCTTTATTATTGGTTTATTAGCTATACTTGTATTTTTTGATGGTAATTCTGCAGTATTTACTATATACTTTTAACTTATCATAATCTATTATCACATGACACTACATTTTCCCCATGATATGTACATTTTTACAACAGCATGCTTTCATTTCTTCCCCCCCTCCCTTTGTTTTCCTACCATGTAATTAAATAGTTTGCTTGTACGTATGTTCTACAAACTGTAAGAGTCAAAGAGACTTTTAAGAAAAATAAAAAGTAATACTGATTTTATATTTACTTACATATTTATTATTTCTGGTGATTTGTCTTCCTTTATATTGATAAAAGTTTTCAAGTTATGTCATTTTCTTTTGTTTTAAAGATTTCCTTTAGCATCTAAGACTACTGGTGGTAAATAAGTTTTGTTTTTTTTCTATAAAAGTCTTTATTTTACTAAGTTGAGAGCTCATTTTTTAACAATTAGCACTATACATAGGGATGCCATTTCTTTGTTTTCTGGCTTACATCATATTTAATCAGATGTTTATCATTTTCTAATGTATCTATAAGTAATGTACCATTTATCTTTTTAAAAATTATTTTATTGTTCAATTATAGTTGCCTGCATTTACTCCCCACCAGACCCCCCTTTAGTCCCTCCACCTCAGCCATCCCCACCTCCCTTTTATCTTGAGCTGCTTTCTTTTAATCAGAATCTTTCAGTATTTTGATTATATTGTGTATTAGTGTTGTTTACTTTCTGTTAATCCTTGTTAAACTATGTTGAGTTTCTTGGATATATGAATTTATAGTTTACTTCAGATTCTGCAAATTTTATATTTTTTATTCCTTGAGATATTTTTCTGACATCCCTTTATTTCTAACATCCCACTTAACTGCTTCTTATATTACCAGAAATCAATAAGAATCTATTCTTATTGTCTTTTTTCTCTGCTATACTTTTGAATAATTTTTATTGCTTATATTTCTAGTATATTGATATTTCATTCTGCAATGTCTAAGCTACAATTAAAACTATGTATTTTTTATGTTTTAGATATTGTATTTTTACCTTGTTATTTTTTTTTCTTTTTATATCTTCCATTTTTCTTTTTATCATGCTGGTTTTTTTCTAGTAAATCATTGGGCATGTTAAGCTTATTCTTGAGAGTTTCACCAACATAACTCTCCATCTTTATTATTTCTGGATTTAAACTATGTTTCCTCTTGGTCATTGCTTTATCTATTTTTTCCATTTCTACTAATTTTATTTGTGTTCTGAATTAATGGTTTTATTTTAATGTTGTGTTGAATTTTTGTATTTTTTGATTAATTTTTTGTTGTTCAAGTACAGTTGCCTCCATTTGCACCCCACCACACCCCCCAGCCACACCCATCCCCCCTCCATCCTACCCCCTTTAGCTTTCTCCATGTGTCCTTTATACATGTTCCTTGATGACCTTTCCCCTGTTTTTCCCCATTATCCCTCCGCCCCCTCCCCTCTGGTTACTGTGTTGAATTTCTTTATTACTTTAAAGAAGGTTGGACTTTGAGTTTCATGGTAGTAAAATGTTACATGCAGATTATTTTGATAATTTCAAGGCATGTTCTTTGGGTTTTAGTTTTTATAAGATACTTTTAATTTTACGTTGAACCAGCTTAGCTCTACAACTGAGGCATAACCTATCTGAGATATTTACAGAAAGTTCCATTATTTCAAGTGAATTTTCCACACTTTCTGGTGACATTTTAAATGTTTTCCAAATCTGTTAATTCAGGTGATTATTATATCTCCCAAAATTTGTCTGTGGCTGGCCTTATCAATTTTTACATGATGTCTGCAGTGATTGTTATTGTCAAAGGTTAACAAATTAGCGCTCCAAAAAGTCCCCTTTTTTAAGCTGTGGTCAGGAAATTTTTCCAGGAGCAAAATTAGAGCAAATGCACAGCATACCTCATTTGTTTCCCCTTTTTCAAGGGTCACAGTCCTGTGTTTCCTTACTCAATATCTGAAAACAGTCACCTGGTATTTTTTTTTTTTTATTGGTCTAGTTTCTAGAAATCTATAGTAGGAAGATGTCTTGAAACTGTTACTCCTTCATGGCTAGAATTGGGAATCTTACCTTCCTCTCTTCTGATGATGATGATGGAGAAAAAGGAGGAGGAGGAAGAAGAAGAAGGAGGAGGAGGGGGGAGGAAGAGGAGGAGGAGAAGGACAAGGAGAAGATGAAGAAGACGAAGAAAGAAGAAAGAAGACAGTGATGATAACTCTACTTTGATTCTATTTTTTTTTTTTTTTGGCCAGTTAGGAAAACAGGAGTCATGTATATCCTTGATTGGACAAAAAGTAAGAGTAATTGGTTTAAAATAAAATAAATTGTTTTATTGACCATATGAAAGATCTGGCTACACAAACACACATGAACATAAATTGTATTTTATACAAAATATTCTGGCTAACAGAATCTGAAGACTCTCATAAGAGTATGACAATGTTTCAAATAATCCCTTGGGTGTCAGAATATGGCTATTTGCAATCTGCAATAACCCATAGAGATTTGGAGTTTACCAGTGACATTGTAAATTCACAGCTTTGCTGTGCTGTGTAGAAAAACCTTCCCAATGCCCACTACTAATTTAATATAATGTGCTTCCTACCCTGGAAATCACTAGAGGTACTGACTGAATTATCCTTATACAGCACTGCATCATAAAGAATAAGAAGATAGTTCTTGCTTTAGGGCTGCATACATAGCTAAAATGAGACTTCCTTTGAACTGACGTATCATAACTAATCCCAGTTGTTGTGTGGCATAATGCCTAAAAAATTGTTTTTGAAGAGCAAATATAACACTGCCATTCAATTAAAAACAATTTGAAGGTATCAACATAATAATCCACATATCCTGAATTATAAACTTTATCTTGCTTTCTGGAGGGAAATATAGAGAAGTGATAGTAATGTTAGGGACTCCAGACAATTTTAGCACCCCAAAATGTTTAACTTTATGTTAGATATATATATATACAGTGTCCAAAGAGCCTGATGTGACCCTTGCTTGGGCTATTATTAATTTATAGTGGAACTTCTCTCCTGAGAATGCTTTGAATTATTAGAACAGAACCTTTCTATCCACTTCAGGGAAAGATGGAGGGAAAACTGTGGTCCCTAAGCAGCCACAGGGCAACTCAGAGGTTCTCATGTTAAATACGGCCATGTCCTTTCTACCATTAATCATTCCCAACCTGTTCATTTAAATAATCCCTGACACACCCTATCTTAGAAATCCTATACTTTGTTTATTTTAACATTAGCTTACACAATTTTATTGGCATAAGCGACTGGCAAATATTATGGAATGACCATATCTTGTTTTTGTTGAGATTCCAGAGGTCAATAGCATTCAGATTGAATCAGGAGAAAAGTTAGTGGGAGCACGACTAGAATATAAAGTGTTTCTCATACTTGCCAAGCACCTAACTGCAAAATTCACCATTAATCACCCTTTAAAACTTGCCATTGGTTATGTTTCTAGAATTTGACATACTATAGGTTTTCATTAAGTCCAACTAAGGGGACCAGGCATTCACTGTCACAAATAAAATAGATGAAGCAACAATATAGTATAGAATACATAAAAATATAATGACATGGGCCAGCACTCATGTTGAAAATAATTTCCACATGAATGGTATTCAGTTTTATTTTCTTAATTCCTTAGACTTCTAACTCAGTCCCTAGTCACTCTGCTCCTTTTATAATTACAGGTATTCAAGCATTTTATCTGATTTGACAGCCTGCATTTTAAAAAAGAAGAACCAAACTGTGTTGGTTTTCATTTTCTTTGACTGTTCACATTACAAAGGGTGGCATTAATGCTGCATTTTATAAATTAAAGTAGACTCATTGCTTTCTTCAGTTGATCTTGCTGAAATAGTATTATGTGAGTTGTAGATCAACTGATTCCAGCATGATGGAAAAGGCAACTTAGACTTGCATCCAATGTAAGCAGAAGTATATACAAAAACTAGACAAAAGAGCCATTTATGGCATGACCATATTGCCTTGATAACATTCAGAGGTCTGCATCCATTCACAGTTGTATTGCTGGAACCCCTAACTGGAATGGTCTGTAACAGTGTAAATTTAACTCACAACTGAACCATGGATGCAAAATAATCTGTGAAAGCAAGTGGTTCTCCCATAATGATTCTTTTCATTTCTCTGAGATGTTACAAATAATAGCACAACAAAAGTCCTGAAACAGTGCTGTACTCACAGAAACTGAGTATCCTGGAGAGCAGCGATTTTCAACCTTTGACGTCTCACGGCACACATAAACTCATTACTAAAATTCTGCAGCACACCAAAACTTATACTTTTTGCTGATCTGACAAAAATAGGTATAATGTTGGTTCATTCACACTGCACAACTCTTGTGGGTTGGCTGGGTTCATCTTTAATTTGACAATATAAGGGGAAGAAGTCAGTGCCCCTGTCTAAATATTCAGGTACTAAATGTACTTAAAAATTATTAAAGAATGCCAGTGTGCCTCTGCACATCGCTTGAAAAATCACTTCCACAGAGGGTGGAAATGGTGCACAAAAGACAAGCTCCCATTGTTACTCATGTGGAGACTCACCCTTCGACTTTTGCCTTACTAACTGTGCCCAGACCACGTGTGTTGAATACAGTCTGAATGATGCAAAGGAGTTTATCATGAGGAAAAGCCACAGTTAAATTAGAGAATGGACACATTTACTACTTTCCCTATGCTTTTACACTACTAGACTTTTGCTTCCCCAACTTTTTTTGGAAAAATGAAAATCAAAATTTGCTTTATCACTTAGATAATACAGCATAATACAGCATCTCAATAGGGCACATTGGGAATAGACTGAAGCCACTTGGTTGGCTATAGTCAGGTAAAAATTAGATGAGAAATAAGAGATCTGCCTCCTTTCTGCACCCTGGCAAAGTACAGGCATGCTTGAAAGAAAGCACTAACCATTTGATGGTCTGAAAACCAAGCAATTTGCTGACTATTGAAAAATGTCTGGAGATTGTGGAGAACTGAATTCTTTTATTTTTCTTTTTCTCTTTTTCAAATCACTTTTTAAATTAATGTTTGAATACAGTTGTCTCCATTTTCCCACCATCACTTTCCCCCACCCTACCCACTCCCACCTCCCATCCTCAATCCCACCCCCCTTCGGCTTTGTCCATGGGTCCCTTATATACATTCTTCGATGACCCTTTCCCTTCTTTTACCTGTTATTTCCCTCCCTCTTGCCTTCTGGTTATTGTCAGTTTGTTCTTTATTTAAATGTCTCTGGTTATATGTGAAGATTTTACCTATTCTATCAATTGCCTTTTTAAGCATGATCTCTTGGGTCAATATACCTTCATGGCATGTGTCTTCAAGGCATGTATTTTTAAATAGTCCCCAAACATTTTTTAATATTTGTATTTTGTTGAGGAAAATAGGGAGTGAGGAGTGAATGGCAATACCAAGTCGATATATATTTATTTACATCCAATTTATTGTCATAGAATTAGAACAGCTATGCTACAACTTGTTATTTCAGCCCTCCTTTAGGAACCTTCCTGAAGTAACCCAAAGTAGTGTCAAAGAAATAGGACTCTTTCACATAGCCAAGGGAGTGAAAGCAGGCACAGGATATCGTTGAAGCACTGTCCCATACGCCATTCTGTGCTTGGAATTGGTCTGAGGTTATGAAAGACCTCCCAAAGAGATACTCTGGTCTGATTGGCTTCTCTGATTTCCATGCATATCCTTTTAAGGCAGATTTATTGAGTCCAAGGCCCATTTTTATTCCCCCAGTTACCTTATCTAGTACTTGGCACCCAGTGAGCAATCAATGTGTGTTTTTAATTAACAAATGAGGAAATCAATCACATGTCCTGCCTTCTAAAATTTTGGGTTGATTTTATGTCATCTGGGATCAGTGGGTTTTGTTATAGGTGGAAGGCAGAGAATTGTGTTATACCTTAGGCCAGAGCTGATGCATGCCCTTGCTTGGGAAAATACATAAGGGGTCTGGGATTCTCTGGAAATATATATATAATTGTATATGTATATGAAATATATATATATTCCTATTAACAGCACCCAATCATTCTGCTACATACAAAAATTACTTGAAAATAACTATATTTGAAGCTGATTTTCAGGTCTGTATCCTCTCTAGACCATCAAGGTTTGGAGCACATGCCACTGCATGCTATGTTCAGTGCATCCTCCACATAGATCCACAGCACTAGACTACCCTAGAATTAAGTAAAAGTGAACATCAGAAACATAGATGCCACATCAACATAGGGATGGAAATGTACCCCTCCAACATTTACACCCTACTACTGATAATTATAGGAAATCATAAAAAGCAAGGAGTCTTTATTTATAAATTATTTTAATTCTAAATTCATTATTAAATGCTGAGAAAATACTAATAGGTGGTAAATATAATTTGACTAGAATTAAGCTTATAAATAGAATCATTATAAACATGGGTACATCCAGAAAAATAATTACAGCAGTGTGACCATTTGGGGCACTATTAAAGAGTGTACTAGATGAAATGTGTTGCTGAAATATGTTCAGTAGCTATTGATACAGGTATATCTGGCCAGATCATGGGGCAGAGGGGAAGGACCACAGGGGGAGGCTGCTTGAGCCAGTGCAGCATCATGACATTGCCTGGGTAACCAAGTTTGTGCAGCAGTGACAACTGATTCCTTGGCTCTCAGACACAAAACAGGAGGAAGTCACTGTGCTGAGTCTGTGGGAGGCCAGCAAAAGTGGTGGACAAAGGGGAAAAAAGCCCTACTACTCCTTCTAGTTTCTGATTGAAGGGAAAACCAGAGGTTTAACATGGTTGCACAGGGAGGTGATGTTCTGTCAGTCTAGCCTGGAAAAAGGGTGAGATTGGCTGGGGGAGTTTGACCCTTCTGGATTGTGTGGAAGTTTGGGCCAGGAAATTTAAACAGGGAAGTCAGAGACTCCCACTCTTCCCTCTGGGAATCACTGGCACTGACATGTGGACATGGGCTGGAGCCCTTGCTGGACCAGCTGATCCTAGAAGCTGTGTAGTGATGATGGTACCTGCCACACACACGGGCCCTGGGGAGGAGCCTGAAGCCAGAGAGCCATCCACTTACCAGCCTCACCCTCAAAGGATCGATAACGATGGAGCAAGAATTCTGGGCAGTTTCTGGTTTGGGGGATGGTTGGATTTTGTCTGGATTTTGCAGAGGAGATTGGCCTGGAGACAAGGAGTCCTCCATCCTCGCAAATTGTGCAACCTTTTAATAAAGACCTCTTTCCTTCTCTACCATCCCTTGTCTTCAGAATTTGCCTGTGGGTGGTGGACAGCTGAACCTCAGTTTTGCTCAGTAACACTTCCTCTTGGGAACTCAGCATTGAGCAGCCCATTTTTCAACCTAGGGTTCCATTCAGCCCCTTGTCTGATCCTTTCATTGCTTAAATTCTCAATATTTGTGTACAAGTCTCTCTCCCAATAGATTATAAGTTCCTTGTGTACAATGAATAGAGACTTACCTTTGTATCTTCTCATATGCTTGAAGAATATGAATTACATTGTAGTTGCTGTGTAAATGCTAATGAGATAATTCTAAAAGATGGCACATAATATATATGTGTGTGTGTGTGTGTGTGTGTGTGTGTGTGTGTTCTTATTTAGGTAAACCTTTCCCAGAAGAGGGAGACAGAATATAGATGTTCCGTTAGGCCTTTTTATGTGTAAAGGATTAGAGTTTTATATATTTTTCACTTCTACTTTTCATGAGATTATTGCCTACTTTCTCAACTAACATCAAGTCTGTACTTTTCTAGACTATATTTTTCATAAGATTGATGACTCAATCTCAGGCAAGATTGCCAAAGCATCAATATACCATAAAATTGGCTACTTCCTCAATTTAAACAATAAAGCAGATTAAAGCAGCTTGAGTACAGCAATGAAAATATTATGCCATTGGAATGCAAATGCACAGTCTGAGGCTGTTTGATTCATACCAACATAATTACATTTAAACAATGTACGGAAATCTTTCCCCTTAAGGGAAGATCTATTCTTGCCCAAAAATAAGTTGAGTCCTTCAGTCTAAGCATGGTAGTACGACATCTCTCTATTAAGCCTATATTGACTCTACATGGATACATTTGGCTAAGACATGAAGGAATATGAGTCTGTTTTCTACTTAAAGATTAGTTCACATTAAACACTCTGATTCATTGTCCTTCTAGCTCAACAATCAATGTCAACCATGTTCCTATGAAACCTAATTTCATTCTTTGATCAAAACCCAACATATCAGACATAAGCAGTTATGAAAATAATAGGCAGAATCACTTATTTTAGTCAATTAACTGAGCTAAATCAACTGTTCACTAATAAGTAATCAATAAAAGCATTTTTACAATTTTAATGAGGAATTGCTTTTATTATAGAGACAAAGTCTTTGTATGATTCAGCCACATTCCATTGCTTTGCTTATGTCAAAGCAATAAAAGCACAAGTTTATACAATGACAAAGAAAACCAAACCTGTCTAGGTGATTAGTTCAGAATGTTCAGGAAAGGAAGTCTGCCACACATTAAAAAACTCTTTTGATGACTGATGCAGATATCTTCTATGAAGAAAAGAAAACACTAAGTAATTGCTAACACAAATATGCTAATACATATAAACATATTTGTGTAACCATATGAATATATATTTCTTCCTATTTGTCTCATGATATTCCGGAGATTCAAAAGAAATAACATTGAATCCTACCCAAGAAAATAATTCAACAGTTCAATTATTTCAATAATTTTGTATACAATTTATAAAACTTATAAAAGGTACTTTTAAAAATATAAAAAGAAAAGTTGAAAATTAGGATATTTTATAAAGTTGGATTTTCTGGTCAACTGAGAGAAATTATGTATTTATGGATTATTACACTTTTGAAATTATAACTGGAGTTAAAAAGCCCTTATACCAAAGTAATAGAAACTGAGTTACTATTGACCAAGGTCTTACTTTGTCTCAGGGTCATTATTATGAACACACGGCCTCTGTGTACCTGCCAGTGTTGACCAAGGAAGAGATTAACCTACCTCCTATATTATGGCACATCCTAACAATTACATTTAAAACATACTCACAAATACAGTTTACTTACTATTTGTTCTCACTCATAAAAATGTGGGTGAGGGTCCTTTTAAATCCTTAATCTTTCTAGAGGTTAACACTTAAGATAGTAAAATTTAATATCAGTTTTATTAAAAATAAGGTAGTGTGTGGAATACATGTTGATAATGTATTCTCTTAAGCATCACTGTATTATGTCTACTTCACCTAAAGTACACCTTCTTTAAAATAAGCATGTTAATTAAAGTCATTTTTAATCTCATTTCAAAAAATAGTCCACTTCAAGAATACAATTTTTGCATAAAACAGCTACTTTCATAAGTTGTATATGGGCATGAACATACGACCATAACTGTTAGAGAAAAACAAATTTAAAAGAAAAACAAGTTCAGTGGGGTTTTTTAAGAACCTCCATTGACTCAATCAGCTTGATAAATCCTGTGTGGGTTTTGGAAACTGCACAAGCTGCCCTTCATTTCCTGGGCAGGCACCGTAGGTCACACTTCTCTGCTTTGGAAGCTTACACTCAAGTGGTTGGAGTAAAACAAACGCGCACCAAACAGTTGGAGAGCAATAAAAAAGAGAATATAAATATATGCAGAAGAATACTGAACAGAAAAAAAACATTCTAATCAAGTGCATATTTTTCTGCTTCAGGCTGCAACCACGTCATTACCAATGTAAAGTGGAAAACCGGGAGTAAAAGCATCCATTTACATGGAAAATCACCCATGTGCCCCCACACGTACTGCCTTCCGTGTACAATGCAAAGTGGTTCCGTTTTCAGAAGAACATACGCTAAATGTTTAAGCTTAAAGATGATTTAGACAAAATGGAAAAGATTTTTTAAACATTTGTTTTACACTCTACAGGATTCATTTAGATTGGCAGATGTTTTGAAGCCCAGAGAAGTAACTTAACTAACTAGTGAAAAAGAAAATGTTTGAGGAGGAGGTAAGAGGGAGAAACAAAAAAATCCCTCACCTTCTAGCATTCAGTATCAGAAAGCATACAAATAAATCAATAATTAATTAATAAATAAATAAAATTCCAGAGGAAATCTAATGGTTAAAATATTGAAGGGCTTCCAAATTCTTTCAGGTACCTGCAGCAAATGATGTATTGATTTTACTGTTAAACTGCACAGCTGTAACCAACACATTAGACATGGAAGATAAAAGCAATGACTAAAAGCCCCTTATTTCATCTGTCACACCTGAGGCACTGCCTTCTTCAGACCTGTAGTGTATTAGCACAGAAAATCAATTACGTAAAGAGCTAACCAAATGAAGGCGAATAAAAGAGGCCTCATTCACAAAGTGTCAGGGATCTCAACAAGCTCAGGAGACTTCAGTAAACTCTATGATTTCTCCAAATAAACCATAACAACTTTTTCTGAACTTTTAAAAGTCAACAATTATGTATCATGGATTCCTTTAAGCCTATTTTGGAAGATCCTCAGCCATTAAACAACACACGCTAACTCTAAATTGCTTATGGACAGAAAGGAACCATCTGTGACATACACAGCAGACTATTTTATTTCAGCTTAAAGTTAGTTCACAGACATCCCTTAAATCATAAAATATTTTGTGAGTCCAAAAAATAAAATTCTAGTGTAGTTACTACCCTAATGGATTTTAAAAATGATTATAAAGATGAATATTCAAATAAAGATCATTGTTACTCAAAATATATATGGCCCATGCTTCCACTTGACCCCACAATGCAGTCCAATCTCGATGATTACTCTTCTCAGCCATATAAGTGGTCAGTTTTTGTCACAGCACTGAGCATAGGATCAATCTCAGGGACTTGAAGTACCATGATATTAATCCTTCTTTAAGGAACTTTTTTCCTGCAAAGGAACTCAAGATGCTTCTTGGAAGGGATTTGATAAGGTATCAGCAGAAATGTATGGAAGCCATTCTTGGACCCTAAGATTAAGTTCTATGACTCATGTTTACTCCTTTGTGCAACTTGCCCAAATTATAGAACTATTTCTTCTTTATGTTTCTATTTCTGCTATCATTGATACTTATCAAACTCACCAATTTTCAAGCCACTGCCTCTTCATCTCATTCACCCATAGCTGGTAACCTAGAACCTTTTCCCTTCTTTATCTATCTTCTTCCCATAAAACACTTTATACTTCAATTTATAGCATGCCACAAGCTTCAGCTCTACCCTGATTACATTCTTATAACCTTGTGTATTTCCTTCTGCCTCTGCCTTTTTTTATCAACCATTAATGTCTAGATATCAGGACCTTCCCCACTGAAACCCAGTACTCCCTCTTCCTTCCTCTTAGTTTGCTTTTATTTCCCAGGCCCAGTACCAGTCACTAGCTCTCTCCTTCTCCCTCAACTGAGATTTAAATCAACAAATATTCATGGAGAACACTCTATATTTCAGGTACTGGGATCCCATGTTGTATACGTAGTTTGAGCTTTTGAATCTGTAATCAATCTTGTGACTTATTGGTTCATTTTAACAGAGGACAAAATGAATTTAAGGGAGATAAGAAACTTTCCAAAGTTAGTAACTCTGTTAGTCACGCCAACACCATTTAAAACCTTGCTCTTTGTTAGCTCCTTCTAGGAAATGCCTCAAGCTTTTTAACTTTGTTACCTGATAGTTTATCAGATCAGCTCCTTGCCATTTGGGATTGTTATAATGCCCGGAGAAAAGAAATTACACTTCATCTTCAATGTATCTAATGTGTCACCAGAAGATTACTGAATGGTAGAAATGTGGGTAATGTGGGAGAGTGGTAATGAGTGCTCATGGCCCTTTGGAGGTAATGTTTAGTGTATGTGTGTATGTGTGTGTGTGTGTGTGTGTGTGTGTGTTTAGAGCTCCACAAGTTTACACATACACATATACGTAAAGATATGCATATATTCATTTGTGTGATCTATATAGATATATAGAGAGGGTGAGAGAGAAAGAGACAGACACAAGTTTACATATACACATATACATAAAGATATACATATATTCATTTGTGAGATATATATATATCTTTATATAGAGAGACAGACATATGCTTACACATATACATAAAGATACACATATATTCATTTGTGATATATATCTTCATATATATATATGGAGAGACAGAGAGGCAGAGGCAGACATAAGCTTACACATACACATATACATAAAGATATATATATATATATACATTCATTTGTGTGATATATATGTGTGTGTGTGTGTGTGTGTGTGTGTGTGTGTGTGTGTGTGTGTGTGGAGACAGAGAGGGGCAGACAGAGAAAATATAAGGTTAAAGAAGAAGCAGTAGTACAGGACTAATGATTGTGACATATCTTAAAAGTCAAACTAGGTTACTCTTTAGGAAATAAACAAAAGAAAATGGGTATTTACAGGACATAAGGGCCAAAAAGGAAGCCTCATTCACTTCATAATATCCCTACTGAGCTATAGGAACATTAGCATTAACATAATATGAGCAAACATTCTGAGCTATAGGAAAATTTTAATATATGAAAATGCATCAATTAATACAGAAAATAACTAGATTAGAACTTAATTCTTTTATCAATGAATATATTGTGAATTTGGAAATGTATAAAGTCAAACTTTCTAAGGTAAAAATAGATACTGGAGAATATCTCCTTTTAGATATGCTGTTGAGGAAACTCTTAAAGTTATATTAATAAAAATTTAAACTTTGGAACTGTGACATGTGAAAAAGTTCATTTAGTATTCTCTGTAAAAGACACATTTTCTTATATTTATTGAGAACTGTTTTGTATCCTAGCAAGTGGTCTGTCCTAGAAAACATTCCATGTGCACTTGAAAAGAGTGTATATTCTGCTGCTTTGGTGTGAAATGCTCTAAAGATATCAAGATCTTCTCTGACCACAAAGCTATGAAGCTAGAAATCCATCACAAGAACAACACTGAAAAACACACGAAGACATGGAAGCTAAATAACATGTTATTAAACAACAAATGGTACAACAAGATCAAGGAAGAAGCAAAAGATACCTTGAAACAAATGAAAATGAGGGCACAACAATAAAGAATCTGTGGGACACTGGGAAAGCAATACTAAGAGGGAAATTCATAGCAGTACAGGCCTATCTCAAAAAAAAAAAAAGAAAGAAAGAAAAAGCTCAAATGAGCAATCTAAATATACATTTAAAATAACTTGAAAAGGAACAACAAAAAAAGTGCAGTGTGAGTAGAAGTAAGGACATAATTAAGATCAGAGCAGAAATAAGTGAAATAGAGTCTAAAATAGATACAAAAGATCAATGAATCCAAGAGTTTGTTCTTTGAAAAGATAAGATTGACAAACCTTTAACCAGACTCATCAAGAAAAAAGACAGAGGATCCAAATAAAATCAGAAATAAAAGAGGAGAAATAACAACTGACACAAAATAAATATGAAGCATTATAAGGAAATATTATGAACAACTATATGCCAACAAATCGGCAACCTGAATGAAGTAGATAAATTCCTAGAAACATACAATCTTCCAAAACTAAATCAGGAAGAATCAGAGAATCTGAATAGACAGATTATAACTAGTGAAATTGAAGCAGTGATCAAAAACTCCCAACACAAAAGCCCTGGACCGGATACCTTCACAGACAAATTTTGCCAAACATTCTGAGAAGAACTAACACTTCTCCTTTTCAAATGATTTCATAAAATTCAAGAAGAGGGAAGGCTCCCAAACTCATTTTATGAGTTCAGCATTTTCCTAATTTCAAAACCTACATGACACTACAAAGATAGAAAGTTAAAGAACAATATCCCTGATGAACATAGAACCAAACTCCTACATATATTAGTAAACTGAAAACAGCAATGGATCCCTAAGATCATACACCATAACCAAATGGGATTTATTCCAGGAATGCAAGGTTGGTTCAACTTTGCAAATCAATAAATGTAATTCACCACATAAATCAAATGAAGGATAAAAGCCACATGATCATATCAATAGATGCAGAAAAAGCATTTGATAAAATCCAGAAGATGTTTATGATCAAAACTCTCAGCAAAGTGGGATTAGGAGGTACATACCTAAACAAAGGCCATACGTGACAAGCCCACTGCCAGAATCACACTCAACAGGCAAAAACTACAAGTATTCCCCTTAAGATTGTGAACAAGACAGGAAATATCTGTTTTTACCTCTCTAATTCAACACACTACTGGAAGTCCCAGCCACAGCAATCAGATAAGAAGAAATGAAAGGCATCTCAATTGGAAAGGAAGAAGTAAAACTGTCTTTATTTGTAGATGATATGATAGTGTACATAGAAAACCCCAAAGATTCCACTAAGAAACTGCTAGAACTGATAAATGAATTCAGCAAGTAGTGTAATGCAAAATTAATACCCAGAAATCAGTTGCATTTTTATATGCCAATAAGGAATTAACAGAAAGGAAAATGAAGAAAATAATGCCATTCACAATTGCTTCAAAAAGAATAAAATACCTAGGAACAAACCTAACCAAGGATGAAAAAGACCTGTACTCAGAAAATTATAAGATACTGAAGAAAAAAATTGCAAAACATATAAATAAGTGAAAGCAAATGCCTTATTCATGGATAGGAAGAATTAACATCATTAAAATGTCCATACTCCTCAAAGCAATCTATAGATCAATGCAACCCCATCAAGATTCCAATGATGTATTTCACAGAACTAGAACAAATATTTCAAAAATGTATATGAAACCACAAACAGCCTTGCATAGCAACATAGCAATCTAAGAAAGAAGACAAAGTTGGAGGAAACATGCTATGTAATAGGAAATTATACTATAAGACCATAGTAATCAAAACAATAAGGTAATGGCAGAAAAACAGATGTGTAGATCAACAGAACCAGATAAAACCAGAAATAAACCCACACCTTTATAGTCAATTAACATTGAGCAGAGGAAGAATGCACAGATGATGAGATAAAGATAGTTTATTCAATAAATGGTATTAAGCCAGGCAGTAAAGACAAATAACATATGATCTCACCTATAAGTGGAACCTAATCAATACTACAAACTAGGAGCAAAATACAACCAGAAACATAGAAATTAAGAATAAACTGACAGTAACCAGAGGGATGGGGGGAGGGCGATACCAGGGGAAAGAAGGGGAAGGGTTGTCAAGGGACATGTATAAAGGTTCCATGGACAAAGACAACGGTAAGGTAGAGGACTGAATGTGGAAGGTGAGAGTGGGTAGGGTGTGGGGAGAGTAATGGAATAAAGGAGACAACTGTAATTGAACAACAATAAAATAAATAAATGGTATTCAGAAAATTGGACAGACACATGCAGAAAAACTAAACTAGACTATGTTCTTACACCACACACAAGAATAAATTCAAAATGGATCAAAGACTTAAATGTTAGATCTGAAACCACAAAAATCCTAGAAGAAAATATAGGCAGCAAAATCTCAAACATTGCTCTTAGCAATTTTTTATCAGATATATCTTCCTAGGCAAGGGAAACAAGAGAAAAAAAAATAAACAAATGGGACTATATAAAACTAAAAATTTTGCACAGCAAAGGAAATCATCTAAAAATAAAAAGACAACCCAATGAATGGGAGAAGATATTCACCTGTACATCTGATAATGGGTTAATATCCAAAATTTATAAACTACTTACAAATCTCAACACACACACACACACAAAAACAAATAACCCAATTAAAATAATGGGCAAAAGATCTGAATAGACATTCCCCCAAAAAGGACTTGCAGATGGCCAGTAGATATATGAAAAGGTGCTCGTATCACCAATCTTCAGAGAAATGCAAATTAAATCCACAATGAGATACCATCTCACACCTGGCAGAATGGCTATCATCAATAAATCAGCTAACAACTAGCGCTGGTAAGGATGTGGAGAAAGGGGAACATTTGCACTGGTGATGGGAATGCAGACTTGTACAGGCACTGTGGAAAGCAGTATGTAGATACCTGTAAAAATTTAAAATGGAGCTGCCTTTTGACTCAGCAATCCCATTTTTGGGAATGTATTCGAAGGGACCCTAAACACTAATTTGAAAGAACATAAGCACCACAGTGCTAATTGCAGTGTTGTTTACAATCTCCAAGGTTTGGAAGTAATCCAGGTGTCCATCAGTAGGTGAGTGGATAAAACAACTATGGAACATTTACACAGAATGGAATACTACTTGGTGATAAAAAAAGAAGAAAGTTTTACTCTTTGCAACAATATGGATGGACCTGGAGAACATTATGCTAAATGAAATAAGCCAGTCAGAGAAAAGACAAGTACCATATGATTTCACTTACATGTGGAATCTAACAAACAAACTGAACTAACAAGCAAAACTGAGACAGACTTATAGATGGAGAGCAGATGGACAACTAATGGTTGGGGGGAGGTTAGGAGGTGAAGGAATTGAGTGAAAAGGAAAAAGCACTCACAGACATGGACAGCAGTGTGGTGATTGCTGGAGGAGAGGGAATATAAAGGGTCTAAGTGGTAATGGACAAAAATACAATAAAGATTTAATTAAAACACTTTTTTTATTTTTACCATTTACTTTATTGATTTGGATGTTTTAATTATGTCTGCTTTCTCTCAGGTGAAATAACAATGATTGTTCTAAATTTTATCACCATCAACTTCGACTGTTCACGGAGCATTGTCCAATGAGAAATCTCCAGCCCCAAACTTTACAAACCATTTTTGACACGTTCAATCAGTCACAGCACAAATACACTATATATTGCACAGATCTGTTTTTGCATTTCAGTTGCATTTTTACCTTTCTTCAAATAATCAAGCATTATATGCCAATATGTATACTTTCTTTCATCTTCAATATTAAAATTACTACACAAAAAGTCACCAATTTTGATGGGTTTTTTTACATGTATGCTGATATGGCAGCTATCACAACACAAGGTAACAAAATTGTTTTGAATGAACTTAAAAACAAATAAGCACTACTAGAGTCATCTTATGGGGGGAAAAAACAAACTTTTTGACCAACAATACTTGGTGAGCACCTAATAAATATTTGGTGACAAAATAAGGCAGTTAATAGTATTTGCACAATTTATTCATATTTTATAGATTTATATTGAAAGAAGAATAATAAACTCCTATGATTTTGGTACCTGTATTTTATGACTATCAATTGCTGGATATCATAAAAGTATATCATGTAATCAATTTAGAGTATATATATATATATATACTCTGGCTATATATATATATAGCCAGAAGTTTTAAAAATTCTACAACTGATGATGTAACTCTCCTGTTCAAATGTGTGGATGTTTTCTTTGCTAGTGGTAGTACATGCATAGTTCTGAGCATGAATTGCTCAGAAAAGTTGCTAAAATTTCTAAATATTTTGTAGCCAAAATTTACCATGTTCTTTTTTATAATTTCTCATGGTAGTGCCACTTAAAATCACACATAGTTGGTTTTATCTGAAATGCATGTCTCTGTGGTAACATTTAAGCACTTGCTCTCTGAAGATTCAATTAAGTTACAGGTTTAGTAGTCTTCCAATTGCTAAATACCAGCAAACATCTTGATCTGTCTCTGAAAGTGAACAATTCTGTTGAAACTGATATCCTCTGATCACCATGCACATCTAATTTGACAAGGCAATTTAAACCAGCTCTAGGGGTCCTACATGTTTAATAGATACGACTTTACCAGGATGACTTGGATGTTATGGCTAAATACAGGGTGGGGCAAATGTAGGTTTACAGTTGTTTATGTAGAAAATAATACAAGAATGACAGAATAATAATGCAAGAATATACTCTGCATTTCATGTACTCCCGACTATAAACCTACTTTTACCCTACCCTGTACATAATAGGCAGGATAGCACAGAATGACTTTCTAAGTGACTTCAGATATTAGGTAAGAGGCCTACTCAATGCCTGAAAGTCTTTGCATCAATATCAGTTTTTTCCATAAATTAACTTCTCCAAAATGACTCTTGTGAAACACAGCTCTATTAGCTGGAAAGGTAGAACAGTGTTCCATTAGCCTGTGAAAAAGAATTACTTAGCAAAGTCCTCAGGGAGTGAACACCAATAAATACATTTTGATGAAGGAGAAAAATGAATTTCAGAAAAAAAATAAGAGCATGGATCTTTGCCCAACTAAGTAGTTCCAGGTTGCTCACTCCAAAAATCCTCTGAAGGGCACTTGTGACAAAACAGAGGTAAAGATGAAGTCATGACAAAGATAATGTTTCCCACATTTTAACAGGACTCCACAGGGAAGATTGTAGCATCATTCTTTTTTTCTTTTTTAATCCTTACCCAAGTAGTACCTATCTCCATTGATTCAAGAGAGAATGAGGGAGAGAGAGATACATCAATTGGTTGCTTCATGTATGTACCCCAACCAGGGATCGAACCCTCAACCTAGGCATGTGCCCAGACCAGGAATCAAACCAGCAAACTTTCAATATATGGGAGGATGCTCCAACCAACTGAGCCAAATGGCCAGGGCTATAAGAACATTCCTTATGGTTCAAAAATAGATGGATTCACTCTCCTATGCCTTTACTTCCTCTTCTGTAAAATAGGCATAGGAATAGAATGCATCATCATAGATAATTCATGATACAGACACCGGCCTGCAGTGTCCGCATCATTAAGGATGAAATGAGACATTCACATGGACTACGAAGTCCGGTGAAAGAAAAAGGACAGCATGGCTTTTCTCTCAAGGGGAGCAAAAGCTTTGGCCCTTGCTGTGACTGACCTTTATTGGGTTTCTTGGCACATTACATGATGGTCCTCATTTACTATGCACAGGTTTGCTTTAGGTGGTTACCTTTTACAGAAAACAAAGGAGCCAATGCTGCTAATCACATCATAGAAGAGGGATATTTGCAAATGAAAAGGCAAAAGTGGTTGAACCAGTTACACTCATCCTTGGAAGGTTTATCATGGATTTTAGGAAGCCACCTTGCAGTAAATGTCCTCAATTCAGGGTGAAGGGGGGTCTTAGCAAGAGCAAGACTCAAAGCGGCCTAGGCACATTGCAGGCCTGATTCCCCATGGGAGAACCTATCCGTGGGTATGGGTCCTGTGCATCTCTGAGTGGGAGATGGGTCCATGCCACTCAGAACCATCTCCTACAAATTCATTGAGATTATATATGTGAAGGATTTAGAACTTTACAATATTAACAGTTTTTAAAGCATAGAGGTACATTAGCATTGTAATGCAGTGTCCTGACACCTTCCTCATTTTACATTAAAAGAGCATTATTATTTTTATAAATTACATCCACAAAAGCCAATGCCCCAAAACAGAAAAAAATAAAATGATTTTTTACAGATTGTTTTTTGTAAACATGATCACAGATGCTTGATTTTTATTTTCTTTAACATAGTGAAATATCTGAAGCCTTCTTTTCTCATGTTAGAGAATGAATTTTAAATGAATTATAAATAGCTGTCCTTCAATCTATTCCTGGCAAATGAACATATTTTTAATTGATACTACAGGTTTTCTTTTTTTTTTTTTTCACAGTCCTAGATGATAGGTAAATTCTTCAGGCATTTTTCTCCACCAGGAAATGAACACTCTTGTTGCTGTTCCAATGAAGTGAGCATACAGGAGAGTCTCCAGGAGACTGATAATCTCACACACAATTTCATTTACCAGCTCCCTGTAGTCTGTGTGCTTGTCTTCAAGGAGACTTCACCTGCATACGGATTTCAGGATTAGGTTTTTCTATGTAATTTCACTCTTTAATAACAGGATTCTGTGGGCACTTTCTCAATTATTTCTGCTTCCTAGGGTCAGGCTACAGGGGTAAATGCAGAGATTTATGCACTTAATTCCTTTTGGATCAAGACGAACATACCCACTTTCGTTCTTTTTATTTATTAGACTTTTATACAGCCAGTATTTCTTCCAATTTGCAGGCTAACAGGTGGCTTTATTTTTTTTTCTTCTCTCCCTTCTCTCCTCTTATTTTCCCGTCTCTCTCACTCCCTCCCTTTCTTCTCTCCTTTCTTTCCAGTAGTCAGAAATATGTATTAGTGTTTCAGTTCCAGAATATTTTCTTTTGAGAAATAGCCCTGCCTGTTTATGTGTTTAAGATGCTTATAAGTTTTCACAGAGAATCAAGCAGAAATAAATATACACACAAAACTAAGTGATCGATTAATTATGATAAAATTAGTGGAACATGAACTAACTCCCCCTTTTGCCATCAACCTAAAAAATCTCAGTCTACATATTAATGACTCTCTTAAGAACATAATGTCAAATGTATTTTATCTCCAGTGCTCTTTGTTACTGTCGTCAAATTCAATATTCACCATAGTCATCAGACACTCTGTTTCCTTCTGTGAATCTAATTTCCTTTCAATCACCTTTCTCATGCTCTTATATAAATAAAGCAAGTTCTTAATTCTCACTACATCTTTATGAACGCCCTTTCTTCCTCTTTTCTCACTTCCAAAGGAAGTGAAATGTCTTTTAGAATCAAATGGACCTGTCATTTAGGGCTCCCAGTGGAGAAAAAAGAAGAATATATGACGTTTAATTTCCAATTTTGCCAAAATGCTTAAGATAACATCTGTAAAACAACAAACATAGTGCCTGGTACTCAATCAATCATCACACATATGGGCAACAGTTATCCATCTTGCCATTAGCTACAGCAGTAAGTCAGTATCCTCTTCATCACCGACTAGCCCATAATGAGGTGTAAACCATACTTCAGAATATTTGAACGTAAATTTATTGAAGTGTAATTTATATTCTGTAGAAATTAACCTATTTAACTGTGCAGTACTGTGAATTTTGTTAAATGCATAAAGTCATATACTTACCACCACAACTAAGATGTATAACAGTTCCAATGACCTGAAAACTTTCCCTTGGAAGTTAATCCCCCATCCTGAACTCCAGCCAGTGGCATTCACTAATGTTTTTCTTCATAGAGCTTTGTTTTTATTTTTCAGAATGCTGTATAAATGGAATCAAAGAACATCTAGCTTTGAGGTCCACTTACACTTTATTTTAATGTTGAGTAGTATTTAGTGTATGAATATCTCTAAGATGTGTACCCTTTCCTCTGGTAATGGACATTTGGCTTATAAAAACATATTGATGATTATGACTAAATTAACTGTAAATATTCATGTATAAGTTTTTATATGAACATACATATTTATTTCCCATTTGAAAAGTTTCTACATAAGATATTTCATAATCATATAAGTTTATTTTTATTTTATAAATGTTGTTAAACAGCTTTGCAAATTGATTGTAACATTTTGCATCTCACAGAGTTGTATGAGAATTCTAATTGACATACATTTTTGAAAATCTTAATATTGTCACTTTTTTCCCTTATTTTTGATTAGCCCATTCTAATAAGTGTTTAATTGTATTATGCTATCTAAAATAATAATAAGAATGTGCATCATTTCATATTTTATGTGCCATTTATAGATTATCTTTGGTGAAGTTTAGGCTTAAATCTTTTGGCTACTTTTTAAATTTGATTATTGGATTTCAATAGCTCATATTTTGTTACATCTTTTTTTAATCAGGTGTGTGTTTTGCAAATATTTTCTCCTAATCTGTGCTTTGTATTTTTATTCTTTAAAATGCTTATGAAAATCTAAAGTTTTACATTTTGATTAAGTCCATTTTTTTCTAAAATTTTTCTATGATTCACAGTTCATGTATCCTAACTATGAAATATTTGCCTAACACAATGTTGTAATAATTTGGGCATTTTCTCCTATAAGTTTTATAGTTTTAGGATGTTCATTAGATTTGTGTCCAATTTGAACGAAAAATTTTTATGTGGCATAAAGGTATAAGGAACAGATTAGGATTATCACTCTTTTTGGACATAAATATCCAGTGTTTAGCACTGTTTGATATTCTATCAGTTCTCCATTAGATTTATTTGATAGCTGTGTTGAAATCAGTTAAATAGATCTGTTTGTGTGTCTATTTCTGAATACCTTATTCTTTTTTCTGTAATATGGTAGCTTTATTTTTTTCAGTTACAGTTTATATTCAATGTTATCCTGTGTTAGTTTCAGGTATATAGTATTGTGGTTAGACAATCATCCTTTATTCTTTTTCACTAATCTATGTTTACCTTTGCAACAGTTCTACAATGCACTAATTATGTAACTGTATATCAAGCCTTGGAATCAGAGAGTGTGAGCTCCCAGACTCTGTTCTTTCAAAAAGTGCTCTCATTATTCCAGTTAATTTGCTTCCCGTTTATGTTTTAGAACCATAAAATGCCTCATGGTGGGAATAGGGGTGTACTCTGTTTCTTGGTTGAATATCAGTCTTAGAATGCCACCGTGTGCCTGCTAGAAGGTTGTCAAAAGGAGACAAACACACAAGCCAAACAGCCTACTTCAGATATTCTTAATTCTCTGAATTCTTGATTCATTATTTCTCTGGACTCCTGTTCCATTTTATTTAATAATCTTTGTATATGTTTTGTGATTCTTAAATTAAGCCATGTCATTCCTCTGCTCAAAAACTGCCAAGGGTTTACTCAAAAATTGAGTTGTTAGTAGCCTACAAAACCATTCATAATCTTTTATCTCTTTCAGCCTGACAATTGCATGCATTGTTTTTTCCCTTACCTTATTGATCACCTTACTATTTCTGGAGCATGTTAGGCACATGCTAATCCAATGCCTTTTTAACTGGTGGTCTCCTTTGCCCAGAATGGTCTTTCCTTAGATGTTGTCTTGCTCAAATCCAATAAGTCCTCTGAGCCTGTGCTCAAACATCCCCATTCCAATGAGGCCTACTCTGACCACTCCAATTAACATTGATCTCTATCCCTTTTCCTCCCATCCTCAATTCTCCATGTGTTGTATTTACCTGATTTCCTTTTTTCCCTGCATTTATTTCTTCTAACATATGGGCAATATTTCTGTACTAGTTTTGTTCACTTGCATTCTTCAGACACCTATAATATTGTCTGATACAATGTATGTACTCTCTAAATATGTGTTGAGTGAGTGAAGGCATTAGTAAATAAGGAGATATGTGATAGAAAAACTAAATTAAAATAAACTTATGAACATAAACTGTATCAAAATTCAGAGTATTAGCAAGGACAGTAATAGAACACTGGATTTTTTATTCAAGTTAGAAAAATAAAGCCACTAATTAAACAACAAAACAAACAAACAAGCAAAATATAACCAAAGACACTGAAATAGAGAACAGGCTGACCATAACCAGAGGAGAGAGGGGAGGGAATTTCAGGTTTAAAGGGGAAGGGTTTACAGGAACAAGTATAAAGGACACATGGACAAAAACTAGGGTGGATGGAAATGGGAGGGAGGTGGGAAAGTCTGAGGGTGGGGGTGGGATGGGAGTAAAAGGCAGATAACTGTACTTGAACAACAATTAAAATAAAAAGTTTTAAAAAAAGAAATATGGTCAAAAGTTTTCCACCTAAAACAAAAAAAGCCACTAACTGAGAGAAGGCACACAATAGTGCCAAGTATTCTGAATCAGATGATGGGCATTTAGGCCCAGTTCTACAGTACACTCTGGTGTAAACTTTAGAATTTCCTACAATCACCCAGAGTTCCACATAATCTCACATCATTAGATAACCTCTAAGTTCCTTCCATTTTTAGTGTCATGACATGGCCCCACCATAAGGAATGCCATCTTATTGGTAAACAGAGCTTTTCTTTATATCACATTAATTTTTCATGAGATTTTTCTCAGAAATTTGTCTAAGGAAACACTATTTCAAACACAGAAACTTCAATTTTCAGAGCAATTCTACTTTTTTGTTCTATATATTTTAATAGACCTTATCTACTTTATTATCTTAGAAAAAGCAATAGAGGGGGATAATAATTTGCATGCTTATTATATAATGGAGAATGAGCCAAATCTAGCTTAAAATACTCAGACGCAGGCAGTTTCTATTAGACAACAATCTCTTTCTTGACCAAAATCTGACCGTCAATTTTTCTCTTTCAAACATGACACGTTTTGTTTCTCGATTTAATGAAAACTTCCCAAGTAGCTCACCCATTCTCAGCTTAAAGATACAGTCCATTGTGGTTTTAATTTGCATCTCTCTGATAGCTAGTGATGTTGAGCATCTTTTCATGTGTCTCTGGATCCTCTGTATGTCCTCCTTGGAGAAGTGTCTGTTCAAGTCCTTTGCCCATTTTTTAATTGGGTTGCTTGTCTTCTTACAGTGGAGTCACATAAGTTCTTTATATATTTTGGAGATTAAACCCTTGTCTGAGGTATCACTGGCAAATATGTTTTCCTATACAGTTTGTTCTCTTTTTATTTTAATGCTGTTTTCTTTAGCTGTGCAGAAGCTTTTTATTTTGATGAGATCCCACTTGTTTATTCTTTCCTTTATGTCACTTGCTCTGGGGGACATATCAGTGAAAAAGTTTCTGCATGAAATATCTGAGATTTTCCTGCCTATGTTCTCCTCTAGGACTTTAATGGTGACATGGCTTATAGTTAAGTCTTTTATCCACCTTGAATTTATTTTTGTGCATGATGTAAGTTGGTGCTTGAGTTTCATTTTTTTTGCATGTAGCTGTCAAGTTCTCCCACCATTTGTTGAAGAGACTGTTTTTACTCCATTTTATGTTGCTGCCCCCTTTGTCAAAAATTAATTGGCCATAGAGACTTGGGCTTATTTCTGGGCTCTCTGTTCTGTTCCATTGGTCCATATGTCTGTTCTTATGCCAGTACCAGGCTGTTTTGATTACAGTGGCCTTGTAATGCAGTTTGATATCAGGTATTGTGATCCCTCCTACTTTGCTTTTTTTTCCTCAAAATTGTAGCAGCTATTCAGGGTAGTTTATGGTTCCATATAAATTTTTCAAATATTTGTTGTATGTCTGTAAAATATGCCATACCCCTTTACACCAGTCAGAATGGCCATCACAAACAAAGCAACAAACAACAAGTATTGGAGAGAGTTGTGGAGAAAAGGGGACCCTATTGCACTGTTGGTGGGATTGCAGACTGGTACAACCACTATGGAAAACAGTATGGAATTTTCTCAAAATCTAAAAATGGATCTGCCTTTTGACCCAGCAATTCCACTGCTAAGATTATATCCTAAGAACCCTGAAACACCAATCCAAAAGAACCTATCCACCCCAATGTTCATAGCAGCACAATTTACAATAGCCAAGTGTTGGAAGCAACCTAGGTGCCCATCAGTAAATGAGTGGATCAAAAAACTGTGGTACATTTACACAATGGAATTCTATGCAGCAGAAAGAAAGAAGGAGCTCCTACCCTTTGCAACAGCATGGATGCAACTGGAAAGCATTATGTTAAGTGAAATAAGCCAGGCAGTGAGAGACGAATACCATATGATCTCACCTTTAACAGGAACCTAATCAACAAAACAAAGAAACAGCAAAATATAACCAAAGACACTGAAATAGAGAACAGTCTGACAGTGTTCAGAGGGGAGAGGAGAGGGAATTTCAGGGGAAAGGGGAAGGGTTTACAAGAAGAAGTATAAAGGACACATGGACAAAAACTAGGGGTGGGTGGAAATGGGAGGGAGGAGGGGAGAGCTGGGTGGTGGGTTGGGATGGTAGTAAAAGATAGAAAATTGTACTGCAACAACAATTAAAATAAAAAATATTAAAGAAATAAAAAGTATTTGTTCCCCTGGTAAAAAAATTAAAAAATTAAAAAAATAAAGATGCAGTCCAGCATTTTATGACTATCTGCTTATTTTGAGCTCTGAAAATGAACAAAACTTGGACAAAATAAAGAGTGACAGTGTTTTGTTTGATGTTTAAGTGTTCTCAGAGAAATTATGTATTCTTGTATTATTTTGTTTTTATTTCAAAAAATGTCTATATAGTTTACTCTGAAAAATAGTTTATGCCATAAATAGTTTATGTTCTAGAAGCATACAATCAAAGGGTTAAAGATTAATGCAGTCTGGTTGAACAGGATATCTAATTATGAATTTGATATTGTTAAGCTATCCTATAATTTACATATATAATACATTTGGTCTTCCAGCAATAAAATATATCATCCTGTAAATAGAAAAAATTAAATATCTTCACTGT
Organism: Tonatia bakeri; assembly: GCA_004024845.1. NCBI lineage: Eukaryota > Metazoa > Chordata > Mammalia > Chiroptera > Phyllostomidae > Tonatia > Tonatia bakeri. The sequence goes on from PVIA01000207.1 coordinate 186,196, forward strand.
ATGTATCCATGAAATAGGAAAGGAATGATATTTTGCATAACTAAGTTTACTAGGAAGTTTTAATGAAATACTAGTTCTAATCAATAACCAATCCCTAATTTAAAACTTTCTGTCCTATAAATTAGAATAACTGTTGAAGTATGAAAGACTAAAATAAGTAAAATTTTGATTAGTAAATGATAAGTAATAATATTTACTTTTCTGAGTATACTTACTTTGATAAATCCATAGTTGCTGTATTGTTCTAATTAAATTAAAGATAAATAGTTATTGAACTCCAAAGAAATAGAAAGACTGAATAGAAGAATTTATTACTATCACAATAAACTTTTACTTTCTCTTCAAATGTATTCTTTAATATTCAAAGCAAATTTCAAGCCAGAAATCTATATGCAGAACAATCTTGATTATCAGTAATGCTTTAAAATTTTGGCTAATGTGATTAATAAAAGTCTATTAATACTAAGAATTAAGTCCCCAGTCATTTCATGTCAATTTCATTACTTTAAAATTGTTCTCAAATGTGTTAGTTTTTTTTCCCACCTTTGCAAGTTCACGAGTCTGAAGATGCTGTATTTTGCTATGTATAATGAGCACCCACGGTTTTGGCCCAAACTTTCAGGGAAAAAATCTTTCAGTTTAATTTTTTAAATGAAATTACTTGTTTATTTATATTTATAAACAAAATCAATTATTATATTCCAGGGAATTATTTTGCATATGGATATCATTATTGCTTTCTGGACACTTTTAATGTATAAGCATAAATAAAATAATTAAAAACATTTGTATAGATTCAGCATTAGTATTACCCATGTGTAATGCTCATCCTTAATTTTTTCCCTCAAAAATTGGGCAAAAAGTGCCCATTATATATGGCAAATTATGGTCATTGAATCTGTGATAATTCAGGATTTGCAAATGCTTCAGCCTCATCAATCTAAGCATCAGTTCTCACTGGATAATGATAAAGATGGAACTACAGAGAGGGTACAAAATATTGGCTTTGTTCCCACTGACCCAAAGGTAAGGCCTAAGACTTACTGATTTTCAAATAAATCTGTAAGACCTAATAATTCATTTATTATCTACCACATATACCGGGTAGGTAAAAACAATTAGGTTAACTAAAGTTTTAGTTCACCACGTTCAAATGTCCTTTTACTACATATTCCCTTTTCTTTTAGAGACTTGGCATTTTATGTATTCAAAACAGTACTTCTTACGTATTAAGGGGGAAAGTATTTTTAAATGAGGGATTGGAAAGAGCAAAGAGCTTGGGGTGAGGACTTGGTTGGCACATTTAAGGACCATAAGGGAGCCGTGGTGGCCGGGGGCATAGAGAGCCTTGTTGTGAGTGGGAGGATGCACTCAAACGGGGAGCAGAGGTGGGAGGCAGAACAGATGATGAAGAGACCTGGAGGCCCTGTTAACTGTCTCAGCATTTTATTTTTGTAATGAGAGAAAGGACATTGGGAGAGTCGGACTTTAGAAATAATTTGATTTACATTTGGATGGGTAAAATAGCTTGGTGTGAAGCTTAAGTTAAGGTGAATTGGAGAATGAGTAGGAACAGGAAACTAGCAGGAAAGTTACTGAAATGGTTCAGGAAAAACATGATCGGGGTCTGAGCTAGAAGACAGCAGTGGGGATATTGATCTTAGGCCTAGAATAGAAGTACCTTTTGAGCAGAAATTTATAAACATTTTCTGTACCCTTGGAAGACTGAATAAAGCAGAATAATATAACACTAAACACACATTATATTGGATATGAGAATTAATTTCTTAAACAGAATCATGGCTGACACACAAAGTAGTATTTGTATGCAGGGCCAACTATTTCCCCACTAAATGATCATTGAGAAATAGTGGTACTATTCCTTTTCTCTTGTCTGTATGTGTTCATGCAAAGAGCCATTTGATCAGAATGAGTGTCTTGCTTTTGAAGTTTCTTATTGTTCTTCCCCTGAAAAATAAATATAAAATACAAAAATTTAAAAAATAGTTTATATAATCTTTATAGAAATATTAGGGAACTAAGCTTGACAATCTCCATGAAATAGACACACAGAGATATTTGTACAATATAATCATGCATGTATATAATTATATACAGCTAGATATATAAATATAAATAACATGCAAATACATGCATGAAAAAGTATATAATACACATTCAAACATATAGAAAGATAGATAGATGATAGATAGATATAGATAGATAGATAGATAGATAGATAGATAGATAGATATAGATAGAGAGGTAGAAATAGGATTTTATTTGTATGGCCTCTCTTTTTCTAATCTTTTGCAGTCAGAGGGACCTCTTTCTTGCTTATTTTGTCAGATTACTTTTGTAAAAAAATCTATTATCTACAATCTTTTTCTCTCTCTCTTCTTATTCTCCCCCTTCCCCCTCTTTTTCTTTTATCTATTGACTTATCTTTCAACAAATTATTTTTTTTCTAAGTAATATTGACAAAAGGAATCATTCTCAAACCTTCAAATTCTACTTTATGCTTCTAAATCTAGGTCTCTGGTCTGAATCAGACACTCTTTTTTTTTTTCCTAAATGGAATTTTCATATACCTATCAGATAATCTTATCAATGTGTTCTCTTGGGCTAGTTGTTCACAATTTATTCCTCATGCTTTCTATGCAAATTATATGTTCTTTGCAATTTGAATTTGAGTCACTTTTAACCAATGATAGGTTCAGACAGAAGATTAGAGACTTGGAAGCAGACAGCAGAGTTTTTAGTTCTCCCTGCTTTAGGGGTGTCTGTCTTCCATAGTTGCATCGGATGTCCAAACAGGCCTGCCTGTCATGTGTAAAAATACAGTCAGTGATCCCTGCTCTTGACCTCTGTGAACTTTGTTTTCTTTGTGCTTACAACCGTTTGGGTGGCAGAGGCTTCCTGATGTCACTCAATTCTAGATTGTTTTCTTTCTCTTCCAACTTTTCAATCCTTCTAATACCTTAGAAAGTAGCTTCATCATCCATGTCACTTACTTTTCTCATTATTATAATAATAGCATGGTTATTATGACCCCAGCTTAAAACAAAGCCAGTTCTTAATTTTAATATGGGAGGAGTGAAAGTACAGGTACATAGGACACAGCAATGATTCAAACAACCAAAGAATGTACAATCTAGTGTTCTTTACATACCCATGATATATATAAACATATATAAAATACCCTGCAATGTGACTACTGAAACACCATTTTACTGATCTAACTAAGCTCTAAGAGACTAAACAAACATTCTAAGATCAAGCAAGCGGGTGAGGAGGTTAGTCTATATAATGATGTGTGTGTGTGTATGTTTTAAATAAAATATAAAACATAAATGAATGCAACTAATTAGTTAACGATATCTGCTATATTTTTGTTGTAAAGACAGGGCATTCCGAGGCAGCAGTGACATCCAAAGTGACTCCTAATGTAATTAGCTGCTTAGAAATATTTCAAGTTCTTTCATTTTGGGGGATAATATAAAGCGAGTAAGAATTAGCAACAATCTCTAGTGCTTTGGTATATTTTTTCCAAACCCAGGGGAAGCAATAAAAGTATGCCAATTCCAAAAGCTGATGATTTATAAATCATTAGATGTTTAAAAATAAAAATACATTATTTTTCCAAAATATATTCTGCAAATTACTTTTTCCATTAAATACCAATAATCTTTCTTGACAAAAAGAATTCACATTTATATACAATTATATAAATAATGCAAAATTAAACTGCTTGAATTTCATAACACCTATTAAATGTTTGAGAAGTCATAGAGAACTGTGCTTTATTCAGCCTTGAATTCAATGATATCTCAGAGTTTAACATACATTCTCATAATAAGCACTCACACACAGAAATCTAAAGGTGTATAGAACATTCAATTTGAGAGTGGGAAATGATGTAAGTCAATTCTATACATAATAGAACTGTGTCCTCACCTATAGTATTTTATTAAAATTTTCTTATTCATGTTTCTAATTTTTGACAGAACCAGGATTAACACCCAAGTCTAAGGACATTCTGTTGATCACTGACCAAGCCAGCCAAGGGTATTAGCAAGAGCATAATATTTTAAGTTATACAATTCAACTTCATGTTTTGCCTTCTTACTCACTAAATGGGCCAACAATTTCTCATCTGTAAGGTGAGTATAATAAAGTAGTAATATTTGCTATATTTTTTGTAAAGTCACTTGACATTCAGATTTTTTACAGTACTGGCATTATGGTACAGATCAAATAAGAAAAAGCCTCTCAAAACATTCTGAAGCCAATCTTGTTTTATAATTTTAATTTGATTAGAAAGATACCATAAAATCATATCATTTTATAACCAACAGTTTATATTTAATATGATAAACCCCAATTTTCATTTATAAATACAATATAAAGTACCTAAAATTAACTGAGATTTAAGCAAATTTGTTTTAGGTTAAAGTGTTTTAAGTGTTTTGTTTGTTTTTGCATCTCATTTATAGTTGGATTAGCTGAATATTTGTACAAGTCCTTTGCGATTTGAAGAAAAAATAAAATATTTGTATTAGAATAAAATGCAGGGAGAATTCAAATATTTTGTTACCTCCTAGAGGTAAAATCTATTCCTGATTTTAAATCTACTCCTGATCAAATCTATTTAACAGTTCTGAGTTGATATTTTTTAATAAACTATTATTTTTCATCAATTTATATAACTAGATTGAGTTGAATACACGATATAGCCCATCAGTTGTGCCCAACTCACTCTGATAAAGATTTAGGAAGGTTATTTTAACTAATTATAAAACGTAGTCAATTCTGAAGTTTCACATAGAAAAGTTCTCAGAATATTAACTCTCTCATTCACCTGAACAATTTTAGATATACTGATGGGATGAAAGTATTTCCTGGTTCATTCAAATTTCAGTTACCCTTGTTAATGGGAAATACCAGCATCCTGATGAATGAAAATCTCAAATGACCCCTCACGTTATGGCAATCATTGATGTTCACATTCTTAACTTCTGGCCAAAGGTGTCAGAAAATAAGCAAATGGCAGATTTTAAATTCATCCCAAACTTGTTTCCTTTTCCCCTAGTCATGAGACCCAAGTGATAACGGGCAGAGATAAATAATGAAAATTTAGGAAGACAAATAGAAAAGAAGAATAGGAAAAATAGTCAATCCAATTGTGTAAAAGTTGGAAAGTTTCATTTCTAAATTAATTGTGGACTATATTGTTTTACCCAAGTGATTTCAAATTGCTTATTATAAATACCACATATATATCCTATATTCATCAAAGAATAATTTAGAAAATGCTGAAGGCAATACTACATAGTGAAAATATCACATATATTAGGCCAAATTAAAATATCTTAGTCAGTTAATTTAATAGCATAAGTAAGGATAGATTTCCTGACCAATCAAAAAGAGGATTTGTGTCTAGATAACTTCTGATTTTGCTCTAATAAAAAGGACTTTGTTGGGCATTCTGGGAGATTTAGAATATTTAAGATATAGTTTCTAATATCAAGAAACCTAAAAAATTAGTTGAAATAGATGTATTCACACGAAGATGGTGAGAAATGTTCTTTAAATAAATAAAGAAACATGAGCAAAGAGAAAATATTACTTGTACATATTTATACTTGGGGATAGAAGTTAATGTTTTTTTTTTTTAATTTTTTATTTATTTATTTTTGGAGAGGGAAGGGAGTGGGGGGGAGAGAGAGAGAGAGAAACATCAATGTGTGGTTGCTGGTGGCCATGGCCTGCAACCCAGTCATGTGCCCTGACTGGGATAGAAGTTAATGTTTTATCTAGGTTTAGAAGTATAATTATGATTTTTATAGATGAATATGTGAGATAAAAGACCTCCAAAATAAATAAAAGTGAGCAAAGACAGGTAGTTACGAAAAGGCCTGATGTACCTAGGTAATAAATAGCAGTCAGATGCCATTATTTGAATTTTTATCTTAAAACATGGAGGCTAATCTAGATCAGTAATTTTGAAATATATCTCATGGTTTACAATGTGGATTTTAAGGTCCTGATAATGATTTTTAGAAAAATAAGTGTCTCTTTACACCACCTTTATACCTCTTACTAGAATATGCGCCCACATAGGCTGCCTTATCACTTTATAATATAGATGAACTATTCTGGTTCCTCTCCATAACTAATTTTTCTATTCACCAGGTATCTTTACTATCTATATTAATTTCTTACAGCTGCTACAACAAAGTTCCACAAACTAGGTGGCTTCATAAAACAACAGAAATTTATTCTATCACAATTCTGGAGGCTAGAAGTATGGAATCAAGGTATAGCAATGCCAAGTTCTCTCTGAAGTCCCTAGAGGAGGAACTATTACATGACTCTTCTAGCTTCTGGTGGTGTCTGGCAATCCTTGGTGTTTCTTGACTTGTGGATGCATCACTGCAACCTCTGTTTCCATCTGTATGACTGTGTCCAAATTTCCCTCCTCCTGTGAGGATAAGAGCCCATCCTAATTACAATTGCAAAGACCCTATTTCCATATAATGTCACATTACAGGTTCTGGGTGAACATCACTTGGGGGAATACCATTCAACACATCCCACTGTCTCACTCACATCATTATATAAACACAGTGCTCTTTCTTTCATGCCAAAAAGTGTACTCTTTACCCCATTTTCTCCATTTATCTTCTTTTATTTGCACAGAACTCTTTAAGGCATTGTTCGTATTTGCAGTCCCCAATGTGTTTCCCTTCACTCTTAGTTATAACCACCCCAACTGCTTCTTTCTAGATGATGAATGGCCTGCATGTTGCTGGTTTCAATGGTCAGTACTCAATCTCTATTTATTTGACTCTTGATGGCATTTGATTCTTTTCTTGATACACTTTCTTTACTTGGCTTCCATAATACTAATGTATCTTGATTTTTCTCAAATTACACTGAATGTCTCTTCCCAAGGTTTGAATTCTATTTTTCAATAACAGTCTACATTCAGTATTATTTTGCATTACTTGCAGGTATACAGCGTAGTGGTTAGACAATCAGGTACTCTATATAGTGTTCTGTCTGATATTTCCATTACCCACATGACACCATACCTAGTTATTATAGCTGTATTTTACATCCCTATGACTCTTTTGTAACCACCAATCTGTACTCCTCTTTCCCTTCACCTTGTTCCCCTCATCCCCCAGTGCCCTGTCCCTGTTAATACAGCTCTGCAGTGCTGGCACAGCCAATTCTTCTGCAGTAGAGGATACTTAAATCATTACAGAGCAAGAATTTTAATGCTGGCACAGAAATCTTAGTCAGGACTCTATTTCAATATGAATAGACTATTTTTAAAGTCATTTCCTGTAAATGCAAACAATCTTATTTTTATGGATTTCATTTATTAAAAAGCGCAATGAAACCAGGCACCTGTGACTTTTCCTATCCTACAAGGACAGAGAAAGCCCACCCATGTGTTACTTTCTGTTCTGAGCTTAAATCTGAAATTTGTTTTACTTTTAAAAAGGTTTTGACTTATTAAATAAAATGCACAGTGCATCAGTTATCTTTTAAATGGCTATGAATAAAAGGATGAAAACTATGACATGAGTGGCTGGATAAACTTACACTAAATTTCTGATTCAGTTGAAATTATAAATAAAAAGTTAAGTTGAGTATTTCTAGTCCTGCTACAAGAATCCATTTCCAAAGACAAAATCTCATTACATTAATTTGAATTTTATGTTATTTATATACTAAAATATTGTCCTTTTTACCCACTAGCTTTTTTTGTCTTTTGGGGATTTTGCAAAGAACTAGACTGCTGCTAAATATAGTCTAGCTCTCACTCTGCCATTTTGACTGCTTTCACCTTGGGAAAAAAAAAATTTAATCATTCTGTGTCCCAAAGGATCAAATGAATCTGTTAAATTAGGAGCTGTCATGCTATAGCTCTTAGCCTATTTTTGTAAATAAAGTTTTATTGGAACAAAGTTGCATTAACTCGTGTACATATGGTCTGTGGCTGCCTTCATGCAGCAATGGCCAAACAATAGTTATGGCAGGAACATCTGTCCTGCCAAGATTTAAAGAGTTACTATTTGAACCTTTATAAAAACTATTTGCAAGCTTCTGGTCTAGGTGACTTCTGGAATTGCCCTAAATTTTAAATTTGTACAACTGTAATTGAACAACAATAAAATAATAAAAAAAAATTCTCTAGTTCTCTTTGATCAATACTGCAAACAACTGACTAAGTACTTACTACTCATCAGACTCATGAATAAATGGCTTTAAAATATATTTAAAGGTATAATGATCCTCAACAATATCTTATATGTCAGTGTTAGTTGGGGAATACAGGTGCTATCAATGGGTATCTGGACATACTAGGTAGCATCTGCTAAGAAACTATTGCCCAAGGCATGGGCATTAAGGAAACTCATCACTGAAGTAATCAATGAGTAATAAGACTGGCAGGTAAAGTTTTCAAGCAAAAGTGGAACTTGAATTTTAAGATAGAAAATGAATATATTGAATTATCTACTATTTTTCTCCTCCACCTGTGGCAAAGCATTCCTAAATATTATAACTCTGAATTTGAGTCCACAATGCCACCTCACAGTCACATTCTTCCAGTTAGTCAAACTGGAAATCTTAAATCAGATTTCATGTCTGCTGTTATAACTGGGCATGTTAAAGGGTCTGAACTAACAAAGGCATAAGTGTAGCATGTCTGTATATGTGTTGTGTGTATGTGTGTGTGTGTGTGCGTGTGTATAAACATATAATACATATATTTATACATATCTATGTGCACACACACATTTTACCCATTTGTAATTATTTAAATGTTTTTAAGCATTACTTAACAAGGCTGAATTTCACACGAAGAAATAGAATGTCTTAAAAGTAGTCAAAAATAAAATACACAAAATGAACTCAAAATAATAGTATGTCTTTTTTAAATTCTAGACAGGTGTGGAAAAATCAGCATTGCTAATTTCTCATGAAATGATTTCTGTCTAAAACTGTTCTATGTTTTTCTCAAGATAAATTCAGTAACTGGAGCCAGGATGACTATAAAGCTAGTAATTATTTGATATTTAAGCTTTCCATTAAACACAAATGCTCATTTTGCTATGTGAGTTCACTTTTCCCAATGACAGAAGAAAATGCAGAGACACTGGGGGGATCACCCTCATTAGTCCATGAAGAAAGACACTGATGGAAAGACTTCTTTTCAAAAGCATTATAAACACTAAGTTATACTGTAAATAGAAAATGCTCCGCAAATGTAACATACCAAACCATCAACATCATTTCTTTAGTACAGAAAAATAAAATGATATCGCTTCCTACAATCTGAAATTGCCATAGAGAGAATAAAGAAAAAGTGACATATGGAATAGAAAGTTTATAATGCGTGTTCAAGTTCTTCAGTTGACTGGCCTAAATATTTTCTATATATTTTCTTCTGTCCTCCTCTACTTTGCATACATGATTTCAAGTCTTTTTTACTTGTATAATCATGTTTACCCAAGTTCTTTTCCAAAAATTTAGAACTTCACTATAAATATCAAATATTTATGAAAAATTATTTTGAATTTGACCCAATAAAAACATATAGTCGCTTTTGATCTAAGAAAGAGAATACTGGCTTCACTAACATGTTTTTTTTTTTTTTAAGTTTTATAGTTAACAAAGGCATGCCTTCTACATTCTAGGCACTATAAGTTCATTTATGAACAGTAAGTCAGTTAATCATTTTGTTGCTATTAAAGGATGTAAATTCTGATTCATTACAAGTTCCTTCATTGTTTCTACAACAGTAGATTATTATAATGAGATTTAATACATTTAAGTGCACTATAAAACTTTTGACATTTGCTTCCTTTCTGTTGACAGATGTAGTTTTTCTTTAATAATTATTGAGTAGGATGAGAGCAAAGGGACAAGAACCTTTGGCTGTCAGTAGTTCTTTAGTATTGTCAATTATTTCAAAGGATCAATTTTTGGCTCATTATATAGATGATTGTAACACGAGACCTATGGGTGATGCCAGAACAGATCAAAGTGCCCAAACTAGCTTCACATTTTCTAATTCTGAAACAAGTGTGGTAAAAGTCTTGGACACCAGAAGAAAAATCTGTCAACTCCCTCACCAGCAGCTGTCACCTGCAGTTAATCTTTTTATTGCTATTTGCGTATTCCCCGTCACACCTCTCTATCTCCCACTCACTATGTCACCATCTGCCGCCGCATTTTTCTGCATCCAGTAGATCTCTCCAAACACGGTCCTGCCGGCCTTTTCGATAAGTCAGGCATCACTAAGTCGGTGACGGCAATGTCCTCTGAAAATAAAAGTAAATATTTTATAACTAAAGTAGTAATACTTGCCCACATTTTCTAAAGACTTAAATGTTTTGTTTTGTTTTTTAAGTGAAGGTACATAGGGATGGGGCTCACTGAATGTTCTAGTACATAGGAAAAATATAGCTGGATGGGGTACTTATAAAGAATAAGGGTAACTAGACTTTTTTTTCTTCACAGGACCCCTGTGCCTAATGACAGGTCGTAGAGAAGTGAATCAACCAATTTATACACAAATAGTCAATAATATAGTCAGTGTGGTGAAACTTATTTGGTTCATCTCTTTTTTCACAAAAATTATACTTTTATTTCCAACTTGCTGTTAAATGCCATAGGACCATTCTGACCCTTTTTTGAAGGGATACATGCATTGTTTTTTCAGTAAAGCATTTGTCTTTTTGGGTAGCCGGGATCTCAGGATTAGTTTAGTTACTATAGCATAAACTAGCCTATTTTGACTAATACCATAGGTCACCAGTAAAAAAAGAGTTCATCTGTGCCCACTATTTCCATTATCTGCCTCCCATAATAAGAATTTTAATGATCAATCATTCTGTTTTCTAGGTATTCTGCATATCCATTTGTGTCTGGTTACTCTAAGACCACTGAATCTTACTATTCTGTCAGTTTTGGAAAGGGTTTGGCTGCCTTCACAGTTGGGTTAGTAGAGGGGAAATAATACAGAGAATTTTAACCTCAGCCAGAGAGCCACACTGGTAACCAAAGAAGTTTCACTGGACGGAGTACTAGAGACTGCTGCCAGAGAACAGTGCTGCCAGATGTGACAAAAGAGGCAGAAGAAACCGAGGACCGATGTTAAAGTCTCGGGACCCACTTCCTCCGCATTACGATCAGAAAATAAAATATAACCACAGATTGCACAGAAGACTAGTGCAAAGCAGAATTGTTTTCTGAAGACATTATTGAATTCTTTTCTTTCCTTAAAAGGAAGTAAATAAAGTAAATTTGGAATAATTCCCAGACTGCACATCTGCCTGCCTAAATTGCACCTGAGAAGTGGCAACCGAACAGATGGGAGTGAAGAGAATTAGAGAACAGTTTCTTTTGATTTTATGTGCCTATAATCACAATACCTTACCCCCTTCAAATAAAAGGTCTTTAGGTTGGCAGACAGTCTTGTAAATACAGACTGCAACACCTGTGTGTCAAACAAGTAGATACAGGTGCAGTAGTGGGTTCCCTAGACAGACAAGACCAACTATGCTGAATTTGATATACACGCACCACTCTAGCTTTCATTACCTCTTTCTCTAAACAAGTCATTAACTACAGTACACAGAAATAATATTGGTGTTATTAAACTTGTGTTCTTTGCTGCATTGGAGGGGATATCAGTCTCTCACCTTCAATTCCATGTCTTCTCTCTTATTCTGCCCCTTCTTTTCTTCTAAGCCAGCTTAGACATGTTTTATTTTTTTTAATTATGAGTCCCCTGAATGGGATGGAAACATTTCAAGCACATTTAGTGGTCAGTATTATTTTCTTCATTTATAAAAATCTTCAATAACACTTAATAGATTTTGTGAGTTGAGCAGATAAAAAAATTCTAATAATCTTAATATTGTGGAACCTTTGCAAATAAGACTACAATATCATAGTATTATCTACCTTCTAAAGAGGGCAGCAAGAATTGTGAACTTGGCATTTAAAGGAAAGGGAATGTAAAGAAATAATGTATCGTGACAAGTAGTTATTTTGAGAATTATAGTGTGTATAAGTACTTATTAATGTTTAAGAAATTGAGTTTTACCAAAACAGGGGAGATTAAATATCAAAGTGTTAGTAGAGTTGTTAATAAAATATAAAATGTCTCATTATTGCAATGCATCAACAGCATAAAATTGAGCTAAACAGGGATTAACATGAGGTAAGGCTGACGGTGAGTTAATGAGAAAGGGAAATAGTATTTCAGCTTTGACTCGGATACTTGACCACGGATCAACTTAACCATGTATCATGGTATTGGTTAGCATTAACAGATCTTATGCATTCAATTTATTAGCTGAGTTTCTTTTTTTCTGTCTCTATATGGTCAATAGCCATTTTTATGAAATATACTGGACATATATGACACGGCCACCGACCAGCAGTGACCGCAGAACGCTGTGGATGGCTCGTCGACACACGAGAAAAGCCTACACAGAGACAACCAGAGTCCTGTGGGGAAGTAGGGACGGATTCGGCCACTCTCTAGGGGAGAGCACCTTAGCCACCCTCCCTAGGGGAGAGAGCACCCTAGGGGAGAGCTCCCAGTTCTCCTGTCACAGCAGGATTTTATTGGGTTTGTTTGCATAAGAATTCAGGTAAAGCTCATTACTCGTTGCCAGGAAGAAAGGATCAAACAATGGACAACAAGGAAATCTGAGGGCCTATTTTGAGTCAGGGTCAAAGAGCTGTAAAAGACTTTAAGGAACAAACTTACTTCTTCTTTGGACCCTTCTCATTCAATTGAGAGCATTCCAAACAAAGCAGGTTTTACAGGATTTTACATATTCTTTCTTAGGCCTGATCACCTGGGGGACCCACCCTTTCCAGCATGGGTTGACACTACCCTGTCATTGTGTCAGGCTTAGGTGGAGCAAGGGAACTAAGACAGCCAAGAGATTAGGAGACCTCTTGCAGACAGAATGAGGACTCAGGTTTTGTCAAAGCTGAGGGGTGAGGGTCCATCATCCCCTTTTGCTGGAGCCCCCAAAGTCCTTCCTTGGGGCCTCCCACGTGATTGTGCCTGTCTTAGGTCATTCCCCCCTTGGGGAATCTTACCCATCATTGGCTAACTGACCAAGCATTGGGGACTAGGCAGGGTGAAGTAAAAGGAGCAGAAGCTGCACTCCTGCCAGGGAGATAAGCTTTTGTCTCCTTGCTGGCTTATGGTTCCAAGGTCCTTCCCTCAGCCTTAGCCTTGGCGGGGAGGTTACAGCTTCTGATACCAGGCAGGGCGGTTCCCAACACATGTAAAGTGCAATGAGACCTGACAAGAACAAATAATAATACTCTGATTCATTGTGACCATGAAATCTACCTTAAAAATAAGGAATGATGTTTAATAATTCTCTATAAATTATGAAATATCATGCAATGATCACTGTAAATTAGATCGAACACATCTCTTATTCACATAAAATTTTACTTCTCTTTAATAATTTTTTAAAAATCAAATAGGCTTTTATACTTTTATATTGTATGATTATTGGACTTTCTACCATAAATTTAAATTTCTTAAGTAAATGATTAAATTTAGACTAAAGACTTGGGTCCTTTGATCAGCATAGTTACAGAAAACTGATCTGACTGAACTTACAACACAGCAGAGCTTGCTTAATTGTCATTTGGAAGGAGTCCGCATGAATCAGACAGGTCAAAGAAGTTTTATTGCAGTTTACCACAGCTCATTTAAAATGCCCATGCTGTGAGGAGAAGACAGACATGAAAGTGCCAATCTTATCACTCTCCCTTATTACATGTTTATTAAATTTGATTGCATTAAATAAAGGCACAGCAAATCACATTGACAAATTTCTTAGAAATCCCTTTGCAGAGAAGTCATGGATATGCACAATATTCATTTTAATAGGATTCATTAAAAGTAGCTGAAATGCACATACTCACACATATATACATACAATTTAGAATAACCCTCTCTCCCTGTTTGCCTGTGACAATCCTGGCTTTTCCACTAAAATTTCTAAATCTCAGTAAATGCCCTGTTTCTAGACAATTTGAGGTAGGTGGTTACTGTAAAACACACACATGCACACACATAGTGCTGCCTAATCTCACTTTTGGCAAAGGTAGAAAATCAGAAATACACAATGAAACATAACAAAACATATTAAATAACAGTTTCCAAGAGATTGAATATCAGACAGTAAAGGACACTGATTTTTGAGATACAGGAAACAAGTCAGTTGAACCCAATGATTACCCAAGCTTATTGCCTTGAGAGAGTTTCAGGCTCTTGAGAAGCAAGGATAAATGTAAGCAGAGAATCCTTCAAAAATCATCTTTCCCAAGTTTGAGGTTTCTCAACTGTACAAAACCACTCTGTGCCTAGTGTCCCATGGAGCTAACTTCCACATTCTTTCTATCTAGGGCTTTGATAGCATAAGCAACTGAAGCCCTTCCTGCCTCCTGTGCCATGAGTGACAGAGTCCTTTGTATCTGACCCAGAGTCTTCTTGTGCCAACATGTAGAAGACTATGGCTAACTTGTAGGGTAAGATCCCAAGCCTTTCATATTTTTTGGCATAAAAGAGAGTGAACAAATAAAAGTTTAGAAAGGGCAGAGCATCAGATTTCATAGAAAAAATACTAAAAGCACAATTCATAAAAGAACAAATTAATAAATTGGGATCCATCATCATGAAAAACTATTGCTGTTTAAAAACACTGTTAAGAGAGGACAGAGGCAAGCTTTGTACCAGGAGAAATGCCCTTGTAAATTTTATATCTGATAAATTCTTGAATCCAGAATATATAAAGAATTGTTAAAACTCAAGAATAGGCCCTGGCTGGCGTAGCTCAGTGGATTGAGCACGGGCTGCGAACCAAAGTGTTGCAGGTTCAATTCCCAGTCAGGGCACATGCCTGGGTTGCAGGCCACAGCCCTCAGCAACCGCAATTGATGTTTCTCTCTCTCTTTCTCCATCCCTTCCCTCTCTAAAACTAAATAAATGAAATAAAAAAAACCCTCAGGAACAGGAAAATAATCAACCCAATTAAAAATAGTAAAATATTGGAACAGACAGTTCTCCAGTGGAGACATACAGAGGATAAATATTTACATGAAAATATTCTAAACATCATTAGAAAAATACACATTAAACCTCAATGAGGTATAATTTATACCTGTTGGAATAGGAAAATTTATTTACTTTTTTAATATTTTATTTATTTATTTTTTGAGACAGTAAGGGAGGGAGAAAGAGAGAGAGGGACATCAATGTGTGGTTGTTTCTCAAGTGGCTCCCACTGGGGACTTGGCCTGCAACCCAGGCATGTGCCCTGACTGAGAATCGAACCTGCAATGCTTTGATTTGCAGCCCGCACTCTATCCACTGAGCTATGCCAGCCAGGGCTTGGAACAGGAAAATTTAAAAAGACTGACTATACAAAGTATTGACAAGGATATAAAGGAGCTGGAACTCTCGTATTCTGCTGGTGAAAATGTAAAAGGATACAACTGCTTTGGAAAACATACATCTAATATGTGATGCAGTCACTTTACTCTGAGCTGTTTGCATGAGAGAAAAAATAGCATATGTACTCATAAAAACTTGTACATGATATTCATAGCAGCTTTATTTGTAATATTCAGATTGGATAGAATACATATGCCATCAACAGGTGCAGGAATAAACAAATTGTGGCCTGCTTGTATAATGGATAAATGAAATGGAATGAACTCTCTATCAATACAGTAATTTAAAGGATCAAACAATTTTTATATACTGTAACATAAATGAATATCAAAATAATTGTGATCACTGAAAGAGCAGATCAAAAATATAAAAATCAAATGCTGTAGGACTATTACTTACGTTACATTAATAAAGCCTATTGCAGAATGCAAGTAAGGGTCTAGGAATCTGAATAGGAAATCGATGAGTACCTTGCCAACTTCAAAACAGGACTCAAAGCAGCCAGATAACCCTCCCTACCAACATCAGAGAGATTAAATAACCTCAAAGAAATGGCCATCATATTTTGAAAATTTAGAATTTCCAGGATAATAGTCAACTACTCAGGAAATAAACTTAAACATATACCATTAGAGAAGATGAACCTTTGGATATAACACTCATAGTCAGTTTTTTAGAGTTTCTCTGTATACAGTCATAGTTTGTGATACATTCATGGAAAAATATCAAAATAGGAAAAGAGAACTCAAAAAGTTAAACATAATAAAATCATCTTAGAAAAAATAGAAAAAGAAAGCTCAAAACAGATTTATGTTTAGAAACTTCTGATTGGTATACTGAAAAAAATGTGAGATATTTCATCCATAAATAAGATTAGGATCCTTTAGTTAAGAAAACAAGATAAATGTCTTCAAACCTACACAGAAACACAAATAAAGCTCACTGACACAAAAGCACAGACATAGTGTAAATGAGAACAAATATTTGATGTTTGGAGCAAGAACATATGATATCCAACTTTCAAGTGAGAAAGATCACAGACTAAAAAGAAATGATCTCATTAAATGAACAGTGAAGATTTTCTTAGCGCTTAACAATATGTCTCCAAATTCAGAGAATACACTTCTGGAAACAAGAATGATAAATGCAAAAACAAAACAAAAAGACTTATCATAGTCCTATGTCACCCTGAAATTTTACTACAAAGGTAAATAGTAGATTGATAAATCTGAAGGTCTAAGTCCTTACCTTAATTAATCTTTCATAAGTGTTCAGTCCCTGGTTCATTCCTTTTGTATATTTTTAAACTAGATTTTTAATTTTAGCTTTTTAAAAACAGCTATGTTGAAGTACAATATCTGTTTCATTTTCAATATTCACTTGTTAAAATCCAATGCCTTTAAAATGTTTACAGAGTGATGAAACCATTGACATTGTCTAAATTTAAAACATTGCCATCAAACAAAAAATGAAGCTGTCCTAAATGTTTCATATAAGATAAATTATACAAGTGATATACTTTTGTGACATTTTTTACTTAGCCTAGTGTTTTAGAGGTTCACCCACGCTGTAGCAGGTATCATTACTTTGTTCTTTTTTATTTTAAAATAATATTCTGTTGTATGTGTGTATAATATTTTATTTGCCCATTCATTTTTTAAAACAATGGGTTTTGTCCACTCTTGGGCTTTTATAAATAATGCTTCATTGACTATTTATGTACAGGTACTTGTATATGTTTGTTTTCATTTCTCTGGGAAAGATAACATAGAATTGAGAATGCTGGGTAATATGGCAATTTTATCTTTAACACTTTGAGGAACTGCCAAACTATTTTACAAAGTGTGTAATTTTACATTCCCACAAGAGGAAAAAGGAAAAGAAATATACTATTAAACCATCTGTTATAATTACCAACATAATTACCTCTTCCTATATTCTTTTTTATTCAACACATTTGAACTACTGTTATAGGCCACTTCCTTTCAACCTGAAGAACTTCCTTTGTTACTTTTTGTGAAATAGGTGTGCATGCAAAAATTCTCAGGTTTTGTTCAAATAGTAATGGACTTACTCTTCCTTTCTGAGGAAGAGTTTTGCTGGATAGAGGATTCTTGGATGGCAGTTCTGGGGTTTGTTTGTTTTTTTTCTTTGAATGTTCCATTCCAGGCTCTATTCTAGGCTTCTAGGCTACATTTTTTTTTCTGATAAGAAGTTATAAGAAGTAGTTATTAATTTTATTGTGGCTCTTTCCTGATTGTTCAGTTGTTTATTTCCTGCTTCTTCTAAGGTAATATCTCTTTTTTGCTTTCAACAATTTAATTATGATATATCTGTGTATGGATATTTTTTTTAAATCCTGCTTGAAGTTTTTTGTGCTTCTTGGATATATAGATTAATATTGGGGGAAATTTTGGGAAGTATTCAGCTATTATTTTCTAAAATATTATTTCTTCCCAATTCTTTATTTTTCCCTTTTGGTACTAACATTGATGCATTTAATGGCGTCTGTGTTTCTTTTAGTCTGTGTTCACTTGTATTTACTCTCTTTTTTCAGACTATATGAACTTTATTGATCTATCTTCAAGGTCATTGATTATTTCCTTTGCCAGCATACATCTCCTGTAACGTCCTAGGTGAAATTTTAATTCCATTTGTTATACTTTTCAAATCCAGAATTTCCATTTGTGGAAAATAAATTCTATCTCTTTATTAACATTCTCTATTTGATAATACTTCCCTTTAATTATTTAAAAATGTATCCTTCGATTCCGTGACCATGTAAAAAATCTTTATCTGAATAAGTCCAAGTCAAAAGCCTGGGCTCCTCAAAGGCATGTTTTGATTGCCCGTTTCTTTCCCGTGTACAGGCCACCTTATCCTCCTTTGTATGTCACATAATATTCTGTTCAAAATTGAACATTTTATTGCCACATTGGAGCAACTCTGACTCTTATTCCTCACTCCTCAGAGCCTGCTATTGCCTTTCTTTTTCTCATTTGTTTATTCAGTGAATTTGCTGGACTGATTCTGTGAAAGCTCTATCTCCCATGGTGTACAGCCTCTGATGCTCAATTTATTTTCCTTATTTTAATGTTTAAGCAGAGTTGCCTAGTGTTCACTCATAGGTCAGCATAGATTAATGATCAACCACTAATCTTCAAGAGGTGTAGCTAAGAACCCTGAGCCAGAAAGTTTTCCACCCTGTTCAACTGGATTGATGTGTAACTTGGGAACTGATTTCAAAGCTCAGGAAGTTTGCAAGTGTGTTCCACATTCATCCAGGGACGTGGATGTACTCTCTTCATGAGGTCCTGACATGATGCACTAAATATTACACGAGACAGTATGTAAGTTGAAGATTCTAAATTGGTTTTCTTATAGACACCTGTGCCTAAACACAGATTAGAAAATATTCCCATAGTCATGGCATTTCTATAACTCATTTTGTGCACTAAAAATGTTGAGGATATAGAAAAGTTTACTCTCTCACAGAATTCTATAAAGTGAAATTATTAGATATTTTGTATATATACATATATACATATATGCATATACAGTTGTGTTTTGAGGGTCCTATATATTCCAAATATAACATTTTTCTCATATTGTTGTTTGAAAACATTTTCTGTCAGAATATAAGTTTTTTAATCTATTCATCCTTTTAATAAAATTTTTCAAAGAGCAAAAGTTTTTAACTTTGATGAAGTCCAATGTATTTTTCAGTTTCTAGATTATGCTTCTTGTGCATTCTAAGTATGTTTTGCCTAACCCTAGATCCCAAAGATAGGTACTAATTCTGTAATTCAATTTAAGTTAATATTTGTGTATCTTATGTAATAGATTGTTTAGAATTGATGTTAATTTTCATTTTAAAGTTGGTAGAATTTGTCAGTAAAATAATCTGATATTTTCATCTATGTTTGGAGAGTTTTAAATTTATGAATTCATTTTTTAGGTGTAAGGCTATTCAATTCTCTATTTTATATTATATGAGTTGTAATATTTTTGAAAAATTCACTCATTAGATTTAAGTTTTCAAATTAATGTATGTATAACTGTTCATAGTATTTATCTTATCTTTTTGAGGTCTGTTGGGTCTGTAGTGATATCCGCTATATAATCTTTAGTGTTTATGTTTTGTGTCTTCTCTTTTATTTTCTTTGTCAGTATAGCTAGGATTTTGCCAAATTTATTGATTGTTTCCTTGTGTTAAAAAATAAATATAACTTTGTTTAAAATAGACTTTCATATATAGAGAGAGATACACACATAAATCAATGCACAATCTTTTAGAATATCATCTCTATAGTTACATTAGAGGAATGAAAGATAAGTTTGAAGCTTGAATATAGACATGCCTGTATTCAGCAAGATTCCATTCCTTTATAATTTGGATAAATCTGAACTATCTAGACTGAAATTTTACTTTTATTATTAACATAAAAATAAAATGTTCCTATCTTTAAGGTTTCATTCTCAGTGAAACTGTCACTGATCATTCTATTTAAAATTGTTACATTTATATGTCCCCTTCTCCCTGCTTTTTTCATTATACTATTTACCTATCCTATTTGATCTATTTTAATTTTGTTGTTATCTGTCCCTCCTGACTAGAGTGTTATCTCCATGAAATAGGATTATGAAAATTAACTGAATAAACACCTAACAGCAACATTTGACAGCATCTTGCAATTTCATATGAACATTTTCTAATGCAAATTAAAATAGAAATACATGTATTTGTTTTTTCTTGTTTTATTTTATACTGTGCATCTGCTTTGCCATAATTTCAATTGAAGTACCCCAAGTGTAGTATACCTAATGTAGTTAAGCTATGAGATAAAATTTGATATGTTGTAATTTCAAGGCACAACTCAAAGGCCCTAAAATAGCTTCCATACTATACTTTTGTCTGCCTCTTTTATTAATTTTTCCCTCAGTAGCCCATTCACTATTATGCTGACACATAAATTTGGACTCAGATTTCAAATTCCATGTTATACCTTTGTTATGAACATTAGAATCGTATTTTCAATAGCCTCATTAAAACTTCAAATTCATATTCATTTTCTTCAAAACTAAGCTTATAATTTTTCCTCCCAATTACCCATTTTCTTATATTTCATCCTATGAAGGTATCATCCACTTGCCTATTTCATAAATAAGGTGGTCATCCTGGACCCTGTTATTGACCTTGTGTTCAATGCACACTTGCTGCCCAGTATGTTACAGTGCGGTTCTCACATGTCCCTGCCCGCCCTTCCCATTCACGAGATTCCTGTCACTCTTTACATCTGTTCAGAATTACAGTTTAGTAGAAGTTTAAATAATAAATTCAGACTCAAGACAATACTTTTTCAGATTATGCTCCATAGATGGCTTCCTCTGTCACCCTGCCCGATTTCACTGAACAACTACAAACACAGAGACGTGCTCAGAGAAGCAAATCTCCGATTTGGTCGCCCATCACCTTTAACAAGACCTATATCAAAGGGTCATCCTTGCATTAGTTATCTGTCTTAGACACACCTATAGTATCTGTATTTATTTTTTTGAAATGCGTTTGGAAATTTCTATTCACTGTATTAACCAATCTGTGATTCTAATAGCATTTCAGGCATGACTGGAATAATTTAAGTGAACAAAAGGCAATATAGTAATATCAGATTTCTAGGCATGACTCTTGAGTTCTGTGTATAGGTGGTAATAAGAAACAATGAGAAGTTCAATATGCTCTGCACTGTTTGATATTTATCTATTAGGTATTGCAATGTGCTTCTGTTTCCCAAAAGATTGTATATAATAATTAGACTTGTGGTGAAGCACATCTTCCTAAATGACTACTCTGATTCTGTTGTTGGTCAAAATGCAGAGCTAGAAACTCTGTTCTGATTATATATATATATATATATATATATATATATATATATATTCAATATGATATTAACTGCTTAAAGTTGTATACCTCTCTTGAGATCCCCACTTTTAATAACCTCCAGTATCATAGATAAAACTGAGGGAGTAATCATTACTGAAATGGATTTTCTGGCAGAATTAGACATCACCTCCAAGAATCAATAATCATTTGAAGCTAACAGGGTGATTAAATGACCTCCTTTTTATTGTACCTCATGTTGAGTTGCTTTTTAATCTTGATTTAGAGTCACTCTGCTAGAAACAAAGATAAACCAAGGACTGAGAACATTACAGCAGCAACGTGAGGCCTATTCATTATGAAGGTTAAAGGCTCCTTTCCCTCAGTCAAGGCTTTTCTACCTAATCAATGCATTCTAAAGGAAAATCTGAACACTCTAGGAGCAGACTGTGTAAATACCACCACCTAAGGCCATCTTCTT
Source organism: Tonatia bakeri (assembly GCA_004024845.1). Lineage (NCBI taxonomy): Eukaryota > Metazoa > Chordata > Mammalia > Chiroptera > Phyllostomidae > Tonatia > Tonatia bakeri. The sequence goes on from PVIA01000207.1 coordinate 208,078, forward strand.
TTTAAAGATCTGCACCATTAGCTTTGCTATGGCAGGTGCTGTATTTTTTTAATTTAATAATTTTCCATATCAATGATGCTGAGGATATCTTTGTGCTGACTGATAATATTGTCATTAATTCTTTTCATCCATGTAGTTTATCCCTCCCATCTCTTTAAAGACAAAAAAGGAAGGAAGGAAGGAAGGAAGGAAGGAAGGAAGGAAGGAAGGAAGGAAGGAAGGAAGGAAGGGCCTGTCTCAAGTAGGCAGCAAATTAATTCTACCAGCCAACTATTTTCTACCGCATGAAGGAAGTGCAGCCAGTTACCAATTGGAGTTCTACATAGTCTACATTGCTAATTACTACATAAATGCCTGTATGGGCCAAAGGATTATTTTATACATACGCTGATAATGCAAACAGGAAAATCTGAAAATGAAATTTGTTAATATGTTCATATGCTAAAAAAGTAAAATTTGAAAAATATAAACTTTGGAATTCAATAAAATTCAAAAGCAAAAATTGTTTTCTGTTTATTCCAAGGAAAGTTATATAAATAGCAAGATAGATAGACAGATAAATATAGTGGGTTCCCATGTGCACCCACAATGTGTGCACAAGGGAAAAAGAGATAAAGAAAAGAAAAATACCTTTATTACGTCTTAGGCAGATACAGTAAATATATTATTAAAAGTAATAAGATAAGTTATTAGATAAACATTTATATATTTAAATCTTATGTATATTATTAACCTAATACTCTTATTTTTTTCTGATTCTGAAAATAATGAGTTATTATTCACAAGCATTTCTTTCTTAAACCTTGGTTCATTCATAGATTGAATGTTTTTAACTTCTTTAAAATATATATTATATGTTTGAAATATGTATATGTATAAATAACAGCAAGTTAGATACTACAATTATTTATTTTCTCTGTAAAATGTTTCAAAATATAACATAATTAATAAATTAATTATTTTTAAAAGCCTTACTGCCAAAGAGTTTTGAAAGTGTTATTTACTAATAAAGAGATAATTTTCTAAATGTAGAAACTAGGTATCATGAGCTTTAAAATTTTCACTACTGCTATGAGAGTCACAGAAATTGATTGTTTAAAATATTGTTTTAGAATTATAACTGGCTACAAAATATGATTGATTTTATTTAAGCTAGACAATCGACAATTAGAAAGGAAATATTCAACTAAGAAGTTTTAGAATTTTGTTTATTCATTCCCACATCTGTAACACATCTGTAATATAAAAGAATTAATATTCACCCCAAAGTTCACAGCAACTCTATTTACAATAGACAAGTGCTGGAAACAGCAGAAAGAAAGTTCAAACTCCCCCTATATTTTGAGACAGCATGGATTGAACTGGGGAATATTATGCTAAGTGAAATAAGCCAGTCAGTGAAAGATAACTACCATATGGTCTCTCTTATAAAAGGAATCTAATGAACAAAATAAACTAATGAGAAAAGTAGAACCAGAAACATGGAAACATGGAACAGACAGACAGTGGCCAGAAGGAAGGGAAGGGAGGATAATGGTAGAAAGAAGGGGGAGGGACTAACTAGTCAAAGAACTTGTATGAATGGCCTATGGACATGGACAATGGTGTGGGGATAGATTGGGGAAGGGCGGGAGAGGAGAGTGGGGCAGAAGAGGGCAAAGCAGGAAAAATTGAGACAACCATAATAGAATAACAATAAAAAAATGGAGACATATGATGCCTGACTCTCATTTTTATGATACTAATTTTGATCATTGTGTCCAGATGTTAGTTGGCTCTAGTCATATAAAATTCATTGTCAGCTTTGATCTAAGTCATTTAGCTGTCATAAATTATGATTTTCATCATCCATTAGTTTTTAGGGGTGAAAAAATGATCATATTCTAATTCTATCATACCTTTCTTATTCATTATCTGGATCTTTACATTATTCTAGGTATCATGAAGTATAATTCACAGAAGAAATGCGAAATGAACCCTTGAATTATTATCATGTTTACCAATGTTTTAGGATTATAATTGGTTTCCAAAAATGTCAAGTGATATATATTTTTATTATAATTATATTAACGTGTTCAATGTGTTTCAATCTATTGCAATTATTATTTTAGATGCTCATATTGTCCCATCTTTGACTGAAGGCACATGTTAAAAGTTTGTTCTGTTTAATATGAGATTAGTAGTCTTTATAACTTTCATGTTATCTTATATAATAAGATATTCCAGGCCTATTGTACATATGTACATATGCTGCTCCAGATTTGGAATCAGCTATTTATACAAGGAATTGTGATTCCAGTTAATGAACTTATTTTACAGATCACAATCTGGAAAGTACACTTTCTCATTACTGTTGAGGTGTTTGTTCTTTCTAAGCTTTCAATAAACATAATAACAAGAACACATGCCTTTTTTTTAACACCATGACAGATTTGAAGCTATCAATATTGCGTCACTAAAAACAGAATTGAGAAACGATGCATTGTCATACAATGGTGTGCAATGTTTTCACCATACACATACAATAGATGTAAATAACACCAATATCATAGATATTAGAAAAATGTAAAATAAATTAATTAGGAACTAATGAGTTGTTTTAGTATTTCTTACCTTCATTTTTAATATAATTTATATAATTATATGGTTATATAATTTATTTTTTTAATGGAGGTATTTAACACTGGGCTCACAAAATTACTGAAAATTCAACACTGGCTCAAATACACCACTCTTTTAGATATACATATGAAAAAATGAGACAATTGATGACAGATTACTAATTAGATTTTTCATGATCTAGGCATTATTATAATTTTTAAGTGTGCAAATGATATTCTGATAATTTTACAAAACAGGCCTTGTCTTTTAGTGATATATACTGAAAGTTTATGTATGTTTGTAGGTATTGGTGATTGAATCATATGTAATTAACATTTAAAATACTATTCTGACTAATCTCATTTACCCAAAACATTTTCAACAAAATATGAAAAATATAATATATTGATTTTCCAAATTCCAGAGGTACACAAAACCCAAAATGAGGTTCTCAAGAGTCTTATTATAAGAGTCTAGTACTCAAGCTTATAAACAATTAGCATGCTTTTGATAAAACTTTTTTATTAAAGATTTTATTTATTTTTAGAGAGGGAAAGGAGGGAGAAAGAGAGAGAGAGAGAGAAACATCAGTGTGTGGTTGCTGGGGGCTGTGGCCTGCAACCCAGGCATGTGCCCTGACTGGGAATCGAACTTGCGATGCTTTGGTCCACAGCCCATGATAAAACTTTTTTTGGTAAAACGTTTTAAATGTGCTTAGATTATAGCATGAGGAAAAACTAAATTCATCTAAGGAATTGGAAAGATATTCATGAAGAGGAGAGGCTTAATATACATATGCCAATTTGGCAGATGATAAATGGAGATAACATTTCACATAATCCTTGAGTGAAGAAATGGAATTTTGAAAATATGAATATTGGAAAATAGTAAAAGAGCAATTTGAGCTTATTGTTTCTTTTTTTCTTTGTATTCAATTTATTGAGGTGACACCAGTTAACGAAATTATAGAGACTTTGGGTGTACAATTCTATACTACATCATATATATACTGTATTGTGTGTTCAACACCCCAAGTCAAGTCTTTGTCCATCACCATTTATCCCCCATACCTTTTTCTACCTGCCCCCATGCTGCTCCCCCTGGCATTCCCCACACCATTGTCCATGTCCATGAGTTCTTTTCTATTTTTCTTTTGTGAGATTATTGTTTCTTTCAAATTATATAGTTTATTGAAAATAAATGTATTTTGCACTGTGATTTAATATATTTTTTATTTTACTTTATATCAGTCAAGTTAGAATTTTGGTCTATATTATTAAAATCATAAAGTATTCTTATTTAAAGCATAGTGTTATGTGCTTTAAATAAATCAGTGATGTCATTGCACTAAAAGGTAGCTATTGAAATGGCTTTCTATTAACTAAATTATTCAAAGACCAGTTGAGATATAAGTGATGTGTTTCAGTAATAGAAAGGTACTTAGACATCTCATTATTGGGTTACTGACTGAGGATCTCTGCTATCCAAAGTATTCTCAATCATGCTCTTTAAAGCATTTGGTCATTTGAACATAAAGTATAATTCAGGAAAAGGATGAGACCTAAAATATTCATAATGAAACATCTTCTAAAATACTATTAGAAACCTCTGTTTCGTTAATTTACTCCCTCATTTGGGGGCCACATTATCCTCCATCTTCAGGAGGAAATCAAGTTTCAAAATATTAGTATCTGAAAGCACCTTTAGTTTACTTTCTGCCTGAATGTTAATTTATCTGGACATAAAATTTTAGATAGAAAATTATTTTTTCTCAGACTTTTCAAAGAATTTCTCAGCCAATATTTACCTTTCAATCCTGATATTATTACAAATCCACTGTAATTCTTGAGTTTTAATATAAAACCTCTTAGTATCCTTTCTGAAGGTTAAGGGGGTATTTTTCCCCTAGAGTTCTAAAATTTCATAATGCCATATCATATTGGGGGTGCTTTCTACTTTCCTTTTCCAGGCAATCAGTAAGCTCTTTCAACCTGAGCACTTATTTCTTCCTATCACAATAAAATTTCTTGACTAATTTCCTTCATAAGACATTCTTTATCTTCATAACACTGACACTCAGAAGGATGACTGCTTGGTGTTTGGACTGACTTCAAATATTCTCTCATCTTCTCTTTCTTGAGGGTGCTTTTGTAATTATTGCAATGTTTCTTAGGTCTTACTATTTCATATTTAATTTTAATGTCTTTTTCTAGATACATTTATAAATAAATAGGATATATTTCCTTCTCTGTCCATGATGAGAGAGAGGGCTGAGGGAGTGGGCGAGGAGAGGGAGAGGGGAGCATGCAGTATGTTGTGCTTTTCTCCTTTCCATCTGCCTTGGTCTGTGAGAATTTATGCCCGATGTAAATATAGTGGGATTTCAAGGAAGAGTGGATGCAAAGACACATATTCAACCTGCCATGTTTAAACAAAAGGCACTGTCATACTGAACATATTCAAATCCACTCCCCTTGCTCACAACCTTATCTTTTGTTGTCTTAATGTTTTATTTGTCCCATTTTACTATTTCATTTATTCAGTTGTTTCTGCTTTCATTAGCATTCTTGCCAACAATACACAAAATACTTTGCAGACTCTCTACTCAAGACCATGGGTGTACGCCTTCATTCTACTTTTCTAACTACATATTTTTTCACTTCTCATATATTATTTTACTGATGTTTTTATTTGCATTGTGGCACCTTTTATGTACAAAACTTTTAAATATCTACAACTTAAATAAAAATAGTTAAATAAATGCCCTCCTTAATAATCAATAGAATATTTGCAAATATCTTGAAAGCACCTCAAAATAGTCCATTCCTTTTTCCCTCAAAATTTAGCACTATCCTAAATCATATGTTTACAACTCCCTTGCTAAAAATAACATTTGTTTCCATTTGTTTTTGTATAATAATGATGTACTCTTTTGTGTCTTGATCCATTCACACACTATAATGAATTTGAAATCTATTAGTGCTGATGAATTTAACTAACTTTTGTTCATTGCTGAACTTAAAACACTCCCTTGTATAACTCATTTTATGATTAATAGATATTTATATTTCTAGGTTTTTGCCATTATGTAGAAGGCAGCTACAAATAGTTCTCTACGCGTCTCTTGGTGTATATGTTTAAGAATTGCTATGGAGCATAAACAAATAGTTAAATAAGAATAATATGTGAATGCTTTTATCACATTTAGAGAATCACTGAGTGATAAAAACAAGTGAATTTTCAAATAATGGGTAATGACAAAATTTTAACAAAGTTGTTTAGTAACATTTTGTATTCCCATCAGCTATATAATCCATTAAATTGATAGACCTTTTTCAGAAAAAATATATTAATAGAATTATACTGATTGTATTCATCCTTGGGGTCTGATATTTTTTGCAGTCTCCTGTAAAACTCATTATTTTGAGGGGAAGGGGTAGAACTCTAACCTTTATTGGTGACTCCCCCTGCTGGATATTGCTGGGTTCTGCAGAGCCTCCCTAATGAAAGCCATGCCTGCATGTGCTTACTTGTTAGACTTTCTGATTTTCTTTCCTTTATCATATGTGCAGAAGAAATTAAAATGATTTTTCTTAGCTCCTTTATTAGCATGTAATTATTTAGACAGTCCTTCAGAATATCCAGTCTGTTATATTGCAAGAAATAGAAGTTTGCTGTATTATGTATTGAGTGAGATCAAGCAACAAGGCAAATAATTTTGACCAAAAAAAACAAAATTGGAATTTAAAATTTTCATTTTTCCCATCCTTTATTGGTGTTGTATTACCAAGCATTACAGTAACAATAACAAAACAGCAATAATAAGAGATTTATCAAAATTTAAATATGTACATCCTTAATCCTCTATGCCTCATTTTTTTTGCCTGTATATGGATGTAGCAATACTATTAACTTTGTGAGATTTTAGAAAAGTGTCCACTACTCATTTTTAACTAGTACTGAATCCATCATGTGCCCAAATGTAAAGCATGTAAACTGAAATGTGGGATACTATAAATTTCTAAAAGCAGACACTGAAACATCTGCCTTGCTTTTATTCTCTCAGTCTCACACTATTTCATAAACACACACACAAAATCATATGTGCACTCTGGAATTCCTGGAGAAAGAAACTGAATTTCATAAAATAAAACTTGAAATTGCTTTAAAATAGCAACAAAATTATATGCCAGTATTGCAATAAATTTAAATAATTAAATTCCTTTAGAGTTAATCAACATTTGCAAAGGCTAAAAAGACATGTCCCTCAAAATCATAAAATAAAGGACAGCATTTAGAGTATACAAGCAGAGATGTAGACAAGCATTTCATTAAAAAAAAACAAACAACTAAAACAAAACCTCAACATCTGTAGAAAATTCTTACCAGGGAAGTCTTTACACTAAAGCTTATTCTTGATTATAGCCTGGCTCTTTGAATGTTTAGCATGTAGCTGGACCAATCCATCATTCAAAAGCCTACTACGTACCTACTATGTACCCAGCATAAGAGTAGCAGAAGCAGGCAAGTCTGACATTTTGATTGCTTGATCTGATTTTCTGTCACCTGTCTTTCTGGCTGCCCTAGAGAGAAAACCTGGAAGGAGCAGGCTCTGTCCCTTCAGGGAAATCTTAATGAGACCTAGCAGTTCAGACTGACAACCTAGAATAACACCTGGTTTTTAGTGCATATCTTTTAGAATAAGCATTGGTCTTTTCTTTACATTATAAGACCTTTTTCTTCACTTTATAAGACCTTTTTATTCACTATTACATGTTTTATTTCATTGTTACATACTTTTACGTGAAGAAAATGCTAAAAGTTTTGATTTTTCTCAGATGAATGATTGCAGTAGACTTTGGCCTCAATTATTAGCACAAATTTGTTAGCTCTGAAATTGAAATGCAAGCTTAAAAATCGTTTTCCCCTTCAAAATACTAATATTTACAACTTTTTTTTCAGTTTTCACTATTTCATTTCCTCAGAGTTAATCTTAAATTTTAGAAGGCACTTTTCACAGTATTTTTCTTTGGTTGTGTTTCTACTCTGCTCATCTTTGTTTCCTAATATATCTTGTCTGATATTAAATTCTTCACTCATATGTTTGTGTTGCCACAATGGTAGGTTATTTTCCATTACTTGATACTATTAATGCTTATTTAATATATCATTACTCTGTCCATATAGTTTTGAAAATCAAGCTAGGGTTCAGATCAGGTTTTGTACAACCTTCAAGCACAAAATAAAAATCTCTACTTGTAGATGGTCCCAAAGTGGATCTCCAGGATAAATGACTGAAATTTCAAGCTTTGTGATCAATGTAAAGGAAGGTTACCAGGTTATCAGATCAAAACACATTAGGAGATTGGTGTGGGAGCTACATATTAAAACATAGAGGTTTCAATAATAACTATGCTTTCTTGGCAGGGAATTATCTATATTTTGTGGTACCTGAAGTCTATACAATTCGGGTGCTTTTTGAAAAAAAAGAAATGTATATTAGTAATACAAAAATTGTGGGCCACTCCCAAGACTTTGGAAAGGCACTATACTAGTTAGTAACTCAAAAGCTTAAGCTTATGTGATTCATGATATATTGGCTTCCGCTCTTGGATGAAATTTCTAGCTAGTGAGGGTAATTTCAGATAGGGTATATTGTCTAGCTGGCATTGCCTGATATATCTGGTTGATGAGAAAGAAATCTCATACTAAAGTAAGTACTGAGACCTCTTAAAATTGTTCTAAAAACACAAATTATGGTGAACACAAGCATTGTATTAAATTTACAGGTTATAAAATTAGCATATTTCTTTGTGGGGGACCAGGAAAAGTTAAGGTGGTAGAAATGAGGCAAGAAGTGAAGCATAGGGTAGTAATGGGAAGATGGGACAACTGCAGTGTGACACAAAAAGAGACAAACACTGCGGAAAGATGATGGTGGTTTTGTATAAACTGTGTTAACAACTTCAGGATATGTTTAAATGGTGATAAAAAATAACCTTTATGTAGGGCAGGCAAAAACTCCCAAATGCAAAACTAGTAGCAAAAGTACTGTCATTTTTAAATACAAAATACATAATATGTCAAATGGTTTAGATTTAATGAGAAATCATTCATTTTATTATCAGATGAGTGTCTTAAGGGAAAACTAAAGAATATTTGTGTGGGCCATTTTCTTGGCCTATATTTGACCTGCTTTTTTTTTTATTTCAAATGTCACATTTTTTCACCCTTAGAAATGACAGATTCATCTTATAATTCATCTTATAATGACTTAATCTGAGGGTTAGCAATTCTACATAGAAGCATAAGTCCATGAAGAGAGAATAAATCAGGAAAAAAGAAATTTGTAAAAAAAGAAATGATTGGTATTATGAAAGTTATTCAGAAAATTGTGAGTATATCAAAGAGAAAAATAATTCTGCACCATGTCATGCAGTGAAGTGAAATAACAGTGTTATAAATGTGATTATGCTTCTTGAGATAACATTTACTTGATTGTAAACTGACTTAAATATTATATTATCATTAGAAAGGCAATTTAAATTAAAATATATAAGAACTAGGCTTGGAAACAGATTAGTTGAGGATCTTAAAATACCAAGCCAAAATATGAAGTTATTGTGTATTTTTTATGAAAGTTTTAAACAATCATAATGCCTAACTCAAAATAATGGATTAGGACAACAGATGGGCAATTTATGTCACAGACTGAATACCTAGAAATCACAAGCACCCACTTGGAAAACCAGGGAGAACTGATTCGATGCAACAGCTAAATTATTCGTTGTATATAATTGAATGGTGAACACTTATATATTTTTTAAGATTTTATTTATTTATTTTTAGAGAGGGAAAGGAGGGAGAAAGAGAGAGAGAAACATCAGTGTGCGGTTGCTGGGGGCTGTGGCCTGCAACCCAGGCATGTGCCCTGACTGGGAATTGAACCTGCAATGCTTTGGTTCGAAGCCAGGGCATGAACACTTATATTTTAATCAGAATTAAGAAAAAGAGACAAAAATAAAACATTGTAGTGAAATAATTAAAATTAGCTTATAAAACCAAATTATTGAAAAGCTACAAGAAATTTGTCAGTTTCTATTTATGGGGAAGTATTTATTCCATTTACCTATTGTAAAGTACTTTGCTAAAAGTATTGAAAGTTTATATACCAGTTGTTTACTTAGGATAGCTATTATAAAATCATATATTACATAGAAATACAAATATGAAAATATGTAAGTAGTAGTTTATAACTACACTGTTCATTATGAATGAAATTATACAAATCGGATGCTCTGGGGTATTTGCCCATGTTTTCAGTCCAAATGTTAGTAAATATAATATTTCTTTTCCTTTTGATTTTGAACCTCTGTTAAACTGATAAAAAAGAAAAAACATTCTTTTGTTAACTTTGTCAAATAATATACTAATATAAAGTATAAATAGAGCAGTATTTATCACAAAAAGATTATTTTAAATGTCCAGGTTATTTCAATGGTTAAATATATTGCTTCTCAAAAAGAAAAAAATGCAACTTTGAAAGACATACTATCCCACTTAAAATTTATATATATATATATATATATATATATATATATATATATTGTGTGTGTGTGTGTGTATATATATATTTTTTTGAGTAATACTTGATTAGCAGCAATTAATTTTGGCATGGAATAATGGCCTAACACAGTATTGGACCAACACTCTAGTCTCAGTTCTGTTACAGTGGGTACCAGGGAAAGTATTGACCTTGAAAGCCTGTATTAATTTTCTGCAACATGCCAGTGGCCTGTATGGTCTTATTTTATGTATATTTTATAGTCTGCATGTCTTTGTTATTCCTAACATTTTATAATTTAATATAATGGGAATATAACAGTTGATGAAAAAGGAAGAATAAATAGTATCAGTGGTCAGACGAATAGCAAAGCTTTAGTAGGATGCTACAGAAACATTATCAGAGACAATATTCCGCATATCCTGCAGGTGGCCTGAGATACTTGGAACACACAAAGCCTAAATCCTTACTCTTCAAGTAAAGACATTATAAAGTAATAGGGAGATTTAAATCCTTTCAAATCTTTCCAGAAACAACAAATTGAAAAATACAAATAGAAGAATATAAATTGGATAAGGATTTGTGTTTTAGATATCACCTTCTTGTATGTGTGATGTAAGATCATTATTCAAGCAGTTCTTCTCTCTTTCTCCCCTCCTCTTCCCTCCCCTCTCCCACTCTCCCCTCCCCTCCCCTCCCTCTCTGCCTAAACACACACAGAGCTATTGCTAAACTTGTCTTCCTTCCTAGTGACAGCTTATGCTTAGGGGAACTTGTTTGCATTTTGATGTGTGCCAGTCAGCCCTAATTTTCAAAGGAATAAAGTGACAGCTTCTTCCTCTAGTGATAATTCAGGTTATTGATATGATTTGACTCCTTAGTTATGTATGCTATGATAATATATAATGATTGAAACCCAATAAATTTCTTAAAGAATACAGAAGCAACAAGACCAAACAACTTATTTACAAAGTAATTATGCAAAATAAACTCTGTGTATTTGTGTGTATTAATATTTATTGTGGCCAAGTTTATTATGAAATCCCCTATTTGGTAAGAAGATTGGAGGAAGAGCCCTAGGAATTTTTAATATATATATATTTTATGTTAACCTTTGAAAAATAAAGACTAAAAATAATAAATAGACAAAAATGTTACTAAAAGAAATATCTCTGATAGGAATGTGGACAAGTGGTAAAATTTAAGAGCTACCAAACTCTGGGGAGATGATTATTTCAGGAAACAGAAACTAAGGTGTTCATGTTTCTGCCCACACGGGGCATAATTTCATATTAGGGACTAATCAGGGGGAATTCTTTGTGATAACTGGGAACAGAATTTGATGGTTTCTACTATCAAATTTTACTTGACCCAAATAATTTGGAATGCATTTACAGTGGAGATATGCAGGGCTATACACAGAAAATTTTAAAATATTTGTCTAGGTATTATTAAAATGCAATAGGAGGTTGCAAATCTCTGTAGAAATACCAATGGTAGAGGCTGCTTACTGATACTGAACTTTGAGCAATTAAAGAAACAGGGCTTGAGAAATTCTGACAGAAAATAGTAATAAAATGATCCCAGGGTGAGGAAGCTTCTGTGAGCATAAGCTGCAAGAAATATCAGAAGGAATTAACAAAGAAGAGAGAAGAAAACAGAATGAATCTAAATGAACTATTACTTTGTCACCTGTTAATTTACATTTACAGTTCTTCAGTCAGTAAGGAATTGGAATTCATTTTTGGTGCACCTCTTGCTTCTCGGATTGTTATATACCAGTTTCAGTAAGTTTTAGAGTAGTATATATGGAGCTCTCTTTTAATAATGAGTTCACCATTCTTTTTAACTCTTTTTTTTTGTCCAGGTAAGGAATATTCAGCCCCTGAGAGCTAAAGGCAGGCCTGGAAATGTCAGCCCCCAGGGCTGCATTTTGATGACTTAGTTCTGGTCTTCACAGCTAGACTGTGGTGTGTTCCTGATGGACATAAACTGTTCCACACAACACTGACATCAGACGGGGCCACTCCGTGACTGTGATTGATCAAGATAAAAACAGGACCACTCTTCAATCAAGTTTCAGCACAAACAGAAATAAGAATGGTATACAAACCACAGATGCACCAAGTAATCCCTGAGCTATCATGAGTGACTGGTGCTTCTTGAAGAATTATTTCTTGAACTGAGCTTCCTTTTCCTTCCTTCTGGATGCATACTTATATACTACTGCTTCTTCCTGACCAGGTAGAATCAATAACAAAGCCTTTTTTTCCTTGACCCCACTCCTAAATCACCTAATACAGTCCCCAAATCCTAGGAGTTCCTTCTAACACCTTTTCTCCATGGTGTGAGGTCAATAATATTGTAAGTTCAATAAACTAACATGGATGAGTTGAACCTGCATTGGTATTTGGCTAGAAGGTGCTGACAGATATCATAAAGTCATTAGAAATCCCCCCTCAACCTGATGTCATATAATTGGGAATATTTTGCAATTTATTATAATCAGGATTCTCATCCCTTTGAGTGGCTTACCTATCATTTCTACACATATTATCTAGGATTTCATGGGTACGTGGTTTTAATAGTTAATAAACCTAAACTGTGGTGATGATGTCCAGAGATCTGTGATTCTCTACAATCCTCATATGTGAATGTATACTCTTCCAAGTTAAGCCTTTCTATGTTCTTGAAGAAATAATAGTCACTGATTTTCACAAAAAGGTCCAAAAGAAAATTGAGGCTTTTGAAAGTACATGAAACTCACATCAGTAAGTTCTGATGTAATACATTTCTTCCCCACCCCCTGCAAAAAATGCCTCATGAATAAAATAAAAAGTGATGGAACCTGGGTCTGACTCCTACCCACGTGTTTTAGTGACTTATCTTTGGTAACGTATTTTCAAAACCTATGCAAAGCATTTGAGATACTGTAATTTGTCTTTTTCAACACCCACTTATCAGTTTATTTTTGGTTCCGTAGGTTATTTACAATTGCATGTTTATACAAGTTCAGAGAGGAACTGAAGCATAGATGAGCAACATGGCTTCACAGGTAAGGTCACATAAGCTGCAGTAAGACTGCCAGGACTTGAGTGCCCTACTGACCATGTACAATTAAATGTAACCTCGTCGAAGTCACTTCTCATCTCCGTGCCTTAATGTGGAAATAGATATAGTATCTACCTCTTTTGGTTTCTTTGAAAACTAAATAAATTAATTTGTGCCAACCTGCAGAACTGTGCTAACATAGAGCAGAAACTGTTCTTGAGTATATTTCTAAACTACTTCATGTAAACGTTTACACACATTTATGTGTACAGAATGTATTATTGTAAAAAGTAAAAGGCATCATCTGTTCTTAAATAATTTTAGTTAGATTTATAGAAGATATAATTTATATACAGTAAATTTAGTCTCAATGTGGTATGAAGTGTAGGTCAGCACTCACTTGTCTCTGGATATGTAACGTTTCTGTACCACTTGTTAAAGCAACTGCCCTCTTCCCTTTGAACTGTGGTTGCTCCTTCATCATAACGATTGACCATACAACCCTAAAATTCTTCTCTAGACTTCGTTCAGATCAACAGGTATGTAAATTTCCTGTAACCACAGTAGTTCAATTGCTCTGTTTACATATTAATGTGAAATCAAGTGTGGTTAGCCCCGTCGCATTGTTCTTTTTCAATGTTTTCTTTTTTTTTTAAATTTGTCTAGCTTGTTTGGTTTTCCAGGAAACTTTTAGCATATCCTTGTCAATATCTATAAAATTATTCCTGGAGAATTCATTCATTTGTTCATTCACACTATTTTTTTCTAATATAAGCATTGAGTGCTATAAAATTTCTGATCATCCACTATTTTTCTCAACACACAGTAGAACTGCAAGAAACCTAAACATGTTAGGGAAAAAATTACATCTTAAAACTATTGGGTTCCCAAACCATAGACACTGTATGTGAGTCCATTAATTAAATTTTCTTGAATTTTGTTTCTTTAGGGTTTGTAGATTATCTAGAATTGGTATCATTTCTTGCTTAACTGTTTTATAGAATTCTTAAGAGTAAACATTCAGGCAGATATTTCTATCTTGAGAAAGTTTAACTATAAATTCAATTATTTCAATAGCTATAAGAATATTCAGGTTATATGTTCCATGTTGATGAATGTTGGTAGTTTTTGCCTCTTTTGTGTTTTGAATGTAATTGACTTGCATAGAGTTGTTTTAAGTATCCCTTGTCATTATTTTTATACCCGTGAAATCAGTAATGGCTTTTATTCTGAATATTGGTAATTCGTATCTTCTGTCTTTTTTCTTGTTAATTTAGCTGGAATTTTAGGGATCTAATTGATCTTTTCAAAAAATAAATTTTTGATATTATTTTTCCTCCATTTTATTATTTTCAGTTTTATTAATTCCTGTGCCTATGTTTACTATTTCAGCAATTCTATTTGATTTTGTTTTAATTTGCTCTACATATACTAATTTCTAAGAGGGAGATTGAAATGATTGCTATGAGACTTTGACTCTTTTCTAGTATAAATATTGAATACTATGTTTCCCTATAAACATTGCTCTACCTTATTCTATAATATTTTATATACTGCATTTTTATTTTCATTCATTTCAAATTATATTCTATTTTCTGTGACTTCACATTTACCCATAAATTTCTTATTTATCTCACCTGACACTAACTTGTAATTGGGCTATGTACACAATTTACATGGTTTGATTTGAATTTGTCATATTGATAGTTTCTTTGTACTATTTAACCCATCTGTTCTTTGATATTTTTTCCTATTCCCCATTTTTGAGGGTTGATATTTCTTTTCTAAATTAATGTAAAATATATGGTTGTATCTTCACTGTCAGCTTATTACTTATAACACCCTTTTATTTAGTGTTTACTCTAAAGCTTACAGTATATTTCTTTAATTTATGAGACTTTGCCTTCACATATTATCATATCACTTCCAGTATAGTGTAAGAAGCCTTCCGTATCTCATCTCCCACATAATGTTCTATTGTTTTCATACATTATTCTCTCTATGTTATAATCCCCAAGACGGATTATTACTCTTTCTATTGTAGGTGGTCATTTATCTTTTAAAGAAACATGTAAATACATTTTATATTTATTACTTTAATATTTCTATGTTTTTATTTATACTGTTGCATATATTTATTTCATTGATCCTAATTTACATTTGACATTATACTCCTTCCTTTACTATTTTTTATAGGGCATTCTGCTGAGGATACATTCTCTAGTTTTTTTTATCTGAAACGTCTTTGACTTCAGTTTTGAAATATATTTTCAATATATAAAATTTGGACTTGTCAGTTTTATTCAAAGTATTTTATATGTCACTGCATTATGCTCTGGTCTTTATTTTCTTTATTTCTTTTAACCAGAAGCCTACTCTATTTCAAATTTTTGTTCTCTAAATAAGTTCTTTTTTTCTCTCACACTGTCTTCAATATTTTGTTGTCAGAAGTTTTTACTAAGTGTGTGTGTGCTTACCCCATTATATCTGCAAATACTCCTTCTGCCCTCTCCCATCACTCCTCTTCTACTGAGACTTCAATTGCATGTGTTTGGATTGTTTAATGTCACACAGGTTTGGATGCCGTGTTCTGAATGGTTTCAAATCTCTTCCTTTTCTTTCTTTCCTTCCTTCTTTCCTTCCTTCCTTCCTTCCTTCCTTCCTTCCTTCCTTCCTTCCTTCCTTCCTTCCTTCCTTCTTTCTTTCTTTCTTTCTTTCTTTCTTTCTTTCTTTCTTTCTTTCTTTCTTTCGGATCATTTTTCTTGGACTAAAATTTTTAGTTTCTGCTGTGTTCAGTCAGGTGAAAATACCATCAATGGAATTCTTATATTTGATATCTCTTTTTTGATGGAACCATTTCCATGTGTCTCTCATTTTTGTCTTTTTTCTCTCTCTCTAACAAAATTCCCTTTCTATATTGTCATGTTATCTTTTTCCCAAGTATCTCCTTTAAAATATTTGTCGTCATTGTTTAAAAGTCCTTATATGATAGTTCTAATAACTTGATGATCTCTAGGCCTAATTCTGTCAACTATGTATTTTCCTAACAGTCGGTTGTTTCTTTTTAACTTTATTTTTTGGGAAACTTTTTATGAAATAATGGGCAGTATGTGCTAAAGAACATTACAAACCATAGTAAGCAAAATCTCAGACTCTTTGTGTGGGGGATTCCATTCAATCAATAGCTGAGCTGGTTTCTGACTCTTGTTATTTTGTGATTATCCCATTACCACAAACTTCAAATCACTTCAGTGGCAGGATGCTCCCAACCTGTTCTTCAGGTTTCACCCTGTGCTTCCCTGAAACCTGTATGCCCTTGCCCTCCCTACCCACCCCCACCACCCCCAACTATAGGTTGCTGTGAATTTTTACTAATTTAGTGTTAGGACAGGGTAGTTCTCAGTTTTCCTGGCCTAGCTGCAGGCTCTGTATGTCTGGGCCCCAGAGCTTTCTGGCAGCCAAGCTGTCCTTCTGGCAGCCAAGCTGTGTTGGGAGGAAGTTTGTTTACTTATCCTCTCAGAGCAGTAGTGGAACTGTCTTTTTTTAGTGCAGAATCAGCCCAAGTGAATTTTCTCTCTCTTCCACAGTTAAAAGACAACTTAGGCTTTCCCCTGCTCAAGTTAGTACATAACCCATTGGGTTTCTTAGTTGGGAGAATAGCTCCCTGCCACTCCTCCAGCAGTTTAAGAATTTATATATAGGAGAGCAGGGTATGGAATATGATATTTTGTGTCCATGCACTACTGTGGGGCTTAGCAAGTGTCCTACTCTGCCCCTTGTGTTTCTTAAAAACACCTGGTGTTGATCCATGTTAACAAGATGGCATATTAACCATACAGGTGACCATAGAGAAATCAATTCTATTTTTTGTTTCTTTTTTCCCCATTTATAAAGTAGAGGTATTGATAGAATTTATTTTGAAAATAATAATTTCAAACTTAAAAATTAAAATTAAGTAAGGCAATAATTTCAAACTTAAAAATTAAAATTAAGTAAGGTAAAATTATGTAAAGAACCTTTAATACTACTAAATAAATTTTTTAAATGCAATAAAAATGTCCGGTATTATAGGGACACAATTTTTTTATTGTTCACAGTTGATTTACTTGGATGGGAGGTCTTCAAACATATCATCTAGAGATAATGAATTATATTTCTTAATCCCAAACTACTTCCATTTCTTTATCTATAATTGTGTTGGCTGCAACTTTCTAGACAAATTTCATATCAGTGGAGAGCCAGCATCTGGTCTGTATTTTAATAAAGTATTCTGACAATTTAGCCATTATATATGATCCTTGCTATTACATTTTTGTAGACTCTTTCTCTATGTAGAAAGTTTGTCCTTTTTTAGTTTACTATGAGATTGTTTAATTAAAATTTGTATTTTTTACAATCCATTGGATGTAACTTATTGAATACATTTTGTGATCCATTGGAATAATTTTGTTATGCCTTTCTCCTTTCCTCTATTAGCAGAGTATATGTCACAGCATATAACATGTTATTTAAATGTTAAATTATACCTGTATTTGTGAATAACCCCAATACGGTCAGTTTTGTATTTTTATTTAATATATTGTACTTATGATTTTGACATTCCCTGTTTCTCTGTTTATGTGTAAAATAGATCTGCAGCTACCTTTTCTTGTCTGGTTTTGTTATAATGGTTAATTTAAACTCATAAAATGAAATGAATAAATGGAATCACCCACTTTAAAATACTACCCCTTGATTTTCCATTTAATATTATTTTTAATTAGTCCTATTAGTAATGTTAGAGTTATCTCATTATTTTGATAGCTTCATACCATTTATTGTATGGATTGAAATTACTGACTTAACTAATTATGTATTCACTTATTTAAGAAATATTTACTGGGTACCTACTGTGTATTTAACACCATTCTCAGTGTCTACTATATAGCCACATACAAAACAAAATCTCCGATCTCATGACACTGATGTACTTTTTAGATGAAACAAATAGTACATTACTCAGTGAATAAATATTGAATTCTAGGCAGTAATATTTATTTCAGAGATAGATTCTAAAAGCAGGGCAGTGGGATAGAGGATGCCAAAAGATGCTGTCTTGAATAGGACAATAAGTGATAAACACTGCAGAGAACAGAAAAGTGAGTAAAAAATTAAAGTATTGCTAACTAATCGTGCATATTTCCAGTTTTCTCCTGGTATCCATTTCCTACAGCTTTGTAATTTGACATTATTTAGGATTTCATTCCATATCATTATATATTTTTGATAATGTAGGACTAATATTTATGTAGACTTAGCACTAATCCTCCTTTTTGCTATATAAACAACATGCTTACTGTTTACTCTTGAATTACTTGCTCACTTGGGGAAATACATTCTCAATGATGCTTTATAGAAGATCTGAGAAGTTAAATTCTCTAATTCCTTCTACGTTGTTTAAAAGTAAATTTATTTTGCCCTTAGATACTAAGATAGCAATGGCTCTAGAATCTTAGCTGTAATATTCATTTCCTTAGAAATGTAAAAAAAACCTTAAGTTCCATGTTATTGTTAATATTATTAAGAATAGTAGTTGTAGTTGTATGCTAGTAGAAGTAGTTTGTCTTGCTGATGAGAAACCTGAGATAAAGTGGATTTTTAAATTTTTTAAATTTTCAATTATAGTTGAAATCTTATTCGTATTAATTTGTAAATAATCAGTATTTTATCCCTCTTTGTTCAGCCTTAATAATGCTTAACAACAACTATTGTAATTATTAATTTATCCTGCTCAATGTGTCAGTCCTTACTGGGCAATTTGTATCTGAGTTTTCTATTTACCCCTAACTTTGAAGATTTTATACAAATTGTTTGGAGACTGCTTTTATCTGTATTCTAGAGTCAGTCCTTGTGGAATTTCTCTTAAAGGTGAAAGAAACGTCAAAGGTATATTTCACTTCCATTAACCTTTATTTCCTGTTCTATTAATGTTTAGATATCACAAATCCCATCTTTAGCCTTGTCTATGAAAAACATTTATGTTTTCATTAATTTAAATGATGAGAAACTTATATTTTATAATATCTTTGGAATTTTAAAATGTGTTCTGTATTTTAATGTGTCTCCCTGAGGGGTATTACATATATGAACCTTATGTTTCTCTTCTGTTTGCTCCGTTATCTCTGTTACTTTTGTTATAAGTTATTTCTGCGTATTTATTGTCATATCTTTCTGTGATGCTACTGGTTCCCCTCAAAATAATAAATGTATAAAAATCATGTGTATATATGCACATGCACTACATATGTGATACATAATGTATGTATATCTACACATGCATATATCCACTGTGTGTTCTGTGTATAAAATGGTTGTGTTTGTTTACTTGTTGAACATTGATAAATGTGCTTAGACAATTTCCACGTACATGTTGGGCTGGCCAGGATTTGCTTTAGAGTTAGAACTGTTGTTTGTATAAACATAGAAGTAGAAAAGTGAAGAACATAAGTTTGACAGGATGCAGCATTTTCCTAACTAGCATTTATGGACAGGAAAGCCACAGTTCCTCTTGATTCATCTGGGACTATCTTGTTGTCCCTCACAGTGAAGAGAAAAATGACTCTGTAGTTGTAGGTGAGCAGATTGGTAGATGAAGGCTCTTTGCTCGGGGACCTTCACTCCGAGTGACTTAGATGGTCAAGACAGTCAGCTCTCCGTAGCCGCTGCCTGCATGACCGCCGTCTTGTGGATCACTCCACCTAGTGTTACCCTCAACCTTTCAAGTAGCCCTTTCTGCATATATCTTGGCTTGTAGTTTTCTTCAGTCTCATCTTGTCTGCTTTCCTGCTTTCACAGGTTCTTTATAGCGTCTGGTAGATAGTAAACTGCTTTTTGTATCTTCCAAATTGTGTTTATATATTTTTATTTTGTTGGTGAATTCACTCATATCTAACACATTTGCTGGGAAAGGGCAGCTGTAATGTGGGTTTGGTTCTCAATCTCTGAAATATTGGATATACTATTGTACAAAGACGTTCAAGTCTATAATAAACTACAGCATTAGATACTTTTTGTTATTAAGTAGAATGTTAAATGTATGTTATTCTTTATACATAAGGACCTAATATGAAAGGGAATCATTAGATGTAGGCAGATTTTATAACTACATTATTTAATTTAATATGTTCTTCATACTAAACATACATACCAGGCCTGTCCAGAAGGTATTCAGCCATGTAATATGAAAAATAGAGACATTTATTGAAGAAGATACAAGATGCAAGAAACACAGTTACAGGACAATGACACCTCAGTCCCCCTCATAGTAGGCACCTTGAGGCCTCACACAGTTCTCCCAGTCACCACCAGCTCCCTCATTGTATTTTCCTGAACCTCATCAATGGCCTGACAGCTCTTCCCTTTCAAAGGTGAGTTTAATTTCGGGAAAAGCCAGAAATCAAAGGGCACCTACTCTTGGCTGTATGAGGACTGAGTAACCTGGGTGATTTGATGTTTCATCAAAAAACTTCACATGAGGCATGATGCATGAGTGGGTGCATGGTTGTGATGAAGCTGCCAATCACCAGTCGCCCATAGCTTCGGCCTTCTGAATCATTCCTTGGAGGAATGATTAAGATTAACACAAAATTTGATACAGATTTATTGCTTTACTCACTCAGTCATTTTGAATGTGACAGCGCCAAAGCACACATGGAGTCACTCAGTGGAATCTACCGCCCCACTGACTAGTACAGTGAAGTCATCATTGTTCATGTATGTGCATTCCAGTCCTCTCTCCTTGGCTGCCAGGTTACATTGATGTGGTGCAAACCAGTCTTGTTATACTAACAATGGCTGGCCTTTTTCCAGACTGACCTCATCATATATCTATTGAGCAGCTCTTCAGTGTGCAATTAATTGCATGCTTTTGAGTAAAAGTTCAGAGAGTGCCTATTATGTTCTAGCCTAATACAGTTTTATACAAAGGATTTTACTTCCCCAAAGGTTTTCTGTTATAAATTCCATCTGTCAGTGAAAGAATTGCAAAGCAAGTAGTTATTTTTTAGAGTTACATATGATTACTACTACACCAGTAATATACCAGGCCAAAATGTATTATGTACTTTTTTAAAATCTGTGAAGTACATCACTACATACTAGGGGTGGACAAACTTTTTCTCTGCCAGATAGTAAATATTTTAGGTTTTGTCAGCCATGCGATCTCTATTGCAACTCCATTCTGCTGTTTTTCTCTGAAAGAAGCCATGGGTAATATATAAATGAGTAACGTGGTGGTTTCAATGAAACTATTTTAGGAAACTGAGCAGTGGGCAGGACTTGGCCTGCAGGCCATGCTTTTCCAGACCCAGTGAGAGAATATAAAAAGTTTCAGGGATTTCAGGCTACTATTTCTGAAACTTAACTTTTGAAAGACATATTTCTACTACTTGTTTATAGCTTATAATACTGTTTCTGATTCTTTAAAAGAAGCTTAAATTGGAACAACAAATTTGATCTTCATCAATTTCACAAATATATCTTCATATCCAAAATGGAGCATGTATTTATAAATTCCATTTTAGGGTAAAGAATAATTCAGAATATTTTTTAAATGCTCATATGTTTTTCTTCTTTTTTAAAAAAATTATATTATTGTTGTTCAAGTACAGTTGCCTGCATTTACCCTCCACCACTCCCCCTACCCCAGCCATCCTCATCTCCCTCCCCTGATTTCACCCCCCTTGGTTTTGTCCATGTGTCCTTTATAGTTGTTCTTGAAAACCTTCCCCCCCTTAAATTCATCAATATTTTTTTGTATTGCTGTAAAGTTCATGAAGATGAAAAAAGAAGCTCCAATCTTAAATTTCTGAACAATGTGAAAAATGAGTCATAAATACCTACTCTGATATAAATATGACAATAAAATCTGTGGTATGTAAAATAATTTCTTATATAAAATCCCATAATATCATATGCTTAAACAAGAGGAAAGAAATGGAAATGAATTCTTCATAAATGCTTGGGAAAGGGCTCATGTGAAAACACTTAATCTATGATAATTCAAGAGATACTAGATAAAAGGTATCAAGAAAATATTTGTTTTTACTAAAAAAATATGAACACTAATAAAAAAATATTAGTATACTTACCTAGAGCATCTAAGCTAGGGTAGACTTAATTTGTATTTTTTAAGATAATTGTGTGAAGTTCTAGGTTTTGCCCTGGATGGCAGATTCATTCTTTGTATACGAGTTCTTCCAGTTGAATTACCACAACTTGTTTCCCTGTCTTCTTCTGGTAGTATTCCAGGGTGTCACATGTGTTTTCCTGATAGAGAATCAATACTTTCACTTTCACTGCTTTACACTTTGCTCTTGAATGCTGGTCATCATCAATTTGGTTTGTGTGGCTACATGCTTACTGTATTGTCACCACTGACCTTAGTCATTATTATCTCTCTACTCTATGAGTCACTTTTGCAGAGGAAGGTGTATGCTGGAATTTTCCCCTCCCAGATTTATTCTTTATTTTTCTGTGCCCTGATTTGAGGCCTGGGAGTCTGATCTGTGTTCAAAACAGTACCAGGGCATTCTGACTGGCTGCCTTCCAGTTAGGTTTAACTTATTGGGCGGAGGGTGGAGTAGGCAGGAGTTTGGGCATAAGCCAGTTCAGAAGGCTTTTTCTCTGCCCTGTCTTTTTCAGCAGTGTGTTTCTTGTAGCACTTGCTATGCTCTAGGGCCTCATCTCACAGGGCTAACCACTCCCACGCAGCTCCAGTTGTCCCTGGGCACCAGCAGCTCCGTTTCCTCCCTCCACTCCTTCAGTCTTACAGCCACAAGGCTGCTACTCTTTCATCCCCTTTATGCCGCCGACCACATGTTCATGTCTTCTCTTTCCTAAAATTTCTTCATTTGAAATGTCTGTAAACCCCCTTCTTTTTGGATTATTGTAAGGAGTAAGTTTCCAAATTTATTTCTTCATTTGAATCATTTCTGCAATTATTAAATAACCCAAATGCACAACCCAACTCCAGAAAATTGGGATAAAATTTCCAGGATAAGCAGTTATTGGTTAATTCAACACCAGGGACTAATGATAAAGACACAAACATAAATAGATAAAGTATGTGTGATGTCATGATTTATAATCAGAAATACATACTTGACTTTCATCCCCTTTTCCTGCATAGACCTCCTACTACCCATGGAATTTTTTAAGTGATGAGAGCAGTCCTTAGTTTTGTTAGTGAGATGACTTTTGGACTCCACCTAAGGTGGGGCTGGTAGCTAGGAAAACCAACTATGTAATTAGAGGGTTGAAACTTTCTGTCTAACATCTTGACCTGGAAAGAGAGAGGCTAGAAATGAGGTTCAACCACCAATAACCAGTGATATAATCAACCCTGCTTGTGTAATGAAGCCTCCAGAAAAATTCAAAATTTGGAGAGTTTCCACGTCGGTAAGCACATAGAGATTTGGGGGAAATGGCTCACCTAGATGAAGCATGGACACCCCAGGCACTTTCCTCATGCCTTGCCCTATGTATCTCTCCCAGCCAGCTGTTTCTAAGTTGTATTCTTTTTTTAAATTTTATTTTAATCATTGTTCAAGTACAGTTTTCTCCCCTTTACCTAAGTTGTATAATACACAGGTAATCGTCCCTGGCTGGCATAGCTCAGTGGATTGAGTGCAGACTGCGAACCAAAGCATCGCAGGTTCCATTCCCAGTCAGGGCACATGCCTGGGTTGCAGGCCACGGCCCCCAGCCACTGCACATTGATGTTTCTCTCTCTCTCTCTTTCTCCCTCCCTTTCCTCTATAAAAGTAAATAAATAAAATTGAAAAAAAAATGCACAGATAATCGAATTTCCTGAGTTCTCTGAGTTACTCTATCAAATTTATTGAGTACAAGGCAGGGATCATGGGAACCTCTGATTTATAGTTGGTCAGTCAGAAGTAGTATAGGTAACAATCTGGACTTGCTATAGGCATCTGGGGTGGGTGTGTGAATTGTCTTGGAGGGCTGAACCCTTAACCTATGGAAATTCTGATGCTACCTCCAGGCAGGAGGGCATCAGAAGTGAGTTGAATTCTTTGATACCTTGTTGGTGTCTGAGACTGTTAGTGTGAGAGGAAAACCTCCCCTCACACACACACACACGCACACACATGCAGTAGAACCGTGTGCAAAAGCCCAAACGAAGACCTTTATAGAGTATAGATTCTAGAGAATGACATGATTTAGGTAAGAATAATAAACATTTTCATTTAGTATCTCCCCAAATATTTATTTTTTCATCATTCATTAGCCCATGTTTTTCATTTAGTCTTATGCAGTTTGATGCTCTTCTCAGACTGAATTCTTCCACAAAGTTTTGGATTTAGTTTTTATTTCTTTACCTTGAATATTTCTGCCATATATCAAAATATATATTAGTTGCATTTTAATCTATTAACAGTTTATCCTACAATGATAAGTTTGAGTGTTTTATAATTGATTATCATTGACATACCTTGAATTCCACAACAGGTGAGCCACTTGCTTTGAAGAAATGAGCCATTACACCATTAGCATTAAACAATGCCACACTTTCCTAAAAACTCTAAATGTATAACATTTTTACTTTTAGCGAGATAGCAAAGAAGTTACTAAAACTTTAAGAATCTACTTTTAGTCTGTAATGTTTATTGAGTATATTTTATATAAACATAGATACAAATGTAATACTCAACATTATGGGCTAGGAGCTCAAACAGGCATCCAGATGCCTTGAGGTAAAATGTAGGGTTCTTCATTAAAGTAGACCACTGCTTTTGTTATAGTTACTGTTGTTATACTAAAGTTTCATTAAATATTTCCTATAAAATAGAAATATTTTTATACCATTTAGATTATATGGCATGTAAAACCTATGAGAAATCATTTCCTTGTTGAGTAATTTAACAGTTTGTCAACATTGTAATAATGGGGTACAACTTGGAGACAACCCCTCAAATAGATTGCATTATTTTTCACAATTATTTTGTTGATTTCCATTCTCACCATGGTATACTGTGTGTAGAATGTGCATTCCTACCCCTTGGGACACTGGAAATTTAGAAGAGTCCTTAGTGTGTTCTCGAGGTTTTTCTGGTGTTCCTGCCCTTCACCATGGTAAGCCTCACCTCATGTAGCTGCTTCTCACAGAATGAAAACACTCGGGCTCTTCTGGCACAGATCTGCTGCCTCACGCAGAGCTGCCCACCCTAACTCCATGATCTTCAACCGTCCTCATCTCATGGCACACGTAAACTAATTACTAATATTCCATGGCACATCAAGAATATATTATGTTTTTTGCCAATCCAACAAAAAAGATATAATTTTGATTAATTCACACCAGATGACTACTATTGTATTGGCTGTTATCATTTTTTGGCGTGACAATCTAAGGGAAAAGAGGTCAGGGCCCCTAACTAAATAGTCAGATATTATATTTTTAAAAAATTCTTGAAGTACACCAGTTGAAAATTGCTGCCTTAAGTCACTGACTTGGTAACAAAAAAAGTAAGTGCTACTTTTTAAAAGCTATTGGAACTTTGGAATTGTTTGTTACACAGCATAATCAGAATAGTTGGATAATACAAACCCCATTAGCAGAGACATAATCAAGGAAATTCTGTAGGATATAGGCTATTCCCAAGATGGTAGGACAGATCCCTACATTGTGTTCCAAAATAACAATATGCATAAATTGGTTTATAACAGAAACCACCAATTCCCCACATCTTTTCTGACAACTGTGGGAAAGAAAAGAAAGAAAAATGCTGAGATGATTCTGGCCTTGGATAAAAATGTGTTTGGTGTGATGAGGAAAAATATTTTTGCTGCTTATATTGCCATTCTCAAGGGGATTTAGACAGTATTGTTTGTATCCAGGCCTACTCTGGTGAAATAGCCCTTTCAGAACGTGTTTTACTTGTTGGGTGGTTTTCTGTAAAGCCCTCTGTCTCCCCAGAATGATGATTCGAGACTGCTGGAATTCAAGTGGTAACCACCATGCTGCACTCAATTGTCCTTATAGAAACTCGGATTCTCTTATTGGTTATGTGTTTGCTTTGGAATAATTCACAACAAAACTGTTAGGGACACATGAGAAGAGTGGATATTTGCAAAGGGAGATGGTGGTGGCATCTGTCATGAGGCTTTGGAACTAAGTGTGGTGGGGAGAGAGGCTGCGGGTGGGAAGTCCTAGCAGCCTAGTGAAGATTGAAATTATCTACAATGTTTTACTTCAGTATTCAAGGTTTCTCTACATGGAGGTAGGTCATATTAACACTTTCTAAACAGGCAGGAAAATGTTTTCTTTTCCTCTAATTAACTCAGGCAGCTCTACCACAATGTACCCTTTTTGTGTGTATGTCAAATTGGTACTATTGTTTTTTTCTTTAATAAAACCTGACAGAACTGAAGGGCTTTGGGGGGATGGCAAAAGCAACCTTTAAAAACAGTAACAACCAAACAAACAAAACAAATCAAACAAAAAGTCCAACTGAGATGTGGTTTAAAGTTGATTCATATAATCACTCTATGACTGTTTTATTAGCAAAAATCAGCACAGGAAAAAGATACCACAAAGGTAAAACAGTTTGGTATATTTCATTGTAAAACTGCAAATATAAAAGTAGACTTGATAAAATATTTAGACAGTCATAGCAGGGAATTTATGTATAGAACAGAAAAATTGAGAAGATTTAAAAGAAAAAATTAAAGGTGGCATTCATTTTACATTCAAATTACATTATGGAAAATCCTTTGCAAACCTTAATTGCAGTTCTCGAATACTGAATCCCTAATTCTTTGAAGATGGCTGTGGTCTGGGGAAGTCATTAGCATACCCAGTTCTGGATGGACTCTTGTACTTTAACACCAATGGCTTTGGCAACAATAACTTCATGTCTTGTCTGCTGAGAAAGGGTAGCAAATCAGAAGCATTGTATTATCTCCTTTCTTCAGGGATCCTCTGGTCTGTGAGTTGTGCCAGTCATGAGAAATTAATTTCTTTGTAGCTTCTTCTTTCTCCCTAACCCAAGCAACAAATTTTTGTTTCATACAAGACCAGACCACTCCCATGCCAGACTTGTGTACTAGACTGCCTACTTGCCCTCACCACATGTTTCCAAAGATAGATAAGAAGGAATAGCAAACTGGGCTGCAATAGTGAATGACCCCTGTTAGAGAAATAGCCATGGGTTTATGTTGTTTTATTGGCAAGATTGTTGCTCCCCCTCAAAAAACAAAACAAAGAAAATCATATAT
The DNA here is from genome assembly GCA_004024845.1 of Tonatia bakeri. NCBI lineage: Eukaryota > Metazoa > Chordata > Mammalia > Chiroptera > Phyllostomidae > Tonatia > Tonatia bakeri. Next base: position 235,571 of record PVIA01000207.1, read on the forward strand.
ACTTGTAATACAAGGTAAGCTGAAAGTAAGGGTTTCTCTGACACTTTGACATTTTTCCTTTTATTATTATCTTCAGAGTTCTCCTAGAGAGTATTTCTTAAATTCATGTTTGCTTGTTCAATTTTTATTTTTAACTGACTTCCAAGACAATTAGAAGTTTGATGTTTTCCTCATTCAAAGAATATTTTTTATTTAAAAAAATAGCTTTTTTTCCTCCTCTATGAGTATTTCTTTATCAATTAAAATTTTTTAATATGATTTTCTGGCATTGATTTTCCCCTTTCAGATATCAATAAGATATTTTTAACCATATTTTTATCTTTGTATTTCTCTTTGTGCCTTTAATGGCATAATAAAAACTGAAAATAATAATTACTACTAAATTTATTATGTGTTCTCTTTGTTCTAAGACATTGCGTTAACACTTTACATCTAGGACCTCATTAAAATTTTGCAATACCTCAGGAGTTAGGACTCATTAGTAACATCATTATGATGAGAAACTCAAATTCTCAGAAGTGAGTGACTTCCCCAAGAGCCCCTTTAATTGACAGCACCAGAATCTGACAGAGGCTATCTGCTTCTAGAGTCTGAGTGTGGCACCATCTCACCAAGAATTTGTTAGTGATTGTCTTTGCCTTTCTCACTTTTTCTATGTTTGAATTTAACTGCCCTGTGATTAATGTCTTGTTGTAGGGATCCTGAAAATACCCCTAGCATTTTATTCATCATCACCCCTGATTAATGCTTATTTTTTAAATTGTAGAGCAGCAGAATAGGAAATATGTAGGTATAGATCAGTATAAATATTGCTATAGATACACAGATATGTGATTTATCTATAGCTGTAGCTATATATACATAGTATAGATTTATTGTATTATGAGGAACTAGCTTACATGATTGTGAGGGCTGGTGAGTGCAGAATCCGTAGGGCAGGCTGACAGGCTAGGAACAGGTAAATGTTACTATTGCAGTTTTGAGGCAGAATTTCTTCTCCAGGACACCTCAGCTTTTAGGCCTTTAAGTGATTAGATGAGGCCCACCACATTATGAAAAGTAATTTTATTTACTTAAAGCCAATTGATTGTAGATGTTAAGCACACCTACAAAATATGTTTACATCAATACCTAGATTATCATCTGATTAAAATAACTGGTACTAGAGCCAAGCCAAGTTCACACACAAAAAACTGTCTAATCACAACACTACCTATAACAGGAAGTTGTCATTTGTTTCATCAGACATTCTAATAACTCAAATTAAAGTCATAATTTACCAAGCTATGTGTGCAAAAAAGCAAAACTTACCCTATAGTATTGCTTCACAGATTTGTACATTTCCTAATTTAAATTTAAAATGTTGGATTAGTTGCACATTCCTTATCAGAATAGCAAATTCTGCTTATGAGTTTTAATTATTTAATTAAGGGAGGTTAAATAACAGTCATTCTGAAGAACTTTTCAAAAGTATAATTTTTATGACTGCTCTTACTTCAGCCTTCATACACATGCTCTATTGTTAGTATCACCTTTTCCTATTGTCACACTATCCCGCCAGTTAAACTGTGAGAACGTTTTGACATTATATATTATTTTAAAGTCCTTGCTACCAAATACTAAAATTTACCTGATCGATTTTTTCTTGGTAGCATTATTATAGAATATATAGCTTGGCTTTCATTTGATAACTTTCAGGTGTGTTTAGATTGACCAAATTACCCATTGATTCATTTATTCAGATTGTTGAGCACTTTGCAGGTGTTGAAATAAGTGGTAGGGAAGAGAGGAGTTGTTCTTCCCCACAGGTATAGTCGTTTCAGAAGAAAAACATTATATTACTGCCCTGAGAATGCTCTCATCATTAACTCCCTCATCTTACCTATCAAGAAATTGTTTCAACACCCTGTTTGTACCCTTTCCCAGAGCTCAACAAAGTCTCGCCACCTCCGCAGCTGTCCCCTGGTACAAGCTCACCTCATCTCTGATCTGCCCTGATAACTATAGTTGCAGCTTTCTGGGTGGTCTCCCTGATCGTGCCCACATTTTCTTGAACATTTTCCTCGTTCCATGCTCTAAAGAAAACATGCTGTCATGTGAGTGTATGTGAAGAAACTCAGATGGCTGAGAACTGAAGTTGACTACTGACTTTCTTAATCTTTAATATTTTCCAAAGCACTGAAAATATAATACAACTAAAATGTTATTGACACTTAGAGGAAACTTGGAATATCTCTAAAAAATGTATTAGTGCCACACATTTAAGATTAGGTGCTGTAGTGGGTTGAGTGGTGGTCCCCCCTACATATGTCCATGTCCCAATCCTTGGGACCTGTGAGTGTTATCTTATTTAGAAAAATGACCCTCTCACCATGTAAGAAAGGGGCGAGCAGATATCAAAGCATATAGTCTTCTGGATTAACTCTGTTACCTGGGTATTCACATTAAAAAGAAAAAAAAACAAGAACAATCAAACTTCTGTTGCCGATCCTTTAACTTTACATTTTACTTCATATGTGTGTTTTAAATCAACATGAAGATTAAGGTTTATATAAACTAATGTAAAATAATATTGAATTTGGTTAAAATTAAAGTCAAGGTATTCATTATGAAATAAGGATTGGTGCTTTAAAGACCACTCACTATAAAGGAAGGAAGATGTCAAATTGATAGTCAGTTATAAAGATTCTGTGTTAAATCTATGATTTGGAATTTTACATTACTTTATTTCTCTTTATTCTTTGTGCTACCATGATAAGCAAATTTGTTTATTTGCTAGGCATTTTTCAGTCATAATTTATTGGACATCTAACAATTGTCAGCAATGTATCAAATTTTCTCATTTTCTTTTTACTTTTTGTATTGATTTTTTCCCAGTGTAAATGGATCAGAATTTGAATGCCCCTGCATATAATCTTATGTAAAGTCATCCCAAACCTCTTGTACAATTGATCATGTTGCCATTGAACTAAACACTCATTCTCAGCCACATGTGTGCAAGTAAACATCCTTGGTGCTCCTAGACAAGACCTCAGGAGTTTACAGAATGCGCTCTTTAATCTGCCTAAACTTGCAAAACTCTTATCATTTAAGTGAATTGATCAACTAAGCAAAGAATAGGTCATAACTATCTTAAACATTTTAAGGCAGATGTTTTTATGATTTAAGAAAACAAACAGAATACATCCACTCTAAAATGTTTGAATCCTAGAAAAGTATTTAAAGTTTTGTATATTTTTCAGGGTGCCTATCAGCAAAGTGTTTTGAATATTGACAATTTACTTCTAGTTCCTAAAATAAGAATACTGATTATTGATTTGAAACCTTTGTTTTCTGATGGGAACATTTAATGCTATAAGTTTTGCTCTCTGTACTACTTTAAATACATCTCATGTTTTGATGCATTATATTATTTTAATTTCCTTTTATGTAATTTTTTAGTATTTAGTTGAATACTTTTTCAGACCCACATTCTTTCTCCTTTCCCCTGGGGTTCCAATACTACAATATTTGATATTTTGTTTTGTCCCTCAGGTCCCTGAGACTGTGCTTAGTTTTTTGTTGTTGTTGTTTGTCTCTTAATCAACTTAGTTTTTGTAGTTTAGATTGAATAAATTCTATTGATTTCTTCTCACATTTACTGGTTCTGTCTCCTGTTATCTCCATTTGATTATTAAACTCATGTAGCAAGTTTTAATTTTGATCTTGTAGTTTTTTAATTCCATAATTTCCATTTCATTCTTTTTATAGTTTTCTATTCATCTGCTGACATTTCTATTTTTTCTAGATAATGTGTAATTGATTGTTGAGGCTTTTTTACAATGATTATGTTGAAATGTTTGGCAGATAATTTTAATATCTGCTTTACCTTTCATTTATTGTTGTTCAATTATAGTCATCTCTATTCCCCCTCCATTACTCTCCCCACGCCCTACCCACCCCCACACTCCACATTCAGTCCTCCTCCCACCTCCATTGTCCTTGTCCAAGGGTCCTTTATACATGTTTCTTGACGATCCTTCTCCTTTTTTTACCCATTCTCCCCTCCTCCTCCCCTCTGGTTACTGTCAGTTTTTCCTTTATTTCAATGTCTCTAGTTCTATTTTGCTTGCTTGTCTGTTTTGTTGATTGGGTTCCACTTACAAATGAGATATCTTTGTACTGGCATCAGTTGATTGCCCTTTTATTCAAATTGTTGAATTTTCTGGTCTTTGGTGTAATAAATGATTATTTTTACTTCATTCAATCATTTATATCTTATGTTAAGAGACTCTGAGTTCTATTGAAACATCCCCTTTTAGCAGACAGCCACCCTATTTTGGTTTATTGTGTAGGTCCTGTACCACTTTCGGGGACTGTAATTTCATTGGTGATTTTGTTTTCTGAATCCTCACAATGATATTCTGGTCACTCTGTTCCAGTTCTGCTGGAATCCAGGATAGTTGCTGGTTTTCTGCTGGTGCTGCCAACAGTGACAGGAGATATGTTTCTGGGCACCCAGGATTCTTAGACAAGGATCCCTAAATCCCCAAGGTGGTACATATTTTACCAAGTTCCATCAGATTTTCCTGGTGGTAAATCTGGAAAATCTTATATACCTGGTGATAGCATTGGAGAAGGGAAATACTTGCCTGCATGTCTTCTCCCACTGGATAGAGGGCTCAGAGATTCCTTGCCAATATCTCTTTTCACCACTGGAGTGGTGGGCCAAGAATGTGCATCTCAACAACTGGACAAAAGATAGAGATACTGGCCTGTGTGCAGGGCCTGCACAAGTGGAGGGGTCAGTCTATTGTCACTGGATGTATGACTTGGGTTGAGTGTACCTGCCACATCCATAACTGTTGGAACCTTAGAGCAGGGTGTGGGTTGGTCCTTGCAGATGCTGCTGCTGCTGCTGCTGGGAGATGGGTCCCACTATCAAGGATGTGAGGTCAGGGTGGATAGGCAGACCCGATTGCTGCAGCCACTAGGTATGGGTCCTCCCGTTAGGTCCCTACAGGCCTTGACATGTTCTGGTTTGGGCCAAAAGACGAGGCTTTCTTGTGTTTTGTTTATTGGTGTATTCAAGTCTGTGTGTTTTGTTCTGTTTCTCCAAGTGTGTGTTTTATTTTGTTTTTTTTATGACTATCAGCACTTTGGGTTGGGATTTTTCTCCAGCACTCAGTTAGGACATATGGAATTAGCAAAGAAAAGCCAGAGAACTAGCTGGGTGTTATTCCAGTGCTGGTATCCCTAGCTATTCTACCAGCTCACTACCACCTACAGAGTTCTTTTATGTTTGTAGAATTATTTCCAAAGTCATATTTCATATTTAGATGAGACAGAGAAAAGTGAATTTAAACAATCTTGTCCTAGTAACAGAAATCACAAGGTTGTTTTTGACATTTTAAAAATATTATAATAAGCTCATCTATTTGGTGAATTATGAACAAGATACAGTGTTTGCTCTTGTTTGGATTAAATCTGATAATGTATAAGCCACTATAAAAATAAAAAATAAGTGAACTAGTATTATTATTGTTAATATCTGTATGGAATTAAACAAAGGTTTACATTTTATAACACATTAAGTTCTAATATCTATTACTTTTCATTGTAGGTATATTCATTAATGTGAACATCATATCATCTAGATTTTGTGATTTTTACAATGATTTATATAATTAATATTATCTCTTTTACATACATTTGTTGAAAAATTGAAATGTATCATACAGTAGAAAACTGGTTTTAGATATGTTTTATTAAGTGTTTTCAAATCATTATTATTTAGCTTTCAGAATAAATTGTTCTTTGTCATTGGATTGACTGGTTTACTTGTTTGTGGACATCCTCTATAATTCATGCTATTTTCCACACACACACACATTTTTGTACATTTTTATTTTCACTCTGTGCTCCTCACTTGTGTAAGATAATTTATACTTGAGGGTATGATTCTTCAAATCCATGTTCTCTTTAAGATAAATTTTATTTTTCTATTGATTTTGTTATAATATGTTTCTTTGATTATAATTCATTTTTGGAATTTTGTTTTAATATTCTGGCCAAAATAGTTTACACATTCTGATATCATCATATTTGGCAATTTATGCCAATTTTAGTTTTATTAAAAACTCAAAATTTTGCATTCAGTTGGGATCTTGGGTAAAGATCCTTATAAGTAGACATGTGTCTCTGCTATTTAGTTATCTAAATAATGGGGACTGATATCAATAATATGCGTATGGTTTTAGATAATATTAATTATGTTTTATACCTGAGTAATAATCTTGATTATTTATGAGACACTCCCATCATTCCAAAATTACCAACTTGGCACTTTGATTGAATAGAATTTTGCTATAACAGTTAATACAAATGCTAGACTATTACAATAAAGAGACCCCAGAAAACAATAGTTTTGCTAAAAGAGGTGACTTCTCCTGTAATAATGCACTGTGCTGTGATTCTACAGCCTGCGGCTTTGTTCCTGGCTTCCTGGCAATGCCGGATTGCTTGTCACATCCAGGCATCAGCTGTGAGGAGGGGAAAGAGAAGTAGAAAATTCAGGATATGGAATTTTTCATAAAGCTGTTTAGGTGCAAGTTATATCACTTCCTTTCATATCATTTTGCTGGTAAATTAATCTCATGGCTATATCTAGTCACAAGGCAGACTGGAGAGTATGGTGTCTAACTCAGTATTCATATGCTAAGAAAAAAATGAGAGACTAAATTTGGAGGAACAAACTGAATTCATAATTCACAACTTCTCAGTATATTATTTTACATATTTCTTCAATAAATTGAACACTTAAATGTCTCATGTTAATAAATAGTTGGAGAAACAAGGAGACTACAACTATTTGATTATTAATCCAAATTAATAATCATCCCATTTTTTCATATTCAATTCTTATCTTCAAGGTCTAGGTTTAGAGAATCTTTAAAAGCATTTTTATGATAATAAGTAAATACATGAATAATATAACATAGTTATTATCTGCACTATGTCTTCTGTTTCTTAAAAGTTTCAGAATCTAAGGAAAGAATAAAGGTCTTTATTAACCCTATGGAAGCTGTTGTAACTCTCGGAGAGTTTCTGTAAATCTTTATTTTCTTTTAAATGATTTTCATTGCACAGCTATGTGGCAAGTCATTAATCAGACAACCAGTAAAAATATAATAAGAGGCCTTGGACCTCTGCAGACTCCCCAGGCCTCTATAAACATGTGCAGAAGCATTTGGCTATCCTAACTGCCACCAACCAAATGCTTACTTTGCTACAACTGGGCACCAATTTGGAAACTCCGTACAAATATGAAAGCCAAATTTTCTGCTAAAACAAATGTTTTCAACCGAAATAAATGCTTGGATTGTTCACACGTGCCCAAACCAAATATTTTCTTGTAACAGCAAATATGCTTCTAAGTCATTCATACTCTGCATCATTTATTAACTAAACAAGATTTGATATTATCCCATATTTCTATTCTGCTTCATTTTGAAAAATATGGTGAAATATCTACTGACCATGGACTAAGATACTTTGTTCTAAAACATTATTTGAGGAACAGGGCTTTCATACACACTGTGCCCTCTGCCTGGAATGCTTAGCATAACTTCTGCTTAACTCCTATTATTTGTTCAGTATTCATCTCAATCATAAATTATTCAATAAAAACCTTCCCTGTCTAAAATAACCCCCCCCAAAAAATCTATATTTTTTCTTGTCTAATATGCATCTCTTTCACTGACAGTAAGATATGGGCAGCCACTGTGTGTGATATATTAAAGGCAAGCAATACCCACGACTAAATAAATGGGCCTATTGTATCTAACTCACAGGTTGGATTTGAGAATTTAATGTTATTGCATGTAAAACACTGAGTGACTAGCACATAAAAAGCAGTTAATGTTCCCTCTAATGAAAAGGTCTCAATGAAGTCTAAAATTTTACACACTAGTATATTGATTAAACTTAGAAGAGTATCTACATCATACACATTTTTCCTTTTTACAGAATTGATTGGCTTGACACTGATTAACAAGACTTGAGGAACAGGGAAGGGGCACAGTTCCATGACACATCTGTGTACTGTATTGTGTGCTCACCGCCCCAAGTCAGGTCTCCTTCTATAACAATTTATCCCCGCCGGCCCTTCTCCACATCTCCAGCTACCCTTCCTCTGGAATCACCACATTGCTGTCCATGACTTTCTCTCTCTGTTTTTTCCCCAATCATTTCACCCCCCCAACCCAGCTGTCACCTCTCCAATAAATAAATAATGAATGAAAAAAAAGACTAAAATCCAAAGAATTCAAGCAAATTTGGAGGAAAAATATCTCAACTTAATTAGATAATTTTTGAGAATGAATAAATAAATTATTTTCCTTGCCTTTGATTGATATAGCTCCAGAGGGAGTGTGAAAACAAAGATAAATTGATCAAGTGTGAGGTCGTTTGGGCTAGATTCTTTGGGCTAGAAAATTTCAGATTGGAAGTGCTGTATGTACCTTTAAAACTTGTACAGACATTTGGTGAGGGTCAGTCTTGAATTTATTGTATTTCCATACAGTTTAATAAGATTGTCGCCTTTTGTAAGATATCTGGAATGAAAATAAGACTTGATTGTAAGAATTTTAAACCTGAAAAAAAAAAGTAATTAATCCTTGGTTGATGCCACAGATTAGAACATATAAAAATGCTTGAAAAAGCTTTTGGTATAAATTAGACATGATAATTATAAACACAATGTAATGTAACAACAGTATAATATATATTAAGACAAAAAATAGTGAAAAGGAAGAAAAGGAGAGAGAGAGAGACAGAAACAGAGAGAGGGAAAGAGAAACTATGTCACTGAAAATGCTGGAAAAGTCTGTTTTATTCCAAAACATTATGAAAATGCACAGGAGCCTGGAAACTGAAGTCCCTTTGTGGCGTTTCTTGTGCTTCTGAGACAGGGCAGAGCTGTGCCCTGGCGTGCTATTGGTGAAATGGTGATGACCTGGTAAGGGAAGCGCACTATGAAGTTGTGTGTGAAACTGATTACTTATTTTCTTTATGACAATAATAGCACGGAGGTCCTTTTCAGCTGTTTTCATAACTGCGGCAGAATGTTTACACTCTCCGAATTACTTCAGAAGAACAGAAAGGCCCAAGGTGAAAGTCACCCTCTTAAGAATGTTCAACCCACTGCCCATGGGTCGTGTGGCCCCAATGGCTATGAATACGGCCCAACACCAAATTGTAAGTTTACTTAAAGCCATTTTTTATTGGTCATCACTTTTCATTTGCCTGAGACACCAAAAGTCGGATGCCCCTGCTACATGATGCAAAACAAGAGGTTGGCAGTGCTCTCCCACACAGACTTATCAGTGCCATAGCATCAGTTTTTTAAATGTTTGTGAGAAATTTGTTTGATTTTCAAAACTGTGATTTGAGGCTGCAGTCAAAATTTTAAGCTAGTTTAAACAGACAGCTCTCCCTTCTGTGTTTTTAGATATAAAGGGATATGGGATTTTTTTATTGTTTTGTCTATATCTTTTTTAAAGATGTCTTTTTCTCATTTTCCATAATGGACATGACTGTGTACTTCATGTTAATATCCACTGTATTTCAAATATGGCTTCTTTTCTTTTTTTTAAAGATTTTATTTATTTATTTTTAGAGAGGGAAGGGAGGGAGAAAGAGAGAGAGAGAGAGAGAAACATCAATGTGTGGTTGCTGGGGGCTGTGGCCTGCAATCCAGGCATGTGCCCTGGCTGGGAATCGAACCTGAGATGCTCTGCTTCGCAGCCCGCACTCAATCCACTGAGCTACACCAGCCAGGGCTAAATATGACTTCTTGATGATTGTCTCTTTAAGAGCTTTTGAATGTGTTTCTATAGAGAGCTTTTTATTATATGACTTTTATAAATATTTTATAAAATGCACCCATACCCTGAATATACACCGCTGAAACTGCTAACAATGTTGAAACTGCTAGAATTTTGCCAGTGCTATGAGTACAGGGGAAGAGTCTCAAAACTTCAGATTTCGATTTTTCAGTGATACAAGGTAGTCACAAGTTTTTTAAACACTGTTTTCAATGTTTTAGAGATAGTTATTTATACCCTGATTCATTCAAAAAAGAATATGCAATGGCTTCTACATGATATATGCAATATATCCATATCATTAATGTAGGAGCCATTTAGTGAGGAAATAATGCTTTAAAAAACCACAAGTAAGTACTAAGAAAAATCTCTTTTGTTGGTCCTGATGAGAGAATACTGCATGATGTAGTGAATGTTTAGTGCAAGAACATCTCAACTATGAATACCATGAATATTTTATAATAACTTCCTCTTATTATGTATCAGTAAATACAATGTCACAGTTTTAGTTCACATGTAAGAAAAAAACCCTAAAATATAATCAAATTGTTGTCCAAGTACAAATGAGCTGTTCTGATTAGTTGTAATAGCCTGATTAAAATATTTTTTAGTAGAAGCTAATTTTATGAGTATTTGATACAGTTTTTCTTTTTCCCTAGAGCATAGAGGACATTTGTTAAGTGTTAAAAGATGCAGAAGAATATTTTCATTTGCATATATACATATTTAATCATATTATCTAATAATACTATGAATACCTATTGCTATCCATACTACTAAGAAATAAAATATTTCCTTTACTATGAAATCCCTTCCATGACTCTTTTCCATTCTATTTTCTTTAGACATGTAACTTCTTTTTTATTTTATAATTTTTTGTATTGTTGTTCAAATACAGTTATCTCCATTTTCCCCCACCTCACCCCACCCCCCCACCCTCCCCTCCCCACCTCTCACCTCAAACTATCCCCTTTGGCTTTGTCCATGTGTCCTTTATATATAACTTCTCTCCTGACTTGCATGTTTCTTATTTTCTTATGTCTATTTAATATGGTACTGTTATTTTTGTCCTTAATGTAGTATTTAAATTTTCATGTTTTGTGAGTTGATATAAATTGAATCAAATTTATACATTTTTCTGCAATTTGTTTTTGATGTCTTTAATTCATTCCTGAGATTAAAACACATGATATATTATAGCTGTCATTTATTCATTTTTACTGACAGAATTCCATCATACATCATCATTTATTTATGGAGCTACTGCTGATGGACATTGATTTGTTTCCTAGTTTTGACTGACAAATAGCGCTGCCATGGACATCTGATGCATGTCTGCAGGTACACACCTATCTCTGAGGTGAATACCGCGAGAAGTATTTGTGTGGTCACGGATACTTTACTAGATCAGCTTTACTAGATCGTGGTAATCATCCTCCTGACCACCCAAAGTAGTTTTACTTACTTAAACTCACCAACAGTAAACCACATTCCAGTTTTTTCATATCGTCTTTTTCCTACAGCCAAACCTCTTTTTATTTTCTGCAAAACTCCTGAGTAAGAAGTTGTATTTTATTGGCTTTAAATTGTATTTCCTTCACTATTAGTAGTTCTAGAATATCTGCATTTACATGGTTCAATTTTCATATGCTTATTTAGGACACATTTATCTTTTGAATAATCATTTTTCACACACCATAAATTTTTTTGAACAACTAAGTTTTTAAATATTAGTGTAGTCTTTTTATGTTAAATGTTAATGTATTTTTAATATTTCATTTTACTGTATTTTTTACATTACCCTTTATTCCCCTTACACCCCTCTCTACTTCCATCCACCCACTCCCGCTTCACAATCACAATACTGTTGTTCATGTCCATGAGTCCAATGAATCCCCATTTAATATTATTATTTACTTTTTTTCCTTTATTCTCACCTAAAGATATTATTTCTTCACTGATTTTAGAGAGAGAGAGGAAGGGAGGACCCACAACCCAGCCACGTCCCCTAACCAGGAATTGAACTCATAGCCTTTTGGTTATAGACAAGGTTCCTACCAAGTGAGCCATGTTGGTAGTTGTGTATTATTTAATTATTTTTTTCCTAAGTAGTATTCAAAGATTTTATTTTTTAAAAAATGTTATTCATGTTCAATAAGGTATTCAATTACAGTTTTGGAAATGACATATTATTTGTCCTTTTGTGTTAGAAGTTTTAGTCTACTTGGAAATGATTGTTGTGTGTAATATAAGGCTCCAGCTTTACTTATATCACTATAAGTGAACATACCAATCATTTATTTTGAAAGTTTATTGATTTATACAGAACCAAAACCAGTTACATAATAAATAAAAAATTCATGTAGTTGTAAATTTTTTCTGGGTTTTCCATTCTATTTCTCAATATTTTCTCAGCTTGTGCTCCAATCCTACTGTCTTATTTACCATAAATCCATAATTATTTATGGTATCTCAGGAGGAAATTCCCTTTCCCATTCTTCAAAGGAATGTTTTGGGAAATTCCAGTATTTTTGTCTCGTATATAAACTTTAAAATCATCTTGACAAAATCTACAAAATGAACTACAGGGATTTTGATGTAAAAAGTATAAAATCTATAAATAATGGAAATATTGACATTTACATGTGACAGAATCTTCTCATTTATGAATCTGGCACATGTTTCAATTTGTTTATATCTTCTTATTTTCTCCCAATGAAGCATTTTAATTTTCTTCAGATATAAACATGTTAGAATTTTTTAGATACTTTATTTCTGATGTAACTACACATGGTATCCTTCTAAAATTACACCATTTAAATGTTTATAGTAGTTATTGCTTGTGTATAGAAATGCAATTGGGTTTTATATTAAATATTTTATTGCAATAAACTCAGTAAAACTTTTTACTAACAATCATAGCTTATTTGTATATTTTTGGTTTTCTATGTAGAAAATTATGTCATCTGTGAATAATTCTGTTCAACTTTTTGCATTGAAAGGCTGAAAGGGCAAAACAAAAACTGATACCATTTTTTGCATTCAGAGTTCTTGATGTTGCTATGAGACTCAACTTTTAAAATGATAATGTGGAAAACCCTATTGTTTTCTAAAATTCTATGTCTAAGACTTTTAATAATTACAAAATTGATCATAGATTTTTGAGAATCATAAAATTGAACACGGAAAATTGAGCTGGAAAATCAAATTGCATCACTAATTCTTAATAAGACCTTCAATACTACATGTAGTCTATATTTATCATGGTTTGTTTTATAATTTAATGGTTCATTTGGAGTACTTTTGCAATGAATATTTTATGTTTAATCTTCTTTATTTTAGCCACTTCAAAACTTCTAATTTTAACATGTGTCCTTGGAATAAAAAAATTAATGTTACCTGATATTTTCATAGTGCTTTATATTTTCAAAAAAAAAAACCATTTAAGTCAATTATGCCAATTGATCATAAGGATTCCATGCATAGACATTCCATTGCTTTAGTTCACAGGTAAATTTAGTGAAATTTATTTTAAAAATAGAAAGAAAAGATGTTAGAAGCATCTACCATATTTATTGCATGTTAAACATATGCAATACTGTACTGTGGTTAAATTATTATTACACTGATTTCTTTAAAGAATAAAGAAGTTATTAGAAAAACACCAAGAACAGCAAAAATATTGTTCCTGATTAAGCTGCATCTCAAAATATCTGTGTCTGAGTAATTTCAGAAATATTAGATGTTCCTATAAAACAAGTATCTTTCCTAAATAAGTAAGGGCTATATTGATCAAGACTCGAAGGAAATAAGCTAGAAAGAGGCATTTACTCTTAATCTAATTCCTCAAAAGTAGATAAATGAAACTATATTGACTCATGCACAGTAAGTGATAAGCTCAAAAAATGCATTCAGTGTTCATTCATAATGTTTTACCAAATCCTTGTGACATTTAATGGTATTTAGGGACCATAATTAGAAAACATGCAAATACACGATTCACGGAGATATTGACCTCATTATTTTAGCTTTAAAAAATATTTATTTTTATATTTGTACTGAGCTAACTTCTATGTGTGGCTTTTTTTGCCTTTTACATGGTTTTCCATCCAGTGTATACAATATTTCCCTTGTAATAGCATTTTGTGTGTGCTGTTGAAAATCAATAACCTTGAATGCTCCGTGTGATGGCGCGTCTACCAACTCAGTCCGACAGGGAGGCAGAGGAGAATTAAGATATTGCATTTTAGGCATGTGTATTAACTCACCATCTAACACGGCAAAAATAATGAGTGTAACCCTCACAATGGTGGAGTGTAGGGAGCTTTTAAATAGGGAGTTTAATCTCCTTTAGAGCAAAGACACACTCTCGGTTGCCCTAGGTTTTTGGCAAGATTCCCAGAAGCTGCAGTCATTCATGAGCCACACACTCTGTTCTCAGGAAAACTGCATTGGGATCTTCACACAGTGAACCAATGCTCTCGTTTTGGATGCTTCATCTGTTAAAAAAAAAAAAAAAAAAAAAAATCCCCTCACACATGTATTTACACGTGCGTTGTACTTAGCCACCACCAAAGAATGTAGCACTACAGGGATTTGAACCTGTAGTTGCAGGAAGTCCAAGAATTTCAAACCTAATGTGTCAACTATAAAACCCTTCCCTCTGGCTGATTATTCCGGAATTAAAATGTAGTTTTAGCTAAGCAAGCTTGGAAAACTCCCAAATCAAATAAGCGTGTTTAGAGAGGTTTTTCTATTCGCCTTGCAAATACCGAAGCCACAGCTTTACACTACCTTGATCGTCTTTGACTTTTGTAATGGACTCCATATTCTCATTCCTGCTCTCATTCCCTATAATTTGAGTAAGGTTTTCCTATGAGATATATTGCTTGTGATTATAAAATATAATCTAGTACATAATCGGGGTTATTTAAATTCTTGAGCTAAAAATATTATCTGTGTATTTCGTTTTGAAGGCAAGGGACCTCTTTTACTATGTATTGTCTGTTTAACAGAAAAGGGTTTGATAACGTATATTGACTGGGTAAACTTAAATGGCTAGTGAGACCTGTATCTGACTTTTCCTTCTGTGATATTTTGGTGGCTATAGTATATTTGATTTATATATTGATTGAAGTCTCAATTTTAATAATTACAGCTGCACTATATTTTCATTTCATATATGCCATTTTGAAAAAACATAATTTTATACAAAATTCATCATTTTAAAAATGCACAGCAGGAATCTGTGTGGGTCAACTTTTATTTATATTCAAGTTCCTGAGTTTATATAATTATCGTTAAAGAGAACAAATTAGAATTAATATCTGCCACAACCACCACCAATAGCAAAAGCAGAAGACTGTTTGTTCCACCTTTTTTATGATACACACTCTTGCTAATAATTTGAATGAAAACAAACTAATTTATTTTAAACTTTAGCCAAAAATATTTATGGCAGTTCAATTATTTAGTTATCTAAGTTGACGATTCTCAGATGGCCTCAGCTGGGGACAATAGGAGGCTTTACAAAGCTCCAGGTTTGCATGAAACAAGGTCAGATACCCTATATTCGGTTTTTGTTGCAGACACACTGCTTCAGTTAACTTCACACAAATACATGTAGTTTCGTTGTTAAAAGACATTTTCTTTGATATCATCATGTAGTATTTCCTCAGAGAATTCTCCTCCCCCCTTCCCAAGGCTGAATGTGTTTTTGCAAAACTGATTTTGTTCATTCTTTTCACATTTCTGTAATGAAAACAAAACAAAACAAACAAACAACAAAGAGTGACAGAGTGGGCGGGTGGTGCTTTCTTCTCTTGACATACGGAGAAACTGAGGCACACAGAAGATGAAGGAGTTTGCAGATGGTTTCACAGCAGGTAAAGAGTGGAGCCTAATCTCCTGCCTGTGGCTTAAGTATGTGGTCTCTTCCTAGGCAGTGACACATTTAACTTTAATTCAAGAAAATAGAAAGAAAGTAAAATATAAGCAAAAATTCAGCAAGCTGTCATACCTAGCTTCATTTATTTATATTTTGGACATACATGTATTATGCAGCTATATTTGCAATTTCCATATTTAAACTGAAGATGACTTGCTGTGTCAGGTTTAGTACGTTTCCGAAAATGAAGACTATGAAAACCCCAAAAACTAGAGCCAAATTCTGTGTGACCTGATGCAACTGTCCCCAGCAGGATCAATTGGCATTGCTGCTGTATTTATGATTGATTATGAGGCTATACATTAGAACACATGGATAGAGATAGAGGGTTTCTAGTAACACATCTAAATTTTTATATGAATATAAAAACTGTGAAAGATTTAGAGAAATAAAATATATATTATATAAATATTCATCAATGTTAAAATATTCTGCTTCATGGATATTTGTGACTAGGAAGCAATAATAAAATATCAGCTAATTGGAAAATATGGAATGTTATGTGTGTGCCAATAGTATGCTAGTATAAATGGATGGAGATTTTAATACCATGTAAGAGCCTATACAGGGTAATAAAATAAAAACCTAAAATATTCTTCCTCCTATCTAATTATACAGACCTTTGAAAAAATTTCTTTCTACAGAATCTTTCAAAATAATTAGGAAAATATAAAGAAACCTAATTTTTACTAATGTTCAAATAATTCTTTAAATTGTTATTTTAAACATAACTATTGAAATTTTACACAAAAGAAACTTTACTAGAACACAGAATTGTTTTCATTTTAGTAAACAAATGATAAGAGGGAGGAATTATCATTTAATAGCCACTTTCTAGGTTTTTTAAATGAAATATATAAGTTATAAATTAAGTATTTTGTGTAGTAAACATGTCATCAAGGTCATTTAAACAGGAAAGATAAATTAGATCTGGTTTTGAACTGATATTTTCTTTTGTAGCTTTTTTCACGATGTTAACCTTTGTCTTTCTGAAATGAATGCATCAACCTTTTAAGCTCTTAAATACAAAATGGGATCTTATTAATGGGATGTATTTGATAGTTTAAGCTGATTTAATATTCATTTTTATATTACGGTATAATTGGAAATGTTTACTTTAAAAATATATTAGAGAATTGTAGCATTAATTCCACTGATTAAAAATGTTGCCACACAATTCAACTTCCTTAAATGGAACACTGGAAACATTTAAATCTTATCAGAACTTTGTTCTAAAATCTTGCTTCTTATCTTATTTTACAAAGACCACTATGTCTTACTCACCATTTGGCAGACAATGATTGCAAAGTAACAGGATAATAAACATATTTAACAGTTACTGCAAATATTATTTAAAATTCTATAATTGTGATAAAAGCCTTTTTTACATTTTATTTTGGCATTTTTCTATAGATTAAAATATATAATGTTTAATCTAAGAAAAAATAAACATTAGAATAAAAGTTAATATTTGTGCAAATATAGTTATTCAGATTTAGTGTAAATTTATTAAAATAACATATAAATTTGAAATATGGATTTAAAGGGTCAAATGGAAGAAACCTAGAATAAGAGATTAAATTTATTAATAATTTCTTAAACAAAGAAGGCTATCAGAAACTAAATTTGAAATGAAATCTGCATAAAATAATTGAAAATAAAGTAAAATACATTATTATAAAAATGCTGATTCAAATGTGGTTGCTCAAGAGCTTATTGACTTTATAAAGACAATAAACCTGAAAGAACCACTTGAATTGTTATATCCAGTCATTTTGAAAAGCATTGACATCAAAACTTTTACATTTTAAAATTAGAAGTGAACCTCAGTGCATGGGGGGAATCGTAGAGATTTCAGTTTATTAGATGGTATGACCATGCATTTGAAAGATTTTCTTTTGTATTTGGCATATGTAAGAGAAATAGATACCTAATTTTTAAATGTCAACTTGCACTACACAAAGTGCGTAATCAGTCTTGTGTCCATCTCACCGGTGTTGCAGTCCTCACCCAGGATAGCTGGCGCTAGAATCACAGAGATTTCCACCATTTCTTGAAACAAAGCAAAGTAAGAAAACACAAAGTTTCAACAGAAAAGGTGACATTTGCCTCAGGTTGATGAGTCACTCCCTGTGTAGCTATCAAGGACAAAAACAACAACAGCATCACTATCAAAATGGCATGCTCTTTCTTGGGGGGTAAAATTGCAACGTAAATAAACTTTTATTTCAGAAATGTCTACACATACACCCCACACACCAGAAAAGCAAAAAACACTCAGAATTTAAGTTTGGAGATGTTCATATGGAAAGAGTCATGTATTTAGGGCATCTTTGTTATTTCCTCAGGTAGTTTTTACCTTTCCTCCTGTGTTATTTAGATGCAAATTACAATAAAATAAATTAACAGCTGGAAGAGTGCTAGTTAGAGCCCATTATGATGTCAGTGACCTGCCCTGGCTCACTATGTCCAGGTGAAAAAAATCATTTTGTTATGCACATGTTGATTGGGGAAGCTTAATATTAAACATACTTGCATGAAATAATCTATTGACTAGAAGATTAAAGAGAACAATGATCTATGCAATTCCTTTAGTTAATTTTTAGTTAAAATGATTATTTAAAAAATACAATAGTATTTCATATGCAATCAATTCATCAAACTTAGTGGCTATCTGGTATATAAAATTGGTTTTCATGTTAGTAAAATGATAGAAAACAATTTGTAATTTATTCATCATGAAATCATAAAGCTGACTATGCTGGCAATAGGAAGAAAGTTCCTTTAAATCAGTTCATTTTCCAGGAATTCAATTTTAATGTAACCTACACTGGTTAACAAAAGGTATTTCATGAGCTTTGGTTAGAAATGCAATACAGTAACCTAGAATTACCTTACATCTAAGTTTAGCAACCACCATTTCATACTGTGCTAATGTAGCTTTAAAAGCTGTCTACTCCCACCTAGTGGTCATATTGTTAAATGTCTTTTCAAAAATGAGCAGTGAGGTCTGAATTAAGGCAAAATGGAACTGCAGTTTTATTGTCAGAATTAAATAATTAATGCAGTTAACAACATCTGCATAGATTAAGTAATTCGGGCTCATGGGTTTTGTTGATAGCAGTAATTTCAAAAGCAGTATAAAATGGTTTTAGTCTGATTTATGGAGCGTAGCTCCTGCTGCCAAAGCCGCATGGAGCTCATTGACTGAAAAACTCCCAGGATCACTCAAGAGAATTGCCATAGTTCTATAGTCAACAATTTCTTATGAATATTTTATAAAAATGTCTATGTATAAAGAGAAGGAAAATTCAAGCAATGAGGCCCTCTGTGTACACCAAATTTCCAGAATACGAAAATAGATGATCAATTTCTTGAAATCCTTGTTAGAAAAAAAAAATTAAGACTGTCAGTATTTAAAATAAGATGGACTTAAAATTTTTTATAATGTGATCTTGTGTTTTTTCTACCAAAATGCTGATTACAATTACATAGTTCCCGATTCCTGCCTTTCAAAAAAAAAAAGTAAAAGCTTAAACTAAAAAGCAAATTCAGTTTGTATTTTAGCAAAAGGAAGTGGTTTTCTTTTAAAAATCATACACTAACCATGCAGCACAGGGCTTGGTGCTGATATAATGAAGTACATTCACACGTTTGATTAATTGGAAACAAGCAGGGTTCAGCTCCCTGCAATTCTGAAGACACCAAAACACAATTCAGGAATCTTCTTTGGCATCCAAGCCGGGAGGGGAAGGATTGACACAGAGGGGATAGATTGTTCCATTTCAACTAATAGGATCAAATCTTTATGGTGTCTCTGCAATTTCTACATGATACCGACCCTGCTTCAGTGAGGAGAGATGTGACCGATTATGAGTTAATTATCCAGCAGAGCAGATCAGTTTATTTTATACACAAAAACATAATGAGCATCTATATACAAAAGCTGAGCTAGTTTTCTACAAGAATCTAGGGTTTGTGTTTCTATTTAGAGAGACAAGAGAAACATGCATCACAAGGGCAAACAAAAGAATGGTTGAGTCACATCACTGTGCCGGAATTCAGAAGAGAGTAAGAGATCACAGTAGAAGCTTCCTGGGAGTGTAAGGATTGGATCGGGGCTTAAAGCATTTGTGTAAGAAAGAGAGAGCATAATGGATTCAGTAGCAACAAAGATGCAAAGTTGAAAGAAAATTAGATATGTTGGAGGAAGAGCTAGTGGATTATTCTTTTAAGAATGGGGTGAGTTCATGCCCCATGCCTGTGAACAGTGAGAGAAAGCATTAGAAAGGTCACTTGAGACAGAGTAGGAGGGGTCCTGCTGTGGTTGGATATATGTTTTCCTTGGAAATGTAAAGCTTAAATATGAGAAAAATACAGTGTGCAAATCCTGGCAAGATGACTAGAGAGAGAAAATATTAGCAACATATTTACTCACATTAAAACCATGAGTTATACCAGTTGTGATTTAATCAAAAATTAATTGAAAACTTATACTATGGAATTTACTTATTAACTTATTCATATATTCATCAATATTTTTAGCATCTACTATATGTCAGGCAGTGATATGTGTATTTACTTGATTTATATTTAAGTACTATTTTAAAAGATTTCTGTTAGAAAATGCATATTAATGACAACTAATGCAATAATTAAAATTTTTTCTGAAAGCCAAGTTAAACACCTAAGTACTGTAGAACTTTTAGGATTAAATACAAAATCTAATGCAGATTAGTTATATATAATTTATAAAATTACTTTTCTTACCCAATTTTGAATTTGATACCTGTGAAATGGAAGCACCACCAAAAACAAAATGAGAAAAATTATAAGGAACTAAGATCATAAATAGAAAGATGAGTGCAAATCATTTTGAAAGGATCTAAATTATCTTAAAACATGGGTAACGACTGTGAATCAGTGATTCCTCACAGGGCAGCTCAGGTGAATGGTAAATAAAGTGTCCATTTATACATATGAAAGAAATATAAAAAGAAATCTGTTTAAAGAATGTGCTGTGATACATCACATATCAAAATGTCTAGATAGGTAAATAAGACATAGATGTAGAGAGATATATAAAAATAGATGTATTATAGGTATATAAATATCACTGAAATATTTAAATATATAAAATGAGTAAAATAACCCTGGCTAGTGTGGCTCAGTGGATTGAGTGCCAGCCTGCTAACCAAAGGGTCGCTGGTTTGATTCCCAGTCACAGCACATGCCTGGGTTGTGGGCCAGGTCCGCAGCTGGGGGTGCACGAGAGGCAACTACACATTGATGTTTCTCTCCCTCTTCCTTCCTCTCTTCCCCTCTCTCTAAAATTAAATAAGTAAAATATTTTAAATTAAAAAAATAATAAAATGAGTAAAATGATTCTAAGCCTTATCCTTTATAAATCAGAACTGAGTTTTTCAAAATTCCATTTCTAAAATATAATAGCATGGAGCTTTATTCTCATAAATATATATACAAATGTATTCATATTTAGCAAAAATATTTCTGAAATATTGAAAATGCATAGATAGGAATAAAAAATTTTGGAAGTTGCTATATTGTGTAAATCTAATTTAATGTTCGAACATAGTGCACATTGTTGACAGACCCTAGATATAGAGAAAGAAAAACTTAAACCTTGAAAAAAATCACAAACACATTTTATAAAATGAAATATTAAATAAATTTTAACAAGATAATTTTTTGTGGCTGAGTGATAATACTAAGCTGCTATAAAGCATGTTTCCTTTTGCTGATGGGTCTAAAGATATAGGATAATTCAAAAGGACTTTGATATGCTTTTACCAAGACACATCAAGCCTAAAACCAACTCCATCAAACAAAAAGATTTTTTTTCTTAGACTGAAAAGAAAGAATATGACTTTGCATTAGGGAAAAAAACAAAACAAAACAAAACAGTAAAGTTTGCTTGTAACAGACAAGTGAGTCAGAGAAGTGAGGTCTTGCACAGCGAATCAGAGTGGCATTTTACTTACCTGTTTTATTTCAAGCTTTATGACCCCTGCAACCTTTTTTTTCGTTTTACTTTAGCAAAGAACAAAGACAATCAAGGGGAAAAGCAGTGTAGTCATTAAGTAGTAATTGTTAGAAGATGCTGTGGGGTTAAAATTAATAAAACCAGCATGATATACATTAAGACCATATAAATATTTAAGGAACTACAGCCTGCGTGGAGATGTAAACCGATTAGCAAAACTACTTAAGCTAGAGATGCAAATGTTTCAGGTAGATAAAATAAACACAGACTGATTGCTGGAAATGCGATCAGTTTTTGTTCTGGGAGTGCTCTATTTCATTAAAATTTTAATTATCAAAATAAACCACTTTTGATGTTTTGTGTAAAAGGTTTTATGTTGCTTCTAATGCAATTTAGGTAATAGAATCTCAAATAAAATCATTGCATTGCGTAGTATGTTTTTCTTTTCTTGTCAGGTCATGTATTATAGATGTAATTTTGGCCTTTCACATTGAAATTAAAGGGAAACTATGAAACAAGCAATCAAAGGTTCATCCATCAGGATTATCTTTGCTGATAATATGGATATAAAAAATCTTGTCTACAGAAAGTTACACACTTAAAGGTAAAATATTTATTCTTCATTTTCATCATTTCAAATAATGTACAAAGTAATTTAAAATAATTGGCAATAAATTATTTAATGAACATAGTTCCAAAGAACTGCTTAATCCATTTTCTCCCTCTTAAAAAATCAATTGTAGAATTTGTTTGATATATGTTTCAATAGTTAATGTTAAATATCTAGATGAGAATTTAAGAATTAGAACTTGACTAAATGCATGTAAATATACGCATTCTTAGCTTTATTTAGACAAAATGTCTAGTAATTTACTATTTTGTATTTTTTTGAACCATTTTGTATCACAGAACCACAAATTTGACATTTACAATTAATATAATATAGACATGACACCAAATACTCATATGAATAAGAACAATTTCTAATTATCTTGATAAAACAGTGTTCAAATATGTGGAAATGTTCCTTTATATCTGCACTTTTATCATCTCACAGTTAGTTGGCAGCAGGTATAATGTAAACAGATAACTGTAATGTGTCAGGATCCCTTACAAAGATCTACATCCACAGCGTTTTTAAGCTGAATTGTTGTGAAAACATTAGTTCTTACAGTAGATTGCATCTCTACAGAACAGATATCCATATCCAGGCCATTGCATTCAACGCCCTATGTGCAAGCTTAAATATGCATTTGTATAAACCCCAAACAAGTGTTTTGAACAGTGAGAAGTATGACACAATAGACAACGATGGTAGATGAATAAATTAAAGCAGTGCTCATAAATGGGGCTGTCGTCAGAAGACTCTCTCTCGGACTAATATTAGATACTGTGTTCGCCAGAAAACAAGCCAAGACAATGATCCATCCAGCGTGCCTTGACCCAAATATGTCAAATATTTAAGTTCTGTTTTTCTTCTTCCTGTGTTCCACAGCCTCTCCCTGGCCTACTTTTCTTATTTAAACATACAGATACACACACACAATCCAATCCAACTATCATTCTATAGCATTAACTTTTAGCTTTAGGCAATACTCAATATTAGACTATTTTCTTGACATCAATTTTATTTTAATATATTCGTAATGTGTGTAGTTAATAGAAATAGAGAAATTGAAATTTCTTTTTTAAAGTAAAACAATTTCTTTTTAGGGGTAATTTATATAGAGGGTTATTAAAACATTTTATTTTTTCTAAATTCTAAATTCTTCAAAGTTTCACTTTATGTATATGCTTATGATTAAAATGTAAATGGAGTAATCATTTGTGTTTTATTTTTACACTTTTTGTTATAAGTGAAGCCAGAGATCTTTGCTGACCTATCACTTTGCCTAGAATAGAAAATTACTAAATTATACAAAATAAGAACTTATATTAGCTGTCTAATAAAACTGGGCCTTTGAAATCTGTGAATCTCACACTTGTGGACTCAACCAATTGTGAATGAAAAAAAATGTTTTTTAAAGTCATGTTCCTGGTGATGTGTAATATGTAGTTAGCCCTACAATGGTTGTGTCTGTATTGAATATGTAGGAACATTTTTCATGACTTGTTCCCATAATAATTTAGTATAACAACTATTTACATGGAATGTATATTGTGTTACGTATTATAAGTGATCTACAGATGATTTAAAGTATACAGGAGGATGTGCATACATAAAATGTAAATACTATGCCATTTTTATATAACGGACTTAAGCATCTGTAAATTTTGGCAGGGTTCTGGATCCAATCCTGTATGGATACTGAGGGATGGTTATACATACCAAAAAGAGAGTTCCTATTAATTTGCACCAGTATCTAGTACATAGTAGAAAAATAAACATAATTCTACACTTTGCACAAAAGGCAAGTTCAGAAAGTCATGATCATCTCCAGGATTTGAAGATAAAATGTGTCCCACCAAGTTACATGAAGTAGAAGGTCTCTTTTTACATATAATGACATATATAATTCCTGGTGTAAGTTGCAGTTCTCACTGGCAATGAAAAGCACAGGCACATATGTTCAAAATAAGAATACCACTCTGTAAGCTTCCCACCGACACACTTCTTGTCTCTACTGACTTACAACAACTCAATTTCCACCAGACACTTTTGCAAATGTTCTGAAACATATACATGGCAGAGAAATGAGGCTCGAAAGCATGAACCTGCTCATTCAGTGCTCAGATCAACTTTCTGCCTCCAATGCATAGAAAGTGAGATGGTTATCCAGGTAATTCATTCAAAAATCCCACTCATATAAACAGCATAATATTTTTTCATTCTTTACCACTTGAAAGAATCATTGGCATTCTGTTGGTAGAGAAATATATTACATTATAATTCACTCACCATAGGAAAATGGTTGGAAGTTCTGTGTGTTGTCCGCCATCATCACATATTTCATTGTAGCTCAACTATTCTTTCTGTAATGATAAAAGTTACAGCTGAGATTTATTGAGCGTTTACTATGTGACAGTGCCAAAAGTATAAACTAATTCTCATAAGCCCATATGTTCTAGGGTTAGACAGTAAGAACACTAAAATATTTCAAAATGCAGTCATTTGAGCTGCTTTGGTTTAAAATGACTCAATATAACAGACAAGGAGAAGATATTACCATTTTATGGTTTGCTCAGATTAGCTTATGGATAATTTTTAAATACTTTTATCAAAAACATAACACTAAGAAGTGCCTCTCTCATGAAAGATTTTCTGCTTTAGCATTCTGGAGTCAAAATAATTTTGCTGATATTTTCAATATTTAAAAATTTATAATTGTCAATTATTTAAAGTTTCCACTGAGATTATATAAGCTCTGGGATATTCTAAGAATAAATATATATACAAAAGCCTTCCAACCATTTCTTGGCAGATGGAACAGAATGAGAAAGGCTAAAGAAGTGTAAAAGTTTTCGAAGGAAGGCTCGACCTGTGGACAACTGGGCCAAGGTGGCAGGGAAGTCATATCACAGATTCTTCCTTCGAAAGGAAATACATTTAGGAGAAAACTGCAGTGATCACAACTAGAATAGATGTGCGTGCACACACACACACACACACATACACACATGCACACACAGAACCTGAGTGAGAGGGAATATCAATATGATGAGATTTTATGAATAGTATACATCTTTCTTAGTATAAAGTTACTATTTTACCTAAAATTCTTAAATCAATATGAAGTAGTATAAGCATACTTGATTATATTTCACACAATTAAATTAAGTTTAAAATAAGAAAATTTAAAAATATAATTGCAATCTTAGAAAGTGAATTAGGTAAGGAACAACTTGGAAATTAAAATTAGTTTATTTTCTTATACCTCATAACAGAAGACCTATTGACAGTATGTAAATGTATAAGCAAGGAATATCTTTTAAATATATAAAGTCATTAAGCTAAAAACAGCTTTAAAATGAAATCTAAATTTGACTATAGCTTCAGACTATTTAATACAAGTTACAAGATTTGGTATGAGGTAAGAGTGGCTTTCGTTTTTCTTGACAAGAACAAGGAAATAAAATACAGGGCATTAGATATTTTTGATACCATTGAGGGAATTACCTACCAGACAGTATATCAACAAGAATGACTCCAGTGGTAAAGGATTATGGAATTCAGGTCAAGGTAGACACCAGGAAGTCATTTTATCAGACATTTCTTCTTTCATTTAATATGATAAAAGTAAAATCTGAAGTCATTTGTAGAAGTAAAATTTCTTTATGTTATCTTGACTGGTTGGCAAAAGAGTAGCCAATGCTGTGCAGATGTTTTTTGGTGTGTTGAGTTTTTCTTTGTGTGTTTGTGTGTGCATGTATACATGTGCATGTGTGATTGCATGTGTGAGGTGTGCGTGTGTATACATATGCATGTGGTATGTGACTATGCAGTAGTTCCCAATCACATGTGACTTCTAGTGGTGATGATGAGGTGGCAGGAATGTTCCTCAGCACCCTTGAGAACACTGGAAAACAGGAAATAATGAGCCTCTGAGAGCCTACATCCCTGGAGCAGTATCTGAATCTAAAATAACAGAGAAGGACGGTTTACTCATTGACAGAAACAGGTAACATTATGCAGAAACGCGGAAGGAGGCACATAGATATACTTCTGTAGCAGTGCATTTTGATGGAAAAGTCAGTGCCCATCAGTAGATGAGTGGCTAAAAAAACTGTAGTATATCTACATGATGGAATACTACACAGCAGTAAAAAAGAAAGAATTCCTACCTTTTGCAACAGCATGGATGGAACTGGAGACCATTATGCTAAGTAAAATAAGCCAGTCAGTGAAAGACAAATATCATATGATCTCACCTGTAAGTGGAATCTAATGAACAAAATAAACTAATGACAAAAATAGAACCAGAGGCATAGAAACGTGGAATGGACTGACAGCTATAAGAAGGGAGGGGCACAGGTGGCGACTGCTTGAAAGAAGGTGAGGGGATTAGTCAAAGAGCACATATGAAGGACCCATGCACATGGCCAATGGTGCCAGGATTGACAATGGAAGTTGGGGGTGGGCTGGGTGGAGAGGTACAGAGGGCAGAAAATTGGGACAACTGTAAGAGCATAAACAATAAAATATTTTTTAAATAGCAATCATATTTGGCACTAGAAATTATTAAGCATAAAAGTATAACAATAGGTATAGCTACCAGCTTGACTACCACCTAATTATGTCGTATCGGTTGTTAAGAATGAATGAAATTGGCAATATGATTCACAGTTGTGCCTCCAATGTCACATCTTTTGAGAAAAATGGTCACACAGCATTTCTATTATATCATTGACTGACACTACAGTAGTAATACCAGACTACGCATGTAGGCAGATGTTGTGTGAAGCCTGATACTGTCTCTTAACAAGCACGGGCAAGCATCAGTATTCTGTGTTTGTTTCCTCATCTGCAAATGGGAAAATTTTGACATCATTTACTTATGTCTATCAAATGAGATAATATATTGAAACTCTCTTACTTCTCATAGAATATAGCAAACATTCCATAAATGGTAGGTGAAAAATAATAGAAGAGAAATGAAGAGGCCTGGGATGTTAGTATTAATAACAATAACAATGATAATAAACTATATACAAAAAACATAATTTTAACTTCTGTTTCCAGAAGCCATTTCTGAAAGCACTCTTTGAGCCACATTATACGTGTGTGATCTGAACAGACTATCACATTGTGTGAGACCTCAGACCCCTCGTTTATGAAAGAGGGGTAAGGACAGTACCTAGCTCTGCCTTATGAGGATCAACTTGTTAAGCAAATGAGAAGTGCTTAGAGGGGAATGGCATAAATAAGTGCTCATCAGTGTTACCTATTAAACCTCTTTATAATATGTTCTGCCTCCAAAACCATTATTTTAAAGACAAAACACCTAGCCTCTGAGGAATGTAAAGGCAAGTGTGAGGGAAGGAAGGGAAAGAGAAACAAACAGATGTGATTTGGAAGTATCAATCACTACCAAATTTGCTTTTCTTCTAACTTTTGGGTCTAGATCTGTTCTTCCTAACCTCATTAAATTATGTAAATAAAAATAATAACTTTTATTGAGTTAACCTTACTAATACATACTGAGTACTTAGGCTAGGTAATTTGTTGAGAATAACACTTGATATAGAGGATTTAATCCTCACAAAACTAGAAGTAGGTACAGTAATTCCTCCAGTATAGAAGAAGAGGAAACTGAAGCTCAGAGTTGTTAAGTAAAATGCTTTAGTTCTTTGAGCTAGTAAGTTTACAGAGCTGAAATTCAAGGATAGTTATAATTAAACACAGTTCAGTTTAAGTTTTTATGCTCCTGTTCACATAATCCCAAAAGATCTCCAATTTCCAAGTAATAATGAATGAACAGATACCCAGTGTCCAGGTGGAGGCAATTAGAAACTGTTTGGACGAGCCTAAGAAAGTCTCTGGCTTACTTGTTATCCTACCCATAAACCAATTATATAATTGGTTGTTAGCCAATAAAAGTTCTTAAGCTCTTGGAAGAGTGATGTGAATTCTTATTGAGGAGGATTACAAATGTTTCAATGTCTCTGAACTGTCCCCCAAATAAACAACTTTTACAGAAAATCATCAAAAATGACCTAGAATTCCACAAACATTAACTATATATTATATAATACTCCAACTCTATAGTTAGTCTAAGTTCTGAGTAAGTAGCTTAGTATAATATGTGTCTTCTTTCTTTTTTTTTTTTTTCATTTATAATCACTTTGAAAGTAAGCTCTGGGTTTCTGGCTGTAAACTAGAACAATGATTAAAATAAAATTTAAAAAAAAACCTAGAATGCAGCTAATGCAGCCAATCCACAGAAACCACTGTGTGAGGAAAGGGGGCGGAGAGCTTCACCTCCCAGGTGTCCAGTGATGGTGAAACCACAGATCGTTCACGTAGCCGATGATCTAAACTTTCTGGTTTTCTTTTGGTTTTTAGCCCCATCTACTAAATCCCAATACCATGTTGTTCCATTCATTTCTCCACATCCAGAGACTTGAGACTATGAGAAATATTTCCAATGTTATTCTCTCCCAGTTTCCCATAATTATGTACCTTGTGTGGAAAAACAAAACTTCAAACATATATCTCCAAGGTAAATATGAAAATCCTAAGTAATAAAAGCTAATATTTATTAAGTGTTCACTCTGTGACATAGACTTTCCTAAAAATATATCATCTTCCCATTTCTTTTAAATGAAATTTATTTTTGTGTAACTGCATGTAATATCACTCACTTTTTTTAGGCATCCAGTTTCATGAGTTTTGTCATGTTACCACAGTCAAGATATAAAATATTTCAATCACTCCTGCAAGTTCTCTAGTTCCCCTACCTGGTCAATTTCTTCTCCTCCACATACAATGACTGGCAACCATTAATTTGAAGTCTGGCTGTATTGATTTGCCTTATACCGGTTTAAAAGTGAAAACACTCGTTTTTCAAAGGTCCGAGGTTAGTTAAGCAGCAAGTAAGGGGAAGTACCTCAGTTCCACATCTGTCTGACTCTGCAGCTCTTACTCCTAACTACTCTGTGCCTCTCTGTCTCTGCAGTGCAGTTTTCCCCATTCATTCATGAATAATCGTAAAGACCCTCTTTTACTATGCTTAGTGCACTTTTTAAATTAATATATTTGGAGGTATAGAAGTTATGCATTGTAGTATGAGGTGAATTCAGCTACGGATTCCTAAAATTACACTAATAAATAATTTAAAATGTAAAGTGAGCATCTCAACACAGCAGGATCATTTTTCAGATATTAATTTTTGTTTTCTTCTGTATATTTCCTTCATCCCTGTTTAAAGTAGGATTATTCTAAGCAGGTCCTTTGAAAGATATGCCTCAAGATTCTTTGCAGGAGTAATTGCAGAGAGTCAGAATCCTTTACAAACTAGAGATTCAGAAACGACGATGGCATTTGCCTGGTTGGAGGAAGACAAGTGCTTTTGGGGACAAGGTGAGAGACAGGAGGACCTTTTCCAACATGAGGGAAGAGACAGAAGTTGAGGAGTTCTACTATAGCTAAGATCTGTGTATCACTTAGTGCCAGCAGCCCACAGGATTTGCAAGGATTGGTGATTTTATGGAGAAAGACAGAATTTTCCAGCACTGGGGTTTCCAGTGATACTCATGCATTAAAATTGGTGCAGAAGTAGACAAACTGCCAAACTGCAAATAGCCATATAAGCTGAGAAATTGGTTTCTTACTGATAACCCATGGACTGACAAAAAAACCTAACACATACTGACATAAACCATGCATATATACATTTAATCCTTACAGTATTAACTTCATTTCACAGCCAGGGGAACTAAGGCAAAGAAATACTGTTATTTGCTCAAGACCACACAAGTAACTAAGTGGCAGAAGCATGATTTGAACCCAATAGAGTCAGGTTTCTAGCTTGAAAACTTATGATATACTACCTAAGGCCATCTAAATTTTAGTGACCTTGCTTTTGCTGGGAGAAGGAAAGAACTAATATTGACAAATATTAGATTTTCAGGTTTACAGTCTGATTCTGATTTTAGTTTATTTAAAAAAATAGCAAAATATGGTATTTTTATACCACTAAGTGAGTAACCATAAATGTATTCTTACTGAATTAGCAGTATGAAATTTGATATGCTTTTAAGGATCAGTTAAGCATTTCAGTGGAAATTTCTGACAGTATTAAAAATTGGTCATGAGATATTTCATGTTCATAGATTTGAAAAATTAATTTGTGTTAAAAACACAAAAGTCTATATTAACTAAAATAATCTACATATTCAATGTTATCCTCATTGAAATCCCAATGAAATGTTGGATAGAAATAGACAAAACAATCTTATAATTCATATGAAGCCAGAAAATACCCAGAATTGTCAAATCTTTCTTGAGAAGAAGAAAACTGGAAGCATTAAACATCCTACAGTGGAACAGACTAGAGAACCCAGAATTAAATCCATACATGTACAGACGATTGATATTCCAGCAGGTGGCAAGGATACACAATGAGGAAATGATAGTCTCTTCAACAAATAGTGTTAGGACAGCTGGGCATCCACAAGCAAAAAAAAGTACACCCCTATTTTCTGTCATACACAAAAATCAACTCAAAATCAATTAAATAGCACCTGAAAATGTAAACTCCAGGAAGAAACCAAAAGGGAAAGGCTTCTTGACATTGATCCTGTCAGTGGATATGGCACCAAAAGCACAGGCAACAAAGCAAAAATAGACAAGTAGGACTACATCAAAATGAAAGGCATCTGCATAGCAAGGGAAACAAGCAACAGAATGTAAAGACAACCTAAAAAATGGAAGAAAGTATCTGCAAGCTCATAAGAGATTAATTTCCAAAATATAAAACTTTTGCAACTCAATAGCAAACAAATAAATAATACAATTTGAAACATGAACCAAGGTCCTGAATATACATTTTTACATGAAGACACATAAATGGCCACAAGTATAAAAAAAGGTATTCAACATCGCTAATCAATGAAGAAATGCCAATCAAAACCACAAGGAAATATCACCTCACCACTGTTAGGATGGCTATTACCAAGAAGACAAGAGATAATGAATGGTGGTGAGAAGATGGAGAAAAGTGAACCCTTGTGTACTGTGGGTAGCAAAGTAAATTTCTGCAGCCACCATGGGAAAACAGTAAGGAGGTTATTTAAGAAATGAGAAGTAGAACTATATATCCAGCAGTCCTTCTTCTGAGCCAAAGTGAACAAAATAATCACTTTGAAGAGCTATCTGTACTTCCATGTTCATAGCCACATTATTTACAATAGCCAAGGTATGAAAACAGCCCAAGTGTCTGTTAGTGGATCAATGGACAAAGAAATAGTGGGATATATACATAACTGAGTATAATTCAGCCTTAAAAAATAAGGAAATCATGCCATTCACAGTAACATGTATGAATCTGGGGAATATATACTAAGTGAAATAAGCTAGACTGAAAAAAGATAAATTCCACATGGTATCACTTATATGTGAAATCTATTCTTTTAAAGTCCACTCACAGAAACGGAGTAGAAAATTGGCTGCCAGGGGCTGGGTTGGTGGGAGGAATAGGGAGAGGTTGGGGGAGGTTGGAAAAAGCATACAAACTTCAGTTATAAGATGAATACGGTCTAAGGATCCAATTTATAACATGGTGAATATAGTTGATAAAACTGTATTGTATCATTAAAATTTGCTAAGAATATAACCTATATGTTCTCAATAAAAGGGAAATACATAAGATAATGGGTGTATTAATTATATCAAATCATGCCATACACTTTGAATATCTATAATTTTGTCAATTATACTTCAATAAAGAAGAATGTTTAAAGGATATAAGAAGTGCTACAATTGTTAACTCATTTAACAAATGTATGGAGCATCTATGTACTGTCTAGATGATGGGAATGATGAGGGAGGCAAAGAGAGAAAGAGAGAGAATGGGAGAGAAAGGCAAAGAGATAGAGATGGAGCAACAAAACCCTACCCTCTTAGATGTACTTTTAAGGGGGGACCATAAAGAAACAAGTACCAGATGGTAGTGTCATGGAGAAAAAAAGTCTCAAGGGAGTGCTATGAAATGCCTTAGTAGTCATGTAACTCTGAGCAAAGAGCACAGCAAGCCTGATTGGTCAGTCTTTAAATGGCTTCAGGGGAATCTGCAAACAAATATGATTCTTAGTCACCCCCTGGGAGTGTAACCCTCAGAATGTTCATTGTTACTGATGGATAATGTCGCGTCAGTAACATGCATCATCATCGTTGTCAGGATTTCTCAGGTGGTTTTGTGTAAAACGTCCAGAATGATAGTATGCCTGCCTTCATCGTCAGGGTCTCGAGTTTCAGTTACTATACTATGTGACCAGTCTCACCTGGAGACTGAAGCTGGCTTCCATGGGCAAGACCCTTCACACATGTGCCTGGTTATGTTTGGGGAGGAATTAACGGTATTTCAAAAATGTTCCTGTAGATTAGGGCTGGTCACTGAAGGAGGGTTCATGTCCAGGTCACAGTACCTTCTGAGAGAATTATTACCTACAGTTTTTTAAATAATTCTGAGTTTACCCCTCATGTTAGCTTGAAAAGACTGTGCCCCACCCTGCCTGCCAACAATACTGATTAAATTAGTTTGACTAGTGACCTTCAAATGGATCCAACTGATTCTCCTGAAAATTAGGATTTAGGACAACATGAGTCTCAGCGTTAAAATGTGAAGAATACAGAATTGGAAGGAGGCATATATTCATAATGAGAAAGGCTATTTCATGAAAACAAAAGTAGAAAGTCTGAACTGCAGAAAGAGAGAAGGAAAAAAGTTGCATAGAATAGATATTTTAGTTTCAAGGTAGAGATGAGAAACCAATCAACCTCAGCTTTGGGGTCTCATAAAAGCAGACACATAGTTCTAGTCTCTGGTCAGACTCAGCTATATCTTTGGCCTTGGGTCTTATGACAGTTCTGTATATTGTCAATAATTTCTTAGCTAGTTTAAGTGGATTTCTTTTCTTTTAAAATGATCCTTAAGACAGCCCACCAATGTAGAAAGAACACTCTCCGTATTTTGAAACCTTTTGTCTATTCGTACTTCTCAACTGATTCAGCTGGGCAGCTATCAAAATGTAATAGGCTTGGAGTTGTGCTGATCTCGATGTTTATTGAGTTCCTGGTGACGCTGGTGCTCCTGGTTCATGGGCCCTCTTCTGGACTGGTCTAGATTTGGATTTGTAAAACAGTGAGTATTAACGTCTACCAATGACATTTAAAATTATGTTTGATCCTGATTCTGAATGACTGCATGTACTAGGCCAAGAAGACTGCGGATTATCTATAAGAAGTGGTATAATATTCCAGTGGTGTAAAAGCAGAACAGCAACAACAACAAAAAATCCCATTGTAAGAAGCAAAGTTACAAGTGGAAGGGATGGAGAAGAGACAGAGAAAAGGCAATTCGATAGGAAAATACATGGAATTATTGGGAAATACGTTTCCATGCCTAATAAAAATAAAGTTTGGGAGACTTCTTTTAAATTTCAGACTAAACACAAGTTTTGTGTTTATTTCTGACACTTGAAAAAAAATCACCAGGGTGCTGGTTTATGAATGTTTGCAGGTGTGGATAATTAAAATACCACACTTACTTGTGTTTGATTGTGTGAGCATTCTTTTGACTATAAGTGTTTTTAATCAACTTCACTAAACACGGGGGAAAACCTCTATAATTAACAAAATTTATGTACAGTCATTACAGTTTAGAATTATAATTCATATTACATTCCTAATTATTATTTTATCCACTTGAACTTCCATTTTACTTAGGGAACAAAAATTTATGAAATGATTAAAATCGTTTTTCATTATTTTTAATAAAACAATTTGGGAAATGAATAGAAAACAATCAGTAAAGTATTTCAAATAGTAAGCCTATGCCCACACATTATGATTGATTAAGTAAAATAACATTCAAGTTATTTGTTCAAGTTCATTCTTTATTAGATTTTTAGGGTTATTTTTAAATGAATATCCATCATCTTCTTTGTCCTTTATCCTTCATCTTTAAATGGAAGTTCTTTCATCTTGCAGCTGATCCCTGTTATCTGAGAGCAGGGAGTTTGCACTGGGTGGCTCTGCTGGCGTTCAAGGCATCCGTTCTGTCATTTTATGGGGCCATGCGTATGTTTAATCCAACTAAGGAATGCAGAGAAAGCTTTAAAGTTACAGACCAAGAATCAAATGCTTAGTCCATTTCCAAGGTTTAGTGTTGTTATTATTTATGAATTGAGGTGATAATTTCTTCTTCACAGAGCTGCTGAGAACTAAATGAGGTGATATAAGCACAGACCCTGGCACAAACTAAATCCTAAAATGTGTACTTGCTGTGAACACAATTCCTTTAACACTAAAGGAACTATAGTAATGTAATAAATTATAACCGTGTTACTTGACATTTTCAGTTTATTTCAAATTGCTTGATTTAAAAAAATGAAATGGAACAGATGGGTCAGAAAATCTCAAATACTGAATTTTAGAAGACAGTCAACACAAATTAACTTATTAAAACTAACCATTTTTGATGGTTAGTCTAGATCCAGTAGAAAAATGAACCTCAGACTGGAATGATTTCAGGATCCTAACTTCTAAAATTCCTATGACTTTAGTAGGCATCATGGAGAAAACAAAATTATGTTTTTACATTCACACTAATAGGATGTGCTTCTGCTTGTCAGGACTTATCAGGGTTGTTTTATGCGAACGTGCATGTTGATAATATACCTGGTTTTATTGATGGGACCTTGAGTTTTAGTTATCACACTAAGACCAATCCTACACTAAAGCTCAGGACCCAGAGGCAGAATCCCCAGAACAATATGACAAGTGGTGTGCAGGAATCTCCATTTGTAATGAACACGCCAAGTAGATTTTGAGGCAGGTCCTTCCTAGGCCTCACCCTGAGGCACACTGCATGAATCTGAACTGTTTCTAGGAACAAAGCTCTATTCATCTCAGCACACTTGGTGCCTGATTTTGTGCCTAATATGCAATAACCATTCTGTAAATAATGATGAAATAATATTATACACAATTAACACATCAAAGCCAACTGATTGATATCATGACTACTTCAATAATGATATTGTTATTCAGAGTTGCACAAAATTTTAATTTTTATTCTGACTTGTGAGAGTGGACTTATATTCAAATTAATTGTGATTTGGGACAAAATGTAATAAGTCAAATTTCTTTAATTCAAAATAGAAAAAATATTTAAAAGTGCTATTTAATTATATTTATACACACTTATTCTAAGATGCTTTCAAAATATTTGAAACATCAAGCCATGAAATCAGCAACTACCTTGTTTCAATATGTGACTCTATTCACCTCTCTGAAAATCAGCTTTAACTTCCTGCTCATACAAAACAGAAGGCTATTCTCTTACTTGCCATTGACCAGTACATGTTTAGCAGAAAAAGAGTAAATGGTTACACCTGAATGTTGAGGAAGCCAAGGATGCAAGCCAGCAGAGGGGTCTACCAGCTAGGCAGGCAATTAGGATACTGTTAAGTACCCTAATGTCAAGTGTGTTTCCTACAAGTGATCAGTATTATACTTAAACTTGAACATTAAAATTGTAAATCTTGATTTTTAAAATCAGATATTTTATTCAGCAATATTTTAAAATCTTCCCCAAACATAAAATTTTGTTTCATTTGTTGGAAAGGACTCCAATACCAGCCCTGAACCTGTTAACATTATGAACTTGAACAAATAATTAAATGCCACAGCCCTGATTTTTCTTTTTGCCTACATATCTCATGATATTGTATTGATATCACACTTTAAGAATATTTCTGTGGCCCTGGCCAGGTTGTATACTTGGTTAGAGCATAGTACCAATGTGCCAAGGTTGTGGGTTCGATTTCCAGTCAGGGTACATACAACAAGCAACCAAAGAATGCATGAATATGTGGAACAACAAATAGATATTTCTCTCTCTCCCTTCCACTCTCTTTCTAGAAGATATTTCTATAAATGTGCTTGGAAAATGACAATGGAGAGTAGATAAACTACAGGTGTCACTTTTATATTCTCTAATATATATTTGATGATCCACAGTGCTCATTTCTTCATATTAGCTTTGAGATTTTTATTGTCCTGTGACTACATATTATTGATTATGTCTTTAGGAAATATATAAATTATATGACTAAAAGATCAAGACAAACTTTTGAGGATGTATTTTGAATTAAGGAGAAAACTGAGTTACAAATGTAGAAAGTTAAGCATACATAGTTCCAATAAGGAGTTCAGGTTTCACAGAGACTTCTGATCACTGTGTTCCACCAACTGAATGTAATTCGTCTCTCATCCAAATCCCAAATAATTCAAATATACAGTTGAGCTAAAAATAAAGGAAGGACAGTGGCCAGAGGGGAGGGAGGAGAGAGATAACAGGCGAAAGAAGGGGCAGGGGCAAGCAAAGGAACATGAACAGAGGACTTATGACTATGCACAATGTGGGGGGGGACTGACTGTGGGAGTGGGGTGGGACAGGGGGAAAGGCAAGACAACTGTAACTGAACAATGGTAAATTTAAAAAAAAGAAGGACAATACCTAAAAATGATGAGGAAATAATTCAAGACTGGAAATTCCATGTATTACACAGAATAGATCATAAGATTATTAGAACCTATTATTACCTGGTATAACCTGGAAGGTGACATAAAACCTCAGAGCTGAGAGTTGCCTAGTTTGAAACCATTTTTAAAATATCATTCCTACTGTTACTTTTATGGGAATTGACGAAAAGAGAAATAAATGTCTAGGGGAAGCTGTGGCTCCAAACTGTATCATCTGTAAATGTGGAGTCTGATATCAAGCTATCTAATTAAACATGCAGGAAAACCAGCTCCCAAATTAACCTAAAAACTGGTAGAGTTTATCTGAAAGGCAGGCAAGTAATTATTATAGAATGATGTATATGCTTTTTTGATCTTCATTTATCAAGACTGATGGATCTCAAAAACACTAAGATGAGTAAAGTACCTGTAAAATGATAAGCACATCCTACATTACACCATAAGAGACTTCAAAAGAGACCTCATTCTGTCTAGAGATCTGCCTGTTCACAACATACATACACAACAACCTATCTTATTTATGGATACAAATAACACGTATAAGTATTACAATGTGGATGTGAATCAATCTCCAGGTCATAGTTGTTTTCGTGAAGGAAGGAGTGGAATGAGACCAAGGACCAGTGCAGTGGGACATCATAGCCTCGAATTTATCTGTAACATCTTTATTTAAAAATAATTTTGTGCCCTGGCTGGTGTAGCTCAGTGGATTGAGCGCGGGCTGCGAACCAGGCATCGCAGGTTCGATTCCCAGTCAGGGCACATGCCTAGGTTGCAGGCCATGTCCCCCATCAACCACACATTAATGTTTCTATCTCTCTCTCTTTCTCCCTCCCTTCCCTCTCTAAAAATAAATAAATACAATCTTTAAAAAAATCATTTAAAAAATAAAAATAATTTTGTATTTATCAGGGTAAAATTTGAACCTTTATTAGAATTTGGCAGTGGTTATATGGGTGTTTTTAGTGTTAAGCCTTGTACTTTTTTGTTCTTAGAAATATAATTATAAAATTTTAATGAAATTCTGAAGTAAGACATTTTTCTTTCCTTATATGTGGAATATTGGAGCATCACGTTTTCTCCAGGCGAGTACCGGAATAACAGAGTAACACGAGCCTTCTCCTCATGAATAAAGCATGGGTCTTACAGTAATTTATTTTTTTCAATAGTACTATTTCTGACTTTGAAATTACTAGTTCCTAAGAAATGTCTGCTTATATGTGTCTAAGATTCCTAGATTTGGCTTAAATCCACTGGTATTTGCCTAACCCAAATTGCAGGTATTATTTATGCCATGTACATGAAATGACTGATACATGTCAAAATTGCCTTTTTCTCCTATTGTCTAAAATCACTTGGAATCATCTTCACCGTTTCAAGGATCTGATCCCCTACCAGCTCAAACTCTCTTAAATCAGGGAATATCAGCTCTAAAATGCATGTCACTTCATAAATGAAAAATTCATCTATGGGAGTTTCACGGAGAAGTACCATCTTCCATGATGGATGTGAAACTCTCTACAATTATGAGCGAGAGTGAGGGATAAAGTTAAGAAACTGCACAATTACAAGCAATAAAGGCCCAAATGAAATTAACTGTTAATGAGTCTGGCCTTAATTGAGTTTTTACTTCCAGTGCTAAACTCTTCAGTAAAATATTTTATCACATCATTTCCTTTATGTTGCCTTAAAATCTGTACTATATTAAAAGATTAGTTATTATGATACTTAAAAAATATATGACTTGCTTCATTTCACAGTATTGTTTATCTGTCAAACATATTATCACAGCATTGCAGTTGTTTGTCAGAACTCCTCAACCTGGGAAATAAGAGTTAATTTATCTATCATATTCACAGAAATGCCTTTTCTCATTAAAGATTTATTTGACTTTAATATAAAAACCTTAGTGAATTTTCCAGTAGAACTATAATTCCACATTGGAATACTCCATTACACGGGGCCAGACACGCAGATTTGAAGGAGAACCCTTCTTTCCAGTGAATCAGGCCTTTCAGTGAATTCTCCACACTGAATACTGTATCCCAGTGATTATACTGATGGTCTGGGTACAACAACATATCAAAAGGGAAAATTATCCTCCACACTTAGCCTTTATTGAAGCAAGTCTTCCTTGGGCTCAGCTCAAACCCAAACATCACAATCAATGGCAACAAGATCAGAGTCCAAAAACAAAGAGGGAATCACTGTGCTGCTGCTCAGGAGCATGCAAGCTCTGAGTCGGTCCATCAGAGTGCTGCGTGGACCACTGGGATTCTCCTTAGGGTCCAGAGACTACTGCGATTTCAACCCTTGACTGTAAATGGAAATTTCAGCTTAGCTTCGTCTTTATAACATACAGGATACTTTGGAATCACGAGAGACGGTGGTTCTCTGTTTACAATCCTGGGACTGCCATTTACTAGATCTAGAATCCTTTTAGGAATGTTTTAAAAATATTTTATTGAATTTATGGGGGTAACATTGATTCATAAAATTATATAGGTTTCAGGTATACAATTCTCCCATCCAGGTACTAACCAGGCCCGACTCAGTTGTACAATGCTATAATACATAATCTGCATATTGTACCGTGTGTTCACCACCCAAGATCAAGTATTGTTCTCTCACCATTTACATCCCCTTTACCCTTTTCTACCTCCCCCAACCCCTTTCTCTCTGGTAATCACTATACTGTTGTCTGTGTCTATGAGGGTTTTTTATTTTGTTTTTGGTTTGATTCTTTTTCTTTTTTTTTTTTGCTTAGTCCCTTCAATTCTTCACCCAGCCCCTCAACTCCCCTCCTCTCTATCAGCTGTCAGTCTGTTCTCTATGGGTATGTTTCTATTTTCTGTGTGAGTTTATGTTGTTCATTAAATTTCACATATAAATGATATCATATGGTACATGGGGGGACCTCAAAACATGGAATTATTTATGAAGCATAGGCCCCTTGTAGTACAGCCTTTCCCCACTAGGTGAGTGTTCTAGGAACCCATCTATATCAGTGTACCAGAGGGTGTTGTGAGAGGATGCATTTGGCTTCAGTAAATTTTTTTGAAGACTCTTAAAATAGTTTGCTCATGTCATGATAGATAAATCTGTTTGTACTTGCCCACACCACAAAGAGAGTTCAGCAATTTTTGACCAAAAATGGCATCACTCCCATACCGCACCCTCCCTATTCACCTGATCTCACATCAAGCAACTTTGCTTTTGTTTCCCCAGATGCAAAGTCCTCAAAGGGAAATATTTTGCTGATGTGGAAGAGGTAAAAGAAAAAATGGCAGAAACACTGAAAATCATCAAAATCAACAAGTTTAAAAACTGTCCTAAGCAGTGGATAAAATTCCTCAATAGGTGCATTGCATCAAATGGAGAGTACTTGGAAGGTGACTGAAGTTTAAATATGTAAGAATAAATTCACAATTTCTTATAAACATATTATGTTTTGGGGGCACCCCCCTCAAATTTGTCTTTCTCTGACTGGTCTGTTTCACTTAGTATAATACTCTCCAGGTCACAAGTAGAATTGCTGAGTCATAAGGCAGTTCCATTTTTTATTTTTTGAGGTTTTCCACAGTGGCTGCACCGATCTGTATTCCCACCAACAGTGCATGAGGGTTCCCTTTGCTCCTCATCCTTGCAAATATTTGTCATTTGTTGATGTATTGATGCTAGCCCTTATGACAGGTGTGAGGTGATATCTCATTGTGGTTTTATTTTACATCTCTCTGATGATTAGTGATGTTGAGCATCTTTTAATATGTCTATTGGCCATCTGTATGTCCTCTTTGGAGAGGTACCTTTTCAGGTCCTTTGACCATATTTTAATTGGATTGTTGTTTTTTGGGGTGTTAAGTCGTATAAGTTCTTTATAAATTTTGGATATTAACCCCTTATAAGATGTATCATTGGTGAATATGTTCTCCCATTCAGTAAGTTGTCTTTTCATTTTGTCCATTGTTTTTATTGTTATGCAAAACCTTTGGAGTTTTATGTTGTACCTGAAACAGTCTCCTGCATAGAGATAGGTAATCTAAGCATGAAAAAGGTTCACAAATAAATAAATGATTTATTTATGCATGTAGAAATGAATGAATGAATGAATTTGAATGTGCCTAATCTTGTTCAGTCTCAGCTTCCTTAAGTACAAACAGAGAAACAAGATCCCTAACATGAAGAACCATTATTAGGGAAAGAAATAATATGTGTGAGGAACCTAGATAAAATAGAAGCAAAAATAATATAAAACAGAACTTAAGCACACTTCGGTTACAACATAGTTATGTATTGATTTATATTAATTGCTGGCCAAAATGAGGTCCAACACAGGACAGTGGTCTAGTACATGGTTATGTTTAATAGTGTGCACTGAAGCATGTCAGCAGAGATCAAAGTCCTGCCACTGTCTACATGGTGTACTTTTATCAAATGGGAAATATCAGCCACATTCTGGACAATGAATATGAAAAATCACTGCACATCACACAGCCACCCTGTGCTACTTACAATGAGACTCCTAACTTTGATCTTTTTACATGTCAGAGGTAATGGGGGGAAGGCAAAAGTTTTGAAATACATACTAAGATTCACTCTAGAATAGACAATATACTCATTTGATCAAGAGGATTGAATTGGCTACTTTTTCAAGAAGTGCTGGCACAAATTTTATTAGGGTACAATATCTGATTAACAAATAGACATTGTGTGTACGTATGGGGGGGCATCATGAAATGTGCAGTAACTGGGAATTAAGTGGCACTCCTTTTGGGATTGTCTTTATTTTCAGAAACAACTGAAGTTTCAGTTATCAGACTTCATGAGTCTATTTTTCAAACTATGATCTGGAGCTTTGGATTTCTTTTGAAAATTAAAAAATAATATTATTGTGCCCACAACATTTTCAACTTATACTACTTCTTAACAGAAGTTATATGGCATATGCTGCATTTCTAACTATAATACGAATAAGTGAAATGATTATGAGGTAGAGCTAATGCTTCAGCTGAATCTTATAATACGATTACAATTTTAATTTAGGTTTACTATCTTTAATTTAATCAATTTTACTTAGCTCAAAAGCAGTGTAATGACTGTAAATGAGAAACTAAATTCTAGCTTTCAATTTTTAAAAAAAAATTAGTGTGTTCAAATTTTGTTAATTTTAAGATGAGTTTTTTATGAAGTTGATATTTTAACAGATCAGAAGGAATCATTTAGTCTGCTTCCCCCTCTTCAGTATGAAATGCCATGTATCACTCATCTCCTAAAAAATGTTAAAAACATAAAAACAAAAGAAATCCAGATTTAATTTATTTCAAATCACTTCTTACTTGCACATTTTAAGCTGTTTTTGTTAAATTTAAGATGCATCCATTCTTTAGATGTTAAAAATGAGTACAGAATTTGGGGTTAATGATTAAGGAGAAAACAATTTCACAAAATTAATTGCTAAATAGTAGAATTGGCAGTTGACTTCTTTTTTCCCCATTAAAGTTAATTTTCTGTTAGTAAATAGCATGAGACGGAGAGCAGTGTCTTCATGAGGCCCCTGTTCACAGGTGTGATCGAGACTACACTAGGGAAACTGCCCCACTCCATCGATAATGTGGCTCAGGTGTGAATGAGTAGGTTAATCATGTGAAAACATAGTTCAATTGTGAATCAATTTCTGACTGAGCCTACTTGACTAGATATCCGAGGTGAAAGCTGTTGACAACGTGCTTTTTCTTGATTGACAAAAGCTGGAAAAGAAAAATAAAAGGTGGTTCTTTCTCATCCTTATTCCTATCACTGACGTTCATATAACATTTCTAAAAATG
Source organism: Tonatia bakeri (assembly GCA_004024845.1). Lineage (NCBI taxonomy): Eukaryota > Metazoa > Chordata > Mammalia > Chiroptera > Phyllostomidae > Tonatia > Tonatia bakeri. The sequence continues at coordinate 278,421 of PVIA01000207.1, forward strand.
TATGATACAGCCAGAAACAACTCCAAGAAAATTAAGATAAAATATACACCGTCATTCCTCTGATATTTCTGTTTATGTTCTTTTTATGCCTTGTTCTAAGCCTTAGAGGCTCAAGAATGAAATTCAATGAGGAATTTCAAAGCATATTGCTGGCTGTAGACATGGCCTGCCTCAGTGAGATCTTCTCACACCTAAAATCCTCTGAAGAATGAGTACCAACCAAATGCTGCAAAAGGATTTAAAAGAAATTTCTTCAGCCACCTTTCTTAGCTGTCCTCAGATCCAGGTACAGCGACATTAACTTCACTGGTAGATTGTGACTCAAACTGCTCAATCATGACCAGTTTGCTGCTTAAAGTTTGGCATTTTCCATCCTCAAAACAGATAATTTACCTTATCTTTTATTTCATTAATGGCTTATATTACTTGTGTACATACTAGAACATGTTGTTTTCATTTTTTTATTTAAGTACATGGCCAACTAAAAATCTTTTTTAAGACCATCTTGTTTTATTCCACAAAGTACATACTCAGTGCATATTGGTATAATGAATGAGTGAATGAATGAATCATCTCTACTTTATGAATGATTCTGCACATATAAAATGCAGTTTTTTACTAAGCATGTATTCATTTCTTATCTCTATTATAAAAATTTTAAATCCTCATATTTACCTCTACATTATGAATACCACTAATTCTGGCTCATACTGGGCACACACTAATGTCTGAGAAATGAAGGAGTAGGCAATCAATATATATCTGTTACTAATATACTCATAAATATATGATCTATTAAATTGCCAAAGAGGTATGAAATATATGACTCTTAGTGAACATGAGCATGTGTATTATTTTCCTATTACTGTGTGACAAATTACCACAAATATAGTGGCTTTTTAAAACAGCCCACATTTACTGTTTCAGAGGATCTGTGGTTCCAGAGGTTAGGTAGGTCTGACTGGGTTCTCAGCTTAGTGCCTTTTAGGCTGCAGTGCAAGTGGACCGTGAGCTAGGGGCCTCTCTCAGTTCCTTTAGGCCCTTCAATTTCTTGCCACATGACCTTCTCCAAAGCTCTCTCTCATAGACCATCTCACAATATGGCATCTTACTTCTTCAAAGCTGGGAAGAATCACCTTAGGAGTGGTCTAAATTCATATTTTAATAATGATTATTTGATTAATTCAGAGCTACACAAAATGACCCTTTTGATTGACTAAAAATCAACTTGTTTGGGACTTTAATTATATCTGCAAATTTCATCACCTTTGCCATCTAATGTAGCCGAATCATGGGAATAAGTTCATATTTACAGATTCTGCCCAAACGCAAGAAAAGGAGACAGAACTAATTCTACTCCAGATATGGGGATCTTGGAGTCATCTCCAAACCCTGCCTACCACAAAATATGAGAAGGGAACTTAAGGTCTGAGTACAGAGACCATGACCTGTTACCTAAAATGTGGTCATTTTTCTTCCCGTCCAAGACTAGCTCTGCACTTCCTAGAAGATCCTTCTTTGAAGTTTTGGACGGCCATTGCTTTAATCTTGGTGATGAAATGAGAAGAGAAATGCATGTGTAACTTCTACAGGGAAGCCTTAAAAACCAGCACACAACTCACCATATTCCTTCCTCTCTGCCTCAGTGATTGTGACGGCTGGTGTTGAGACAAACCCTCTCTCAGCCTCCATCTTACTCCTAGCAGCATCAGTCCAAAGTGATTAGGTGTAAAGTCCTTCTTCCAACCAGCATTAGAAAGGAAACATGAATGAAAAGCTTTGCACTAAAATCCTGAGGACACTGTTGCTGAATAACAAATTTTCCAATCCTGAATCGGCAAGACACAATCCTGAATCCTACACCATATGTGTGCCACTTTGAGTTTGTGTGTTAAGAGATATCTTACTGACTTAGTGCCACAATAAACCAGAATACCCTTTCATAGACTGAAAGGAAACTGGTAACAGGAATATCTTAAGAAAGGAAATGGAATAGATTGTGTATACTAGAGCAAGGAGCAAGGGATTGTAAGATAACTGTTGAATAAAGGTCACATTGTGAGAGACGCACAGGAAACTGTAAAGAAAGGTATACGGATCTAGTTTGGGATGTCATTACTATGGGATGGGACTTTCTTGAGGTTAATAACATAAGGCACAGTGGTTCAAATGAAAAGGGAAAGGCTACAAATATTATCTTCCCATCTATTCATGTTTGTACTGAATGTGATTTTAAAATTATGTGATGCTGTTGTTTATCATTCTTTCAAAATTCTAACATGAGAAAGAAGCTATTTGCCACCTATGATTATCTAGAAGTTAAACAGCAGAAAAAGAAAGCAAGGAAATAAGTGGTCTGGATGCTGTCTGTTAAGGTCTATAGTGTATAATAATCATCATTTACATTTTCATTGACTAATCTTTTAAAAAATAGACTTTCTAGCCCTCAACCTACTCACTAAAAGTAATTATAGCAATAGATACTAAATTATATAAATAACAACTAGTGGGTAGGGATTCAGAAGAGCCATATTCTCTATCTAGGTCAGTCATTACTAAGAAATATATGAAGTCAACAGTTCTCCTGTGCCTTTTCTTTCTCTGTGCAGTGGTAGAGGTATGATTATTTGACCCAGGTTCCTTCTCATCTGAAAGTCTAGAGTTCTGCATATGAAGTAGTTACACATAAAATGGTTTAGGTGAGAAAATAGGGGGAATATGCTCCTGGGAAAAGTTTTAAGGGCTTTCCAATTCCTTTCCACTTTCTGCACTCTTTGTTTTCACATCCACTCACTATGGGCATACACAGGCTTCCGAGGATCTTCAGTCTTTCACCCTCTGTTATGTCTTATGAATCATCTGTGGTCTGCAAACTGAAAGTTCAATAATATTATGTGCAATAAAAACTTCACTGAGAGCTACATTCAGCTTATTACTCACCTAATCTGTTGACAAAGAAAACCAAAAACCTATTCATCAACACCCATAATGAGAAAACGGGAAAGTATTAGAACTGTTTACAGCATCCATTGAACAAAGTTAAAGTTAATCCCCAAATTTCTGTAGGTTGTCAAATTGTTTCTCCCCCAAAATTGATTTAAAGTAAGGAATTTGTTAAATTATTCTGCTCTCCATTCATTTTTTGTAAGTCATGTATATCAGAAATTATGTGATAAAGTGTGTTCATTTTTCTTAGAAAACTCTAAGATAAGAAAGAAGCTGTTTTGTAGCTATAATTATTTAAGGACTTTTGCTTTTATACCAGGACAGTTAGAGCTGGAAAAGAAATCGGCTTTTTTTTTTTTTTAGAATATGATTATAATATGGATATAAATGTATGTGGCTGCTCTTTTGGTCATTTAAGTTCAGGAGACCGCATGGCTCCATGTTCCAGTTTCCAGGAATGAAATACGCTGACTTTGACTTTCTCATAAATAGCAAACTGCCCCCTTCCAGGCTGTGCTTACCCAAAACCCAGTTTCCCACAGTATGTTCCAAGATATTATACCTATGTCCTGAATGAGAATTCCAAACTTCAGAAAAGGCATTACACAAAACCTTCCTTTACCCTCTCTTTCTTCCTCCTGCTATCCTGTTTATTTGGAGCAATTATATCATCATAAGGATGATTCCTATTACAAAATAATTTGTTGTCAAAGAAACTTGTTTGTCTAGGAACTATAACACTAATCTAAATTTAACTTTTAATAGGGCAAAGGATAAAAAGTGCACATTGCTAAGTGAGAAAGTTGTTTTCTATTTGGTATCAGTATGACAAGAAATTATAAAACTTTCTACAATTACAGATTTTATTTGTGTTTGTATAATATTGCATTTTAATGCATTTAGGAATTACACATATACCATGACCAAGTACATTTAAAACCAAGTTCCATAAATATTTTAAATTTAGTAAGTATATTGTTTCTCTATGAGGCTGTGAACTAATGAAATTTCAATTCAGGTTATTATCACGAAACAACAAACATCATCTTCAGTGTTTAAACATTTAGTCAAATATACAATGATGTGCACAATAACATCAGGTTTTTTTTTTGACAGATTTAACTTCCAACGTGTTTTATTTTGATTCAATAAAATGTATGGGGGGAAAAGTGAACCATATGTTAAAGTTCTATGTGCAACAGCTGCTGATACTAATAAAAATGAGTAACATTTAACTATTTGAGCAGGTTCACTTCTGCCATAATGAGGTGCGATCACTTCGTTGTCTGTAAGTGCACAAAGAAACTTGAAATCAAATGAGTGAAACTATGACTTTAAAATAAAATAGTCATTTGATCCACATGAAAATTTTAGTTATTATAGTGATATACAAATGCAACTTATACAAATTTCTTAACATGATGACTATTTTTTAAATATATAATGAGTCTTCAGATGATTTGTGTCCTCTGTTTTTATTGTGATCAGTAATATCTTCAAGGCCAACATGGTGGCTAATAAATGTGAAGAAATATTTTATGAAATCACAGAGATTCATCCTCAACTTTTTTGAAACATGGAAATAAATTCCTTAGTTAATTTCTAATTAAATGTGCATTTTTTTCATTCACGGTATGCAAAAGTGGTTATTTCATGTTAATTTTTTTTACCAAATAATTAACCAAACAGTAGTAGATTTCCACCAACCAATAGATAAAAAATGGCATTCTCTACAGTCTTTCCTGCCAGACATCTCACACTGTATTTTCTTTGCATGTTTCACATGGACCTAACTTATAGTACCCCATCTTTCCCAGTGACCTCACTGACCAATGGTCTTGCAGACTTACGAACCTTCCAGACCACATCAGGAGCCAAGCCAGAGCTCACTGATGTGTCAGGTGCCCGGAGGGAAGCTGTGTCAAACACTTCTCCCATCACCATCCAATCCCAGAAGAGTGAGCTGTCACAGAGTGCTCTTTTATCTACAAGGACTCTGCATGCTGCCCTTGAAAAGTAAACTTTAGTTACAGGGTCACTGGGAAGGGCTGAGATAAGAATGTTGGGTTATTGAGATTTAATTGTGCATTAAAGTAAGAATTTTATTCATCACACTTGCATTTCACTACTAAATAATACTGGAGAGGAAGGGAGATGTCCATCCCAGATTACTTAGGTGCAACTACAAATAATACTATTTATTGTTTTAATTTTTAAATGAGAAAAATGATAAGTCATACTTGATGTTGGGATAACAAGCATAATCCTGATTTCTACACCAAGCTGACTACACCAGGGTGTATGGTCTCCTGATATTAACCACTAAGCTCTCTTCCCAAACTAGCTAGAAATCTAAAACAGGAAACTCCCAATCTGGTTTACACCTTAATCTACTTGGATCATTTAAACAATATTTTGCCATAATTGCTCAATATCTCTTTATTCTACCTTTTTTCTCCTCAAAAATAATTATGGGGAACTAGAGCTGGGAGTCTCAAATGAGACCTTGAGGTGACAGAGTCTAATGTATCTTTTTGTCTCCATTTGACTTTCCATGATGTAGGTGATGGTGGGTTTAACCCTTGCTGTGATTTTGTTTGTTTGTGTTGGCTTCACCATGTCAGCAGCCTTTCCTGGTTAATCTGACTTCCCCTCAGCTCTTGATGTTGTTATAAACCCCTCCAGCACCTGTCTCATTCTCTGTCTCTCCATGACTCATACGGTTCTTCTCAACTTTTGTAAAAGATTAGCTCTCTTATTTAACAGTAGATCCCAAGGGAGACCAACCAGCCTCACCTGACACTAGTAAGTGAGAAAGGAATGCAAACATAAAATACTCTCAGAATAATTATGGACTCACTTCGGTATCATTTTATTAAAAAGGCCAAGTAACCAACTTTTTATATCTTACATATTTCTGGCTTCAGAAGGGGAATTGGAAGGCAACAGTGATAAAATGAAAATTAAAACATACCATTTATAGTTGTGGAATATTTTCACATTTCATTCAATACAAAATAAACTTTATAGCCTAAGAAATATGTTCAATGTTATAGATATAATGTCTTTATACATTCCCAAGAGATCCTATGAGTTTTGTAGGATAAAACAGAATCTTTTGATCTGCTTGCTGGAAGGCCTACAAACACTTGCTCTCTATGACTTTCAATTTAGTTTATAAATGTATCAAAAACAAAATGATGATGTCATATTTGATACTTTTAATTCCAATTTTTAGGACATGTAATTTCAATTCACATAAATCAGCTGACTTAGATTTCTTGAAATTCACATGTAACATAAAGCAATTATCTACATGCCTAGAATCAATTAGTTAATATACGAGGTGTGTCCAGAAAAAGTCCAGCCATCATTAATAAAATGGGAACACTTCCTGTGGCATCAGTGTAACCTGGCAGCCAAGGAGAGTGAACTGGTAAGTGCTTGTGTGAACAACGACATCTTCACTGTGCTAGTCAGTGGGGGCTGTAGACACCACTGAGTGAACATGTGTACTGTGTGGAATCACATTCCAAATGACTGAGCAAGTAGAGCAATGAATGTGCATCAAAGTTTGCATTAAGCTTGAATATTCCTCCAAGGAAACTATTTGGATGATTCAGAAGGCAACTGGTGATTGGCATTATCATCATGACAATGTGCCTGCTCATGCATCATATCTGGTGCAGAATTTTTTGGCAAAACACCATTATACCCAGGTGACTCAGCGCCCCCTACAGCCCAGATGTGGAATCAGAGATTTCTGGCTTTTCCGGAAACTAAAATTACCTTTAAAGGCAAGAGATTTCAGACCTTCGATGAGATTTAGGAAAATACAATGGGGCAGCTGATGATGATTGGGAGACTTGTGTGAGGTCCCACGGTGCCTATTTTGAAGGGGACTGAGGAGTCATTGTCCTATGTACAACGTTTCTTGTATCTTGTATCTTCTATAATAAATGTCTCTAATTTTCATTGTACATGGCTAGATACCTTCTGAACAAGCCTTGTAAATTCAATTGTCACTCAAAACTAATTTTATGCTAACAATGCACTTTTGTATATTTTGTATATTTTTGTACATTTTGTACAAAGGTGCATTGTTACTTAGTTAAAGTGGCTGGTGTTACCATATGTGAACCAAGCATTTTGACTGTATCATTTATAGAGTTACAGATAATTCTTTCTAACAGTGGAATTCTTTGTGTGACTATTTTGTACAACATTTCATCTATCAGCTAATAAAGCTATCTGGTAAGCCTCATGGTACAAGATACACATAAGCTAGAAAGATAAAAGGAAAGGTTAACACTTTTTCAGCATCTGTCAACACTGTCTCCTGTTACATTTGATCAACTTTAAAGTAAATGCAAACACATGATATCATTTACAGTAATAAAAGCGAATGACATACAGCAGCTACTTTGCTTTTATCCGTTCTGCAGATCACTCATCACAGGCCTTCGTGGGGTGGGGGTGACATTGCTTTATGGTGCACCTTTGGCAGTGAAGCACCCTGCTCCAGCTCTCCGAGGCTGATTATTCACCCTGTAACTAATGAAAGAATCTACCTGTGTGTTTCCTATTTAAAACCTTGAGAAGGAAGCAGAATAGAGAAACCATGCCACATTTTTTCACTTAAAAGCTAAAAGCAACAAAAAATAAAAACAAAAATAAAATAAAAAAGAGTAGCAAATAAAATGTGAGCAATTAAAGGTATTCATGTGCCATCACTTTCTCAAGAATTTAAATGCACTTTTAGAGTGAATCAAATGCACCTTGACCTAGATCAGTGGCTCCCAAACTGTGTTTTCTGGACTAGCAGAATCAGCATCACCTGAGAAGTTATGTAATATGCAAATGCTTGGGTCTTACCCTGGAACTACTGAATCAGAAACTCTGTGGATGACACACTCCCCAGATGGTTCTGATACACCTTAATATGTCATACCCAGAAGTTTAGGGGAATTCAGTATGGTGTAGATTGCATGTAAGTTTTGTCCAGTTTAACATTATACTTTTAATTATAAATGACAAATATTATAAATTGTAAAGGTTTGAGTTTATTTAGATAAAAAACAAATCAGAAGGTACTTAAATATATGTAGCTTATAAAATTGATCTAGTACTCTCCAAAGATTTATTTTTCATATATTTTATAGGTATTTTAATCTGATTTATATTAAGAAAAATCTGGGAAAATTACACTTTCTTCCCAATCAATGTAATCATGTATCATAAGTCTATTTGAATGATACTCAATAACATGAACGGTATTAGTATTATCCTGACTTTAAATATTCAATTTAAATTGTAGTTCATGTTTTTAAGAAATTTATTTTCTATTTTCACTTATCCTTCCAGTTATGATACAAAATACATATATTCAATGTAAACAGATGATATTTCAAAGTTCTTTAAAATGGGTTTAGGAAGAACGAATACTGAACTTTTGGATTCTGACATAGGGTTCCTAGCTCTGTTTTTCCACAAACACTTTCTTAAGTGATCTTTTGGAATTAGGAGGCATACATTCTGGCAAGTGCATTTCAAGACTTATTTCCTAAGGGTTGATGAAATTGAAATTTAATGTTTCTTTGAGTGCGTGGGGGAGCCCAAAGACTGTAAACAGTAAGTCATGTGCTAAGTACTTACTTAAAGGCTCTCTGCAGCTTATTCAGCCTCTGGAGATCTACAAATTTTCTTTGGAAAAAGTTGAACTTTTCTGAGCTTGTAGTTTTTTTGCTAGCTGTGACCATCCTTTCTGGGCCCTGAGGTTGCAAGATAGCTGCTGTTTGCATCTGCTGAAATCTGGAGACATAGACACCACCCCCACACACCTGAGCAGAGAAGAAATGATTTATTGAATTATTTTTCACTACTAGATACTCAATCAGCTTGGCCTGATCACACCATGACTAAGCAGAGATGATAGATGGAAGGATGGATGGATGGATGGATAGATAGATAGATAGATAGATAGATAGATAGATAGATGATAAATATAACCAGAAGAAATTCAATAATTAGTAAAACAAACAAACAAGCTTGAATCCATAATATGCAATCTTAGTGAAGTATAACTATTTTAGAAAAAAGGTAAAAACTTTACCAGAAACATTGGCAATAAAATATTTTCAAGTAGAGCACTAAAATATTAACTTACTAATAACTTTCAGGTTGCTTATGCCAGTAATATAATGAGAAGATGAACAGTGTCGAGAAATGAACAGTGGCCCTGAAGACTTATCTCATGAAACTGAACAGAACTCCAATAACAGGGAAACTGAAAATATTGGATGGTGGATGGAGGAAATGGCTCACAAAAATATTTTAAAATATAAGAGAAACAAGTGGAGGAAAAGCATCTAGGGAAGAAACACTTGCTGATTTTATGATAGACCTAGATCTACCGGTGGAAAGTGTTCACTCGGAATTAGAGAAATCACAAAGGCCTCTGGATGTGCCCCTAAAACTGCTAAAGGATAAAGCAAACTTCACATATTCCCTGGCATAAAAGTGAGGCAAGGAAGAGAGAACCAGGTTAACACAGGCTTCCAATCTGCAACACTGAGAACAATAGCAATGCAATTTACTTAGAGATTGCTGAGCAAAACGACTGGGACCCAAGAATAACATACCATCTTGCAAAGGGGAATTATGTGCACACACACAGTAGGGCAAAAGTAGGTTTACAGGTGTGAGTATGCAAAAACAGTTTATTCTTGTATTATTATTTATTATTGTATTATTTTACATATAGACAACTGTAAACCTAGTTTTTCCCCACCCTATATATGTAGGAATTCAAAGGGCATTTTGACAATATGCCCCCCCCCAAAAAAAAACCTCTGATATATACATGATGGAAGAGAAGAAGAATATTATCAGTAGTTAGTGATGCATCTTACAACATTTAGTTAAATATAAATTGATTATATGTATGATTGAAAAAAATTTTTAAATAGTGTTTCTGAAAGTGAAGTGAAACTTGTGCCCAGTTTGATTGTGTTAAAGTGCAAATGACAGATATTCTAAATAACAGAATAAACATAGGCATTATTTTTACATTACAGGAACTTCAGCAGGTAGGGCCCCATTGCTGTTATCATCTCTGTTGCTGTTCCCTGTTTGTGCTGGTCCCTCCTGTCCTACCACTTTGTCATTTTTACCCTATCGTCATCTCATTGTCCGAAGATGGCCTCTGTAGAACCAGGCATCATATTCTCAAAGAAAAAGTTTAAAAAGAGGGCAAACGGTTATTCTCCTAATGCATCTTTAATTTTTAAGGGAAAATATATATTTTTCATAACTATCATAACAGATTACCTTAATTTTTCAATGGTCAGAACCAGGTGATATGACCATAAGACAATTCATGGCAAAAGGGAGTATGATTGTGACTGTCTAATGCTAGCAAGGATTCATTCACTAAAGCTGGATGTTTCACTTCTCAAAACATAATGGAATTCTATGATTAAGGATAAAGTACCAAATGGCTGTTAAATAAACAATCAGAAGTGTTTTTGACATACAATATTATGTATAATATAGAAATAAAAAGTTTAAAATAGTACCCCCAAAGCGAAATATTGTAAATGATGTGAAGAGTAAAGAAGTGATGTATTGTAAAACTACCAAGTATGTCTGTTTTTTATGTGGGAGAGGAAAATAATAGTTATACAGATTGTTATTTGTTAGTGTGAGGGAGAAGAGACAGTAAATATACAAAGTGTACTGAGATTCAGAATGATCACTATTCTTTTTCTAAAGCTACAGTCCACATAACATGGTGCAAACTGGAAAAAGCAGTAATGAAATGTTTTAAATGTGATCATTGGAATCTAATTAATTGTATTGTTCCTGTTGGGATGAGTAGCCTGAAAGAGAAACAAGAGGAGCCCTCAGTGGTCCTCCACTTCTACTTCATAGCGTTGACAGAATTTTCTGGGTGGCTTTTTACAACACTGATGCTCTGCCACTGCCCTAAGACCAAGTGAATCCCAAACCTAAGGGGTTGCATTTAGGCATAGGTGTGTTTTTTAATGATCCTCTGGTGATCTTAATGAGAGCCCAGAATTGAGAACTACTTTTTAGAAGATACAAGTCTAGAACAAGACCTACTACAAACTCTATAAAATATACAAATTGCTCCAATAGTCACAGTTTGAGCACCCATGTTCTATACACTGTTCCGTGCACTGGTGATACAGCAACAAATGATATAACGTGCTTGTTCTCAAGACTTTGACCTACCAATGGGACAGGCGGCAGTGTTCATATAACATCACATAATGATAATACATCATGTGATGAAGTGAGGGAACGTGAAGGTGGATGAGCCCAGAGACATGCTCTCTGAGCAGGAGAAACTTGTGCAAGACAGAAATAAGTTGAGTAAACAACCCCAGAGCACCCATGAGACAAGAGGGATGAGGGCAGAGGAGGGAGGGTGTACAACAAATGCCTTGTACTAAGAGCATGTTTGACCTGAAAGAAAATAATGGTAAGTAGAAAACTATATTTATTCAACTAGAATTCAAGAGTAATGGCAAAACAAATTTGCTTTCACACAAAGGTTTAGATAGTTTACCATTTCTGGATGATCATTCTGAACTTCTAAAATATATTTCAAGAGGAAGGAAATGCAGCCCAGAAAGGAAAACAATGTTTAGTAAGCTTGAAACACATATGGGTAAACTCTAATTGAGCACTTTAGCTGAAAACAATGTTTATAACAGATTAATTTACGGTACAGAATTACAAATAAGATGGAACAAAATTACTACAATAAAATCCCATAAAAAATAGCAGAGTAAGATCAGAGTTGAAATCTTCTAATATCCTTAATTGTTCAGGAGGACATAGTGATTTTGATAATCTTCAGATTTCAAGTCAAGCATATGAATAAAATTGTATATATTATCTTTAAAATAATATAAATAGAATTCATAACTTATAAATGAGTTGAAAATGCAAATAGAGAAAATACAGTTAATCAACCAGAGAGTAGGATGAGAGAAAAATCTCAAACAACAGGCAAGGAAACAATAAAACAAAGATGGTAGAATATATCTGGGTTATATGTTCATGGATTTTGTTTTACTATTCTCTCTCTTTTTGTGTCTATCAGAGATATTTTGTAGTAAGTATAAAGAATATAAAAAGGATGTTAGGAGTTGTCAGAGTGTTGCCAGTGTTAAAACCACATATTACATCTAAATTAAAGAAGTCAAACCAGTAAGTAAAACAGAATTGAACTCCCTTAAATAAATCTAGGTATACATGGAAATTTAACATACAATGAAGTGATACTTTAAGGCAATTGAAACAGATGGCTTACTTAAACTTAATCAATGATATAGAAATATGTATATCTATAATGTGAGGCGGTAGCTGGCTGGAGGAAAATAACTTGATAAAGTGTAGAACCCTATCCATAATGCTATTATGTTTATGTAAAAATGAGCACATCCATAATCATCAAAAGTAAAATGTATTATGGGGAATTGTGATGGCAATATAGTAATGTTTGCCATGAATAACTTTAATTCCTTCAATATAATTCTTTGCAGTGAAATTATATTATGAAGGAACACCAAAAAAAAAAAAAAACCCTTAAATGCAAGTGCTTCTAAAAGAGTAAACATTAAATTAGAAGCAAAATAAAGTATAAACAAAACTGATATTGAGGAACAGAAGCACAGTGATATTAATTTATCATGGACCACATTTAAATTATAATCCACCTGTGAGAAATGACAAGTTTATTTTTTTAGAATATAGTGGAGTTTCTTGTACTCGGAAAACATTTTTCAAGATTGTAACAAAATTGCCTATCACTCTTACAATTGGCCTGTTGGCCAAATACTGCATGTTGCCGTGTCCACTTTGCTACAGAGACTGGGTACCTGACGCTAAAAAGCAGTAGAATGAAAAACCTTCCGTAAGTATACTTCAAAGCAAATAAAAGTGATTTTGTGGGCTACACATATGCAATTGCCTTCTCTTTTTACAGCCGCTTGAGAGCTCTTTAGCATCACTTGAATTAGGACTTTGAGCAAAGAGCCTGCTCGAAGTGAAACTGCTGTGATAGTTACCCTTGACCATGGTGCATTGCTTTTCCGTCCCCGCGGCCAGGCACTCCAGCGGTGTGAGCAGTTGGGGAGCACCGCCAAAAGTATAGACAATAAAAGCTATGAGAGTTCCCTGAAGCAGACAAAAAAAATATGTTTGCCTTTTATTTTTTTCTTACTTTCAAATGTAATACTGAAAAGAAGAGAAACTCATCAGAACTCAGGATATCTTTTGCATTTCAGAGATTATCCATAAACATCACATAGTTTCTAAACAAGGAGATTTCTCTTGCTATTTTGTTGCTACATTTACTATTTATGATAATTTAGGGACATATTTCAGACATGACTGTTTACTTCAGTCAATTGCATAAATGTATCTTGATTACACTGGTGGAGAGCTGTGAAAAATGGCATTAATTTAAGGATGGGTCTGCGAATTGGCAGTTAGTATAGTTAGCATCACTCCATTATGTCTGTATGGCTATACCACTAAGGACATAAGTTAGGGGGTGAGGTTAAAAGAAGAGAAAGTTTTCCTTTAATTTACATATTATTTTTTATGGGTTTGTTGCCAAAGAGAAATCTGTTCAAATTTATGCCAGAATCCTGGGGCCTTTACAGATTAGCATCATTTTTGTCTTCTTATCCTAGCTTCCCATTTTAATTGAAGGCTATTTCTGATGGCTGCATTCTACTTATCAGAAGGTAAAGTAAGTCTTCTTTAGTCACTTCCAAGCTATCATTAGTTCATTTTCCTAGAATAACCCCTTTGTTTTGGACCATACCGTATGGTTTGGAAGTGCCTTACTCCCTCCCTTTTTGACCACATTCATATGCAGTATTTGTTTCAGGGTAATTTCAAAACTCATGTGAGAGGTTCGCCAGTCTCAGAAGTGAATGCTCAGCATCTCTTCTCTCTATCAACTCTGTCCCCAGGCATACCCTTGACCTTGCCACAATCTGGAGCTCCCAGGCTTGAAAACTGTCAACTCTAATGGCCATTCTTTAGCCATAACTTTCCAAGCTCCTTTTTTCCTCACTAAAACCATGATCTTTAGACATATAAAGAACTTTACCTGTCTTTCTGTGTGTCAGTTTCCATTTGGCTTCATGTCCCTCCCGGAATTCTCAAGTACTTAACCCTTATAGTAAAGTGGTTAATTGAGTAGACTCTGGAAAGAGACTGACTACCTGGGTTTGAAATCTAAATCCAACAATGATTGCCCATGTGACCCTGGGAAGACATAAACCTCTCTGGCCCTTGATTTCCTCATCTGTAAAATGAGGTGAGTACTCAAGTACACATTTTTTTTAAAGAAAATAAATGTTTTAGATTTGTTGGATCTTTTATAAAAGGAAAGGTGGCAGATCATTTATGTCTTAAAGTGGAGCAAGAAAATAAATGACTATGAAAAAACTGTTTTTTCTTTAAATAAAAAATCAGGTTATAAATGCAGAGCTTATCCTTCTTAATCCTTTTTTTCATGCATGAAGACTCCATCTCAGGGACTTCAAAATGATTATATTTAAGAGTTTGCCCAGACATTTTTGTTTTTAAAGGAACTAAACCAGTCACAACATTAAAAAAAATCTAGGCATTTGCATGTAAAAGTTTATCCCTGCCCTTGCCTTTTATATCGTTTTTTCAGTTACCCTAACCCACACCAAAGGAAGAGCAACTTGGCCAGACTGAGAGATCAGGACACTGAATTTGGCCTTTTCCGACATCAGCGCAGCCATCGTTCAGCGTCTGTCCTCCGTGCACAGGCAGACTGAATGGCAAAAGTTCAAGACTTACTGGGACAAACACTGATTATTTTCTCCACTTTCTTTCACTCCAGTTTAGCCCTCGGCAAAAATGGGGAAAAAAGAAAGAAAGAAAAACTCTGGCATTACCTCAGGATAGGAGGGTAGTAGTAGAACAAAGGTGTTTTGAAAAAAATATGTATCTGAAAAATGGCTTTCTCAGTTTTTGTGAGTATATCTGCTTTTCTCTTGAACAGTATATGTTTCCTAAGTTCTAGCTTTACCTGAAATATTACAGGGCTACATGAAGCATTATTTTTCCACTCTACCCACTCAGCCTGTCAAGACAGCCTCATTTCAAGGAAGAGTAGGAGTGAGAATTATTGTTTTAAAAACAGCATAGTCATGAAGTCTTCCTGGAAGAAAGTTCTTCCATAATTTTTGTGCATCAAAGTGATAATGAAGTGAATTCAGATGTCCATTTTTTTAATCTAAAAAGTTAAACTCATCTTAAATTCCAAAATTAAACTACATTAAAGAATGTGAGGATTTAATTATGCTTTACTCTAAGGCATTTTATATCCCAAATCACAAATTTTAGGCTGGGGAGTCTGTTGCTCCTGATTTAACCCACACTGAGTTTGCCTGTTGAGGAAGTATTAGTTTATGTTTAAAGAACAGATAATCTGTCTTCTTAACCCTACCAATGCTTAATTGTGGGCTATGGGTAAATTACATAACCTTTTGATTCCTTGTTCAATCACTTGGTGAAATAAGTTGTTTTTTTATCTTTCCTTTTCACAAAAGAGTTACGTTGTTTACAATGTTTGCTTGCAAAGGACTGCATGTTGCCCGTGTTTCTGGGGGAAAAAAGACAGCAGTGACAATATTGCCCTGTGGTTTGCGAAAAAAATAATAATGACAGCAGATGAAATTATAAATCGTTCAGCTAAGAGGCTATATTCATTATATAAAAATTTCATCAGCAATCAATTTGATTTAACAAAAACTGTTGCATTTGTAAAGTACATCAGTTTTTTTTACACTCTGACATGTAGAAAATAGTGGCTATGTTTTAATACAAACATACATCAAACATTAATATCAAATGTTTTCCAGTTGTGAGAAAAAAATCAGTGTATCCATGGGCTCATATCAAACATTGCCTTCTACATGAAAAGCAACTAGGCAGTGACTCCACATCTAACCTGAACACGTGTAAGAAAATTAACAGAAACCAATATTAAAAAAATGAAATGAGTATTTTTACTATAATCATTAGCCATGTTCAATAGGCTTGTATCAGCACGTGACTGTTAGAATTAATTATTGTAACAGTGATTAGCAATTGAGAAACAAATTCCACTAATGTTCATAAAGAAATATATTTAAATTTTTTAAATTATTGAAGAATTTACAGTATCTGTGACTTTTCCTCACATCTTTATTCTACAGACTAAATCATATACTTAAGGCCATTTTAAAAAGACATTTGAGGATGCCTCACCCAATGTGCAGATTTATTAAAATGAATTCTTCTTAAACTTTAAAATGAATTTCTTTATGTCACATTGATTCACATGGCGGTGAGCTCCTCTCTCACATGCCACAGTCTGTAACTATTTCATTCCTGACGTATGAGGTGCAAGGTGATCTCTTAGGCCTGATTTAGAAACTATTCTCATATATTGATATATATGTTTTATTTCTGAAATTTCTGATAATTGGTCCCATCCCCTTTATTTAGTCTTTCAAAATTACTTTTCTCAAATATGTAAAGTTTCACCAGGGAGAAATAAATTCCCTGTATTGCTATGTTAATTGCTAATGATAACAATACGTGACTAGCACTATATCTGCTTTTTAGTTGCTAAGACTCATCCTCAGTCACACTTGATCCCATGGATGCTTCTCCACTTTGCTCCTCGCACTGCCCTGACAAGGATGCTGCACTGCAGGCTGTCGGGCACCTCCTCCCACACCCAGACCCGGGAGGGAATCCTCAGAGCACCCACTACCTTCGGTCTTTGCCAGGTTGATTGTGTGTTTCTCCAAAGAACCCCATCGTTTTCTCAAAACTAGTGCCCATGTGAGGGGGGTGAAAAGAACAAGAACCCTACAGTCTGCCTTATTTATGTAGAGCTTCCTTCACCATGCATGGGGAAAAAAGCACAGGCTGCTCCTCTATCCTTTCCCGTCTTCTTCAAGTGCAGCCTCAGACTCAGCTTGTATGATAGAAAAGTATACATCCTCTTATGTAAAGACACTGTTTGTTCTTCCAGATTTGGCACATGATGTGGTATCTGGGAGACAGAGGAATTTAGCAAACCCTATCTCCAGACAATGCTTGGGTTTCAAGCTAATGCCCTGCCCTGAGCTCAGGCTGACGCCTTCTCCAGCTCTGGAACCCTGAGGGGCTTTCCTAAATATGGAAAGGGGAGGTAACAGTGAAATACTTAACAGGGAAATAATCAGAGGAGAATGATATGATGTTTGCAAAAATCATCAGTATTTTAATACAATCTGTATGCAAATGTAATAATTTAAATTGTTGATCAGATTCATCCTGTTCAAAAAACTTCTGCTTACAGTCCTGAAGTAATTTGGATAGACCACAAAATCTTTCACTTAAATGAGCAGAAGTTATGATATGAAATGAATAATATGCTTTGAGCTAAACCTCTAATTTAAGTACACACACAGAAATACAGCTACAAATACACACAAAGTAATAAGAAAGCTTAATCACAAAAAAAGAAAATACAGGAATAACTACAAATGCATTCTATTATTTACTTCAAATCCATTTTATTACTGAATAGGTAGGTCGGATATGCTTTACGTGCCTCAACTCAGAGGCCAATGCTGATTCCCTAGTTGTGTCTGTGAGGAGTTCTTTATAGAGGAAAGTTACAGGTAAAAAGTATACTTCCATTCATTGGCCCAGAGT
Source organism: Tonatia bakeri (assembly GCA_004024845.1). Taxonomy (NCBI): domain Eukaryota; kingdom Metazoa; phylum Chordata; class Mammalia; order Chiroptera; family Phyllostomidae; genus Tonatia; species Tonatia bakeri. The sequence goes on from PVIA01000207.1 coordinate 296,142, forward strand.
GGAGCACAGTGTAATTGTCATATCATAGTACCGGCCATAAGCTAGCCACATGTGACCGGGATACTATTTCTCCTGCACAGTCAGTATCATCTTCTTCTTCTTCTTTTAAATCCTCACCCAGGATCAGATTCATCCTGTTCAAAAACTTCTGCTTACAGTCCTGAAGTAATATGTTTATTGATTTGAGAGACAGAGGAAGGGAGAAAAAGAGATAGAAAGAGACATCAATAGGCTGCCTCTTGCATGCCCACTGGCCAGTCCAAACCTGTACCCTAGCTGTGTGCCTGACTGAGGACTGAACCCACAACCCTTGGTGTATGGGATGACACTCAACCAACTGAGCAACATGGTCAGCGCTTCTTCTTTCTTCTAACTCTCCAAATTCTGTTCCCACGCTGCACTTAAATTGGTTACCTCACACTAAGCTTTTTCTTGCTGCAGACTGAATCTGTTTGAACTCATTTCTCTAAATGAGTTCTGTATTTACAGGAATTTTCTGCTTCAAATATAGTATCCCTGATTCTATTACCACTGATGTAGTTAGTTCTCTACCTCATTGCTATTGCACAAATCTGTGTGAATGCTGGAAATTCAGAAACCTGCTTATCTTCTAATGCAAATAAGTTCTCCTGAGGCCTTCTTCAAAATAGCTTTTACAAGAAGCTTTTGGACTAGATGTGCTTTGTTCTATGTGATAGAAAGGTTTTATAACCTTCCCTATTCATTAAATATTTATTGAGTGATTACAATATGATATGTACTGTTTCCACTTTAGTCTGAGTGGTGCCTGAAAGTCTTTTCCCGAATATATACAGCCATACTTTCCTTTATTATTATTTTTCTTTGTTTCCTCCTATCAAAGGTTCTCCCTAGGCCCGAAGATTTAAAGTATCTCCTTTGAAGAGAAGTTTGTAGTTCCAGCATTTCCTGATCAGTACAACAGGAAATATGTAGTATTTCAAGCTTGAAGAATGATTTGTAATCATTTAAATCCTCATGTTTAAAAAAAAGTATTTTTTTCTAGCTCTTTTACTATGACAATGACCTGTAATTTTAAGAAGTATGCGTCACTCAACAAAGACTACAAGGAGCTGACACAACAGAACAAGATAAATGAAGGAAGAAGTGAGCCAGACACAAACATAAAGTTTCATAGTCCAGAAAAGAAGACCCATAACCCATGACAGTGAACAAACAGAAAAACAAACAAAAAATTGCAAATCAATTGATGTGATTCTTAAAAATTATTTCACTCTTAAGTAGAGTCTATCAAGATACATCAGGAAAAGCAGCACACTATAATTAGATATGTCATTTCAATCAAAATTTTTAAAGGTATATCAGGGGGAAAGTGAGATAAATGCCGACATGTGAAATAGACACTTGCTGATTCAAAGCAAGTTCTTGACTTCACCCCCCGCAAAAGGTAGAGGAATGTAGTGGCTCCATCATTAAAGTGTTTTCCTTTTCATCACCTGCAAAACCTTGTGTCCAGGTTGAACAGAAAATGGTGCTTGAGGCACACCCAGCTTCCACACTCACAGATTATTTAGGGAGGCTGAGCAGATCTGCTACCTGTGATGATGTTTGAACTCAATGCTACAATTACTTCATAGTATAACTTACATGTGTAATAAGTACCATAAATGCAATAAATTCCTAACTTTTTTCTCAAAGTGATAACCTCCTACTAAAGAAGTTCTTGATTTCACAAATGTCACTGTGCTCTCATCATTGACATGCTGATATGCCTATGAAATTGCTAGTTCATATTATAATGAATTCCGATGCTTACCCAATTAGAAGAAGCTGGTAGAACAAAATTAGATAGTCACATTAAAAACGTGAATAGCCTTGACAACTTTGACTAACTTGAAAATGTTTGTAATATAAACACACTAAATGGTAAGTGTGGTATACAAAGTGTAACTAACACAAGCATTAAAATAAGCTTGAAAATTAAGACAAGGTAACCCAGTAGAAGGTACAAGAAAAGAAAAGAAAAATGACAGAGGGTTTCCTGATTACTCACAAGGAGAAAATAATTTTAAAATTCATATAATTGCTATAGATAATTTCCCCTAATATTTCAGCACTGCTCCTTATAAAATCTCTAATATCTGCAACATTGGTTCAGGAAATAAGATGTAATTAAATAAAAGTACTATGAGGTGATGCATGTCAGTATTAATATAACATATAAATACATATTTTAAATTATAACCATGAAGAAACCAATGTTACACACTCACAAGTACTTTTCTTATAAATAATGTTCCCTTTTTAATTGGTATATTTAATAACATTAGAGATATCTTAGAGGAGGTTCTTCGACAAAAGCTTTCTAAGTGCCTGTGCTTATTGTTCTGTCTCCTAAAGGATGGTCGCAGTGAGACCCTGTAAACCAGAATTTTTCCCATTCTCTCTAAGGCATATTTGTGTGTAGCCTTCATTTTTTCCCTTTCAGACCTTCTGAATGTACACAATTTTTGTTTGTTTCTAGATTTGATGAAAAAAATAAAAAAGAATAGGCATCAGCCACAAGGCTAGCTTTACAAGGCTAGTGTCCCTGTGTGCATTCAAAGTTGAAGAAACATTATCAGCAAATTTCCCGTTTACTACCCTCATCATCCTGTACGGAGCACAAGGTTTCCAAAGCATTAGGGACAGCATGTTATCTGTTAACAAATATCATGTTATCTTTAAAAGATATCATGTTTATCTGTTAAAGAATTCTATGAAATCATTAAAGCAAGTACTGATATAGATAATAAAACTGAAGCCCCCATTGATTAAATAAATAAGATCCCAAGTCTTCAACCAGCTACTGGTAGAGGCAGGACTGAACACAATATTTTGCTTTGTTTTTTAAGTCAAATGAAAACATATCATAAATAAATAGAAGCCTACATGCACAACAGGAAATCTCACACACGTTCACACATCAGCAGTAACAGCCTAGGTCACATGGGTTCTTTGTCCGGGAATTTGGAAGACACAATTACTCCTTTGCCCATCAGTGGCTTCACTGTACCCCATTTTTTCTGTCGTGTGGGATCTATATAGTCCCTCACATTCCCATTTCTATATTCCCCTAGCATATGCCACTAGAAAGAATGCTTTTTGTAAGTTATAAGAACTATTGGCTTAATTATTAGCAAATGTATCCATACCATTATCACTCTCCAGCAAAATAATTATAATGGTTTATTGCAGTTCTCCTATGTCATTTATTATGAAAATTTAAGAATTTGGTCATTATGCACAATGTTCTCAGAAAGGACAAATTTTATGTTATCATATGTGTAATATTTGAAGTCATGTCCTATAGCATTTTGATTAAAAACTCAAGTTCTGAAATCAGTTATATCATTAGTATAAACTTGAACAGGTTATGTGGCCCTTCTGTGAATCAGGTTATGTGGCCCCTCTGAACCAGCTATAGAATTCAATAATTAAAATAGTCAAATTAGATAATTAATGTAAGAAATTTAGAACATGACCTAGCCCACAATTATTATACATTAAATTTGTCTTCTCTTATTACCAGTAGTATCTTTGTTATTAAATTTATCATTATACCTCAAAAACTCTTCAGTTCTCCAAAATTACTTCTGTATCCACACTACAATTTTCTTTGCTCTGAGTAATGTGCTATCACTAACTTAAAGAAAGTCAAAAAACTATTTTTTTCAATTTTTGAAACTATTAAATTTCTTGCCCTCAAATATTTTCATTCTATGTAATAGCTCACTGAAATTCATGCACACTCTGGCTTATTTTTGAGAGATCAATTATTTTACACCAATTTATATATTCTCTTTTTTTTTATAGAAGCACTGACAAAGCAAATTATTTAGATGTCAAGCTATGTTTAGAAGTCTTATCATTTTGAGTTTTATAGATACTGAGTTTTGGGCACGTACAATCCAGAGAGACTTTCTAGCTTGATTTTTCAGGTATCTAAAATGATACCTGAAGTCCTCATATAACATCCCCATTCTAATAAATGTATTCCTCCATGCCAAAGGCTACACCTAGTGTTGCATGTGACTAAACCAAATAATGTTGCATAAAACATAGTCTCCTCAAAATCCTCCCCAGACACTTGGCATTACACCTGCAACTTCTCATCCAAAGGGTAGTAAGTGGTAATTTTGCCTCACTATTCAGACACTAGCTTATATTTTATCTTACCTTTATGTAAGTTCTCAGTACCAAATTAGACGTTATTTTCTTGACATACAATTAATTTAAATGTTGCAGATATACCTTGGAAGCAATTCTTCTTTGCTCTTAGGCAAATTATTTAGTATATTTGAGATTCAGTTTTTTTATCTGTAAAATATTTATGGTACATGAATATTTGTGGTGGATATGTATATTGTGCATATATATATACATATATTTGATGAATACTTATAAAATTTGATTACATATATAGGCATTTGAGATATAAAATAAGTTTATGCAATGTATATACAAGTGTGTATAGCAAATATATGTGTATATGTAAAATTAATATAAATATATAGATGTTTAAATATAAATGTATATAATGTACTTAAACAAAATACATGCACATATGTATATATGTATGTGTATATGCTTATATATGCACATATTTATGTGTGTGTATATACACACATAAAAAAGCTCATTATAAGTAAAGTGCTTAGTATAGAGAATGACAAATATTAGATACTTAATGTTTTAATTGAATTAAGAAGCCACTAGGAGTAACAATGCCGTCATTATGTGAAGTGCAAGATATACAAACCTGGTAGGATGTCACACAGAACAGAGAGGAAAACACATCACACATTTTCTGTGAAGACATTTTTCTAAACGCCAAAAAATTCAGGGCACTTAATATCTTTGCTAGAATGCTCTAATTCTCATTGATAGGACATTTGACCTGGTCCAAATGTAATAACATGAAAAATAAATGAGATCATCAAGGTCAGAAACCATATGAATCAGAAGACATGGATGTGAGTATTGATGTACTTTCACACTTTAAGATCTTAATATTGAAGCGAACTAAAATAATTTCAATATCATTGATTCTGAAAGCTGCTATGAGTAGTTTGTGTTTTAACACATTTGTGACATCATACATTCTGAAAGTCTTGGGAGTGCGAGGACTTTTGCACAGCCCTCCCCTTTGCCCGGGATACCCTTGCCCCATACATTTACTACCCTGCTTAGTGTTTCAGCTGATGTCACTTTGTCAGAAAGAGATTTCCCAATGACACTGTGTAAAATTGCATACCTGTTACATTATCCCTTTATATTAACATTTTGCTCATAACTCATCATTGCCTGACATTATAACATGTCTTTTATTTTGTTTATAAACAGATAACTGCTATAACATGGGAAACAGAACCCTGCTTGAACTACTGCTGAGACAAGACAGGTGAATGCACAGCTTTCTGAAATGAGAATAAAATTATAAAATTAAAATATGTAATTGTTAGAAGCAACACCAAATGTGTGTAGGGGGATGTGAATTTTTGTCACATAAATCAAACATATGTGTGTTCTTGGTTTACAAACAAGCTTTATTTATTTATAAGAAACGTATGTATGTTATGGTAAAATTTGATGAGTTTTTGACAGTCTTATACAACCAAGACATTACCATCCCATCCAAGACACAAGACTTCTATCAGCCCCAAAAGTTTCAATATGTATCTTTTGTAGTTAATACCCCACTCCCTGAGCTAGTAAACACTGACCTGTGTCTATTATTTTAGATTACTTTAACTATTTTAAAATTTCACATAAATATAATTATAGCATATGTACACTCTGGCTTATTATGTACATTCTCTTCAAGCTGAAATTTTTCACTCAGAAAAATGTTGTTTTTAGTGTATAATTAATGATCAGTGTTGCCTATAATATTTTTTATTTCCTTTTATTGATGAGTAATATTCCATCATATGGAATATACCACAATATATTATCTTTCAATGACGAACATTTGGATGTTTTTACCTTTGGATTATTATTATTAGGAACACAGGTATTTCTGTAGACACATTTTTTATGCTTCATTTGTGGAATTGTTGAATCAATATAAGTGAGTGCTAAATTTTAGAAGAAATTGCCAAACTGTTTCCCAAAGTAGTTTTAGTATCTTACACCTTCATTAGCCATATATATGAGAATTTCAGTTTCTCTAGATCTTCAGAACACTTTGTGTTTTCAATCTTTGTAAGTATCCATTCTAATGTGTGTGTGGAATGCTGGTGTCTGTCATATTGTGATTTAAATTTGTATATCCCCAATGACTAATCCTTTTTTAAAGATTTAAAGATTTTATTTACTTACTTTTAGGGAGAAAGGGAGAGAAACATCAATGTGCAAGAGACACACTGAAGTTGCTTCTTGGCCGCCCCCAGGTGGGGACCTGGCCCACAACCCAGGCATGTGCCCTGACTGGGAATTAAACTGGCAACCTTTCAGTTCACAGGTCGGTGCTCAATCCATTGAACCACATTATCTAGGGCACTAATGGCCACCAAATAATAACATGCAGAAGTTATTATGCATGTATTTTGTATTTTTTGTTGTTGTTGGGGTGGCTTTTTTCCTTATTGTGGGAATGTAAGGTTTCTTTGAATATTTTAAACAAAAAATCCTTCTCAGATGAATCTATTGGTAATAATAGTTTCCCCTGCCTGTTGTTTTACCTTTCAATTTTTAAGGGACATTTATTAAAGCATAAAATATTTATATATTTATGATTATTTATATTTTTATAGTCCTTGTGCTTTGAGTATTACCTAAAATTTCAGGCCTATCTTAATGTTGTAAAGTTTTGTTTTCTCTCCTGTCTTTTAGATTGAATATTAAGATATGCAATCCATTTTGAATTAAATTTTGTGTAAGGTGTGAGATAAAAAAATTATTGTGCATTTTTCATAGCAATATCCAGTTGATCCTGTACCCATTTGTGAAAAAACTATAATTTCTTCATCAAATATTTATAGAAAATAATTGGACCACATATGTTGAGATATTTCATATCTCTTCCCTTTCTATGGATATATAAGCTATCCTTATGACAATTACCTGTTTATTACTGAAACTTTACAATAAAATTGAATATCCTGTTTGCAAGCCTCACTGTTCTTCTTTTAAAGAAAAACTTTAAAAAGAAAAAACTTTTCTTTTAAAATTCTTTTACAGAATTTTTTAAAAATTATGTTCTTTGCATTTTCACATAAAATTCTAGATAATAGCCTTCCATGATTTTTTTTTTGTAAATATGCTGAATCTATATGTGAATTTGGGGATAATTTCATCTTAACAATATTGCATTGTCAACCCCTATGTGTGGAATATTTATTTTGATGTTAGTTTTTTCAGCAATATATGTATTTTTAATGTAGAGTTTCTTACATATCTTTAATCAGATTTAATTCTAAGTATTTTATATATTTAATGGCATTTTAAAACAATTTCCAGTGCTTTTTGTAGATACACAATCTATTTTTGGTATGTCAACATTATGTCTTGTCTTTGCTAAATTTATGTTAGTTCTAACAACTCTTTTTGTTTTTTTCTATATAGCTATCATCTTTTACTGGCAGTAGAGAACATTACTTCTTTCTTTTTAATATTTATGACTTTTACTTCTTTTATGACTATGGCCTTTGCTAGAGACTTCAATACAATATGTATTAAAATGGTCAATTGCAGACATCCTTGTTTTGTTGCTGATTTTGAGAAGAAAAACATTTGATACTTTGCAACAAAGTAAGATGGTAACAAATATTTTATTTGTGTTGTTTATAAATTAAGAATATTCCTTTGTACCTCTAGATTCCTAAAATAAATTTTGGCATGCTTATGTGTTTATTTTGGTTAAATAAGTGTTCTGCAGTTATTAAACCTATCTTCTGATTTTTCTTCTTTATTCTGTATTATGCTAATTTTTTTAAAATTTAACGATGATGAATTACACATGCTAGACTCATTTTCCAGTCACTTGGTCATTATCATCTTTTTTACTTATTGCTGGATATGATTTGCAATGAGTTATTAAAGATTTTACATACATATTTATGACAGATAGTAGGCTCTAGGTTGTTATAAATAGACATACATATAAATATATATAGGACTATATTATTAGATTCAGTATCAGGCTTGTGGTAGCTTCATAAAATAAGTCAGGTTGCATTCTCTCCTCATCTGTTTTTTTTTTAGAGTCTGTATAAACTTGATTAGTTCTCCCTTAAATTATTGATAAAATTCATCAAACTACTTGAGCCTAACATGTTATTTGTGACAGAATTTTAATTATGAACAAAACTACTTTGATACCAGGCCATTGGGATTTTTTATTTCAGATTGAGTAAGTCTTGGTAAAATGTATATTCAAGAATTTAATATAATTCATAATGATGATCAAATTCATCAATATCAGTATTTATAATATTATTTTCTTATTCTTTAAATGTATATAGTGCCTATAGTGATACCCCCTTTAATTGATATATATATTTTGTATTTAATGCATACTATATAATTATAATATATAATAACATAATGATTAATTATATGTTTTATGGCTACAGATATATAATAAATAATGTATGATATATACTATATTATATATATAATAAAGTATAATTTTATATGTGTGTGCATATATACACACACACACATATAAAATATGCTTTATAGCTACAGTTTCCAACTATTTTCTTTAAACAGCTAGTTTTATTTAAGGTCCTAGGAGAATAAAAATTTCATAGATTTATATATTTACAAACCTATTTGTCATTTTAAGTCTTATAGATCTGAATTTTTATCCAATATCATTTTCTTTCAGTCTGAAGAAAACACTTTGTCACTTGAAGTAGTGAAGGTCTACTGGAAGTGAATCATCTCAGCATTCATTTGTCTGACGAAGTCCTTATTTCACCTGTACGTTACTGTACATAAAATTCTGTACTGACAAGTTTATCACTTGTAAGATATTCTCCCATATTCATTTACCTTCCCTTGAATCTTATGTACATTGAAGCATCATTTAAATATTTTTATCTGATATAATATTTTTTTCTTCCTAGTTGCTTTAAAAATTCTGTCCTAATTTTCCTTCTGATTTTCACAGTTGTATATATGTCCTGATGTAAGTTTCTTTGCATTTACCCTGCTCAATGTGCATAATTGATGTTCATCAAATTTGAAAAAATTTTGGATATTTTTCTTCAAATATATTTCTGACCTTTTTTACTCTCTTGTTCTTAGACAATTATACATATGTCCACATTTTTAATATTATTCTATTGGTCCTTCAGACTCACTTTTTATTTAATCTTTATTTTTCTATTTTTCAAATTTGATTACCTTTAAATTTATTGATGTTTCCTTATTTCATTGCTATACTATTGTTAAGCTTATCCAGTAAATTTTTCATTTCAGTTCTCATACATTTTAGTTCTATTTCTAGTTGGCTCTTTGCTGAATTAGTCTGTTTAACAATTAAGTCCATATTCCTTTTTGAGTTTTTAAACATATTTTCAACACATTTTAAAGCCTTTGTTTGCTAAACCCAATCCTGAGATCTCATCAAAGTCAATTTTCGCTTTTTTGTTGCTTATGGATCATATGGTCATGTGAGCTTTCTGGGCTCAGAAGGATCATGGTGCTTTTCTTTTTCTGCAAAACTCAAAAAATTGGAAAATTGTCCTTAGGTATAAAGAACAATATCTTTTTTACAGTTGCTTAAAAATCCACTTTAAAGTCCTGGCTGGCGTAGCTCAGTGGATTGAGCATGGGCTGCGAATCAAAGCATCGCAGGTTCGATTCCTGGTCAGGGCACATGCCTGGGTTGCAGGCCACGGCCCCCAGCAACTGCACATTGATATTTCTCTCTCTCTCTCTTTCTCTCTCCCTTCCCTCTCTAAAAATAAATAAATAAAATCTTTAAAAAAAAATCCACTTTAAAAATAAAATAGTTGACTTCAGTTTGACGTAATTACTTTACCTAGTATACTTTACTTACTTCTACCAATATAATTTAATTAAAATATAAACATTACCCATAATTATTATTGAAATTATAACAGTGATAAGGAACATACACACAAGTGCTGACATAAATTATTAAAATAGTTTTGTTGTATATTATTTATAGATGTCTATACTAATTTTTCACTATGTCTATAGTGTCCAGTAGCATATACAAAACACTAGATTATAAACAAATTTGTAATTTGCTTTTTATAGACTATAATAGAAATGTATTAATTTTATATTATTTTATGTAAAGAGAAAAATTTAATTTGCTAATAAATAACAATCTCTTATAAATAATTATTTTGCATATTTTAAATATTTTATCATAAAATTTGATATAAAGTTATTTAAGTTCTCAAAGTATTTTTAATATATAAGAAGTTGAACAGTTGGTATAATCTTTTCTCCATTTATAAGCTTAATACAGTAGCTAAATAGAATAAAACATTTGGAAAACTCAGTCACATAATTCTAGACCTGAATTCATGTTAATATTAATTTATGTAATGAATAATTAATCAGCATCACTATATGTTTAGTATTTTTGGCACTTAGAATAAAGTAATTAGCAGCATGGGGAACATCCCTTTCATGGAAACTTACAGTTTAGCAGGATAATCACGTATTCTAAGTTATTAATAGGGGTCAGGAAGGCATTGTTAAAAATTATGAATATATAAACACACACAAATATATTATATAATTTTAATTTAAATAACTCTAATATAAAGTCTGTCTCATCACTATTTTATACATGATCAAGTGGAGGTGTATTCTCTTAGTGCCATGTCACAACACTGCTTGTTATTTTAGTCACAAATGCCTATCATTTACAATTATATTTAATCCACGTTGCCCAATGATGCTGCCATCTTCAGAATATGTCACCTTTCTAATTTGTAATAGTTATTTCTAATTTTATCTTTTCTCTGCATTTAATGTTGAGCTATAATTTAAAATTTAGCTAAAAGTCAAGCTGATGTCATTTGTTTTCTTAGTAGCTACAGTAAGCAAAAACAAATTTGGACAAAGATATATGAGATATGCTTCACATGCCCTCCTCCCTCTCCTACCCTTTCCACAGCTGCAGGCACCTCCTGTTTCTAAAATTGATGTCTGTTGGCTTCAGCCTGAGTTGTTCAGTTGGTTGGAATGTCGCCCTGTAACGGAAAGGTTGCAGTTTCGATTCCTGAGCAGAGCACATACCTGGGTTGGGGGTTCAGTCCCCATTTGGGCGCGTACAGGAGACAGCCATTTGATGTTTCTCTCTCACACTGATGTTTCTCTCTCTCTTGCTCTCTACATTCCTCTCTCTGAAAGCAATGGAAAAAAAATGTCCTCAGATGAGGATACTAAAATAAATAGATAAAAAATAAAATAAATAAAATTGACATCCATACTTCTGGCAACCATCTTTTCTCTGATGTAATCTATGTTTATAAACATAGATTTATATGAAATCTATGATTTCAGTACAGTGCAGTCTGATGTTCCTCAGTCATACCCAGCCAACTGAAACCCTCTGACCTGTGTTATCCTAGTAAATATCATGCCATGTCTCCTGAAAGCTTACTTTAAGTCTCCACCAAGAAATATTTTTGTTAGAGTCATTTTCAAACACCTATGTGTGGAAAGCCTACACTTTGTCCCCCTTATTTGTTAGCTTGAAGTGTGACAGGAAAGCAAAGTGAAATGCCCCCAAAAGCAGCCTATTTTCCTGCTTGTTGTACACACACACTCTCTCACACACAGGAACACAAGCCTTGCGGCAGGGAGATCCACTCCCAAAGCCTGTAGCCTCATCAGATTTGTTGTAGCAGCCCAGAACATAGGAGAGGGGCCTCTCCGATGGTCCCTGTGGCTGCCCTGCCTCCTTCTCCTGTTCACCCGCTGTGTGCCCTCTGGCAGCCTCAGGCTTTCACTCTTCCCTGAAGCACTTCACACAGCCACTGTGATCCTCTCAGCTCATTCTCCAATTTTAATCCCTGATGGCCCAGGGTCTTGTAGCTTTTAGCTTCTTTAGCTATTTCCAGTTTGATATTTAGATCTGTGTCCCCGGCTCCTCCACCCAGAAGTATTGGTTGTAAAGAAAATGATGGAATTGAGTTACAAATTATTTCATTTATTCTATTAACCATTTTCCAAACAGCTTAGTCACATGCACTGAATTATGACACCCACAGGTATAAATCTTTTCAATGGAATGTATCAATTTAGAGCCCTATGAGATTCTATGAATAAAATCAACTCGTTCATGTTTAAACTCAGGTACAACATGTTACTTAGGAGAGTAAGATTTAGTGTTTTCTGATTTGAATCAAGTAATTTCCAGTTATTCCAGAGGTAATATCAGTCCTACCATCATCTTCAGGCCAGATACTTCCTTCCTATGGTGTCCCTAGCGGCTAACTCAGCAACATGGCTCTTGGTGATAGATTCCCTTCTCATAACTTCTGGGGTTGCCTGCCACCTGTCACAGGAATGGCTCCTCATCCAATGCACTCTAATGCTTTTAGTACAGATAATAACATGATGCCTACTAATAACTAAGGGAAACTAGCACTTAAACCCTAGCTGTATCTGATTTCAAAGTCCATGCTGCATTCTATTTAATACTGAAAAAAGGGCATATATATTTAACACAGTAAATTTGTAGTTTATATAGTGGAGCTAAAGAAAAATAAAAAACAAACCTCCCATGTTGTGTGAAGAAATCAAACAAAATTACTGTGTGTCATCCACTGCTGTTAATCTTGCTTTCCTCTGAGTGGATGCCTAATAATGCTTTAATAACAGTCTGCTCCCAACGGGGTTGCACTGAGTATCCTGGGAAGACCATTTCTACTTCTTATTGCTATTGGCCTAATTATTATATTTAATACACACACACATATTGACTGTCAACTTCACACCTAGTGACAGTAGTTCAAGTCAGCCCTGCCTTCTTATAGTTTCATGTGGGTTAAAAGAGGGTCTGGGTAAGAATATGGATAGTATAATCAGCCCATCCTAGAAAACTCAAATGTTTGGCCTGCTGAGGGCCAGTCCATCATATCATATAAAAATGACAGGTCATTTAAACATATAAGAAAGATTGCCATGTCGAATTCTAGATGACTTGATTCATTTTCTTTAACCTTAAAATATATCTTCTCTTTTATAATGTCTTAAGTTCTCTTAGATTTTTATTTCAGTGGTTTCCCAATAACCCATCCCACAACCAAAAACCTCTCAATGTTCAGTTAATTTTCCCCAAGGCTCTTCAGTTGGAAACATGATTGTGAAGTGTAGCCACTGCATCCTCTCCTACTGTCAACAGGTAGAAGAATTTACTCTTAGACAAATGGTAAATATGATCTTTTGTTCATAATACTCACAACAAACCAGGAACCAGGAACTGAAAACACTGGAGCATGTTTGTTTGAATGAGTTCAGTTCCAATGGTGAAAACCCTTCTCTTCTGAAGAGCCCCCCATTGCAAATTTCAGGGAGTAAGGAGGAAAATGCACTGAAAACTCCCCCATCATCTTACAATGAAAATCTTTCCCTAGTTTAATCAAAACTTCTTTTAGAATGGGAAGTATGAAATGAGCTTCTGAAAACTGAACCAATTGCTCAAGTCATCTGGAAATAAAACTATATTGCTGATATGCACATAACAAAAGTGAAGATAAGGAAATTGCATGCTGGGTACCAAATAGGAAATTTCTGTGAGAAACTCAGTTTGCAGGGAGCGACTGCTGGCTGCATCCTGTAGCCTTCTTGTACTTCCACTCAGTCAGACAGGTACATCTCATGCTGAAACCCAGGCTTCAAAATAAGGTGACAAAGATAAAATCAGAATACTTCTACAAGGCAGAGCAGAAATGGTCTAACAAAGAGGGGTAAGTACAGGAATGTAGGGCTAGAATTAACAGTAACAAAATTATGAGGGAAAATAACAGTACGGATGGACTGGGGACCTGGTGTAGGGAGGAACACAACACCAGTGTGAGAGGCACACTGGCAGGACATTGAATACAAAGAATCCCTTTGAAGATGCTTAAGGGGAAAAGCTGATAGAAAAATAAAATTTGCCCTTGAAACAAAATTAACAAACAATATAGAATACTAGGATTTTAAAGTGAGCAACTTGAACCTAATCCCTATGACTGAATCAAGTTTTAACATTTCTGTCTCATTCTCATTTATTAAGTGAAAATAATATTAGTGACACAATATCAAAATTTTTTTAACTGCTAACTAAGTCTTATGATGCATGCTGCAAAAGACTGGCCAATGTTGAACACTATCTTTCTACTGTGGTATATGAATGTGATTGCAATGTTACAGATAATTTAATATAACACATGCTAGTTCCCAATGTGTTGATTGGTAAACTGTACTTTATTATTTTAATAATTTTGTTGTTTTCTAATAATCTTAGGTTGTTAATGAAAATTTCTCATATTGAAAGACTGAAACATTGATAAATTGAGTGCTGGACATTGGACTTCATGATATGAAAGAATCGAATTAAACCCTTTTTTCTTTACAGAAATTTACAATTCACTTTCAGAAAGTAACACTGACCTGTGGCATGGAATTCTGGAATAGTCCATTTGATAGTGATTTCTCTCTAAACAAGTGTTCACAATAAGACAAATTTCATCCAAGAGTTTAGTGACCTAGGACTTGAAAAGGGCTGGTGTTGTCTTACTTCAAAGCATGAAGCTTGACCTGGATAGCCTAAACGTTCCTCCCAGCTTGACGAAACTTTAGATGAACTTCTTCCTGACTGCAGTCCCCTTACATCTCTTTTCTTGGAACATTCATTTTTGAAAGTTTGCAATTGTAAAATCTTTCTCTGCTTCATTGAGATGTAAATCCACAACCCAGGAATGTCTTTCTCAAGGATTCTGAAATGTAATCATGGAGAAAGATAAGGGCATTTTTCTCTCAGCTTCTTTGAGAGGATAAGAGCCTAACTATGATAAGGGATAATTAGCAAACACAGATGGTCAAATCACACTGACCAACCTCCCCACTGACACCCTCCAGTACTTTTCCACCAGCTCACTCTAGCACTTGAACACACTCAAAGACTGTGTTTTAGAAGAACTGAATTCAATCTCTCTTCTCTGTTACAATAGTCTTGATCTCTGGCGCAATAATCTTGAATAAATTCTTCCTTGCTTTGTAGCCTCTCTAGCACATTTTTTCCCCAGGGCTGATAGATTGATTTATACAGTTTCACTCGTTGAGGTCCTCCTTTCCTTGGTTCGAGTTTTTATTCAATACAGCAAACCTCTGATTCAGTTTTTCATCTCCATATCAGTGCTTCTCAGATCTGATTATAGATTTGAATCTTCTGCATAGTATTCTTGCAGAATACTCTCAATATTCTTGAGAATATTGATGACTGAGCCCAAATGTAGAGTTGGATTTAATGATCCAAGGTGTAGCTGTGGTATTGATAGTGTTTTGAATTGTCCAGATTATAGTAATTGACAAAGCTGAGAAGTAATTTTCCAGAGGATATGGTTTTTCCCACACAGTGCTCCAAACATGTAAAATAAAGTGTATCAGAGTCTTTTGTACTAAATTAGAATTGCTGGCCATCCCTGCCATTCCTGAACTGCCACCTCATATCTTCCCTAGATTATCTTGATTATATCTATATTATCTTGATTATAGATTTGAGACTTCCTAAACTTTTAAATACCATAATTACTGACATTCTCTAGATGTTTCTACTATGGAGAGAGATGTCATTTACTATGTCCAGATTTTCCTAGTTTATACCTTAGAAATTCTAAGTTCTGAAATGGAATAGTGGAACACCTCATTTACATCCCCACCACAATCTATATTTTTCTAATTCTTTTTAGTTCTTTTTTTTTAATTTTTTATGTTTTTATTGTTGTTCATGTACATTTGTCTCCATTTTCTCAGCACCTCTTTCCCCTCCCACCCTCAATCCTTCCCTCTTTGGCTTTGTCCATGGGTCCTGTGTACATGTTCTTTAATGAACCTTTTCCTTCCTCCTCCATCACTCTCGCCCCACTCTAGTTACTGTCACTTTGTTTTTTATTTCAATGTCTCTGGTTATATCTTGCTTACTTGTTTGTTTTATTGATTAAGTTGCACTTACAGGTGAGATCACATGGTATTTGTCTTTCACCTCCTGGTTTATTTCACTCAGCATAATGCTCTCCAGTTCCATCCATGCAGTCGCAAAGGATAAGAGCTCCTTCTTCCTTTCTGCTGTGTAGTATTCCGTTGTGTAAATAAAACACCAGTAGAATGAAAAGGGAACCAACCACATGGGAAAATATATTTGCCAATGATACTTTGGACAAGGTTTTGATCTCCAAAATATATAAAGAACTCACATGACTCCACTCCAGTAAGACAAACAATCCAATTAAAAAGTGGTCAAAGGAACTGAACAGACTCTTCTCCAAGGAGGACATACAAAGGGCCCAGAGACATATGAAAGGATGATCAGCATCATGAGTCATTAGAGACGTGCAAATTAAAACCACAATGAGACACTTCCTGACATTGGTCAGAATGGCTATCAAAAAAAAAAAAAACAAATCAACAAACAAGTGCTGACAAGGTTCTGGAGAAAAGAAAACCCTAGTGCACTGTTGGTGAGAATGCAGACTGGTGCAGCCACTGTGGAAAGCAGTATGAAATTCCCTCAAAAGAAAAAAACTAAAAATGGAACTGTCTTTTGACCCAGCAATTCCCCTGCTGGAATTATACCCTAACAAACCTAAACCACTAATTTGAAAGAATCTGTGCATCCCAGTGTTCATAGCAGCACAATTTACAATAGCCAAATTCGAGAAGCAACTTAGGGGCCCATCAGCAAATGAGTGGATCAAAAAGCTGTGGTACATCTATTTAGTTCTCCAAATCTCATTCGGAGTGTTATATTCTCTAGAACCGCGCTCTTTGCCCTAATGTTACCCATAGACTGCAGCATTGGCATCACCTGAGAGCTTGATAGAACTGGAGAAACAGTCCTGTGTACTGACTCAGAATGAGTATTTAACAAGGTACCCAGGTGACTCTTATTCAGATCAACATTTGTGGTGCACTGCTCACTCCTTAAAGTAGCTTTTTCACCACTCCTGTGTGCTTCCAAGGTAAACTGGGCTTCCTACACACGCAGCTCGTATCACAAGGAAAAGTAACTTCTGCTTACTTGTTTGTCCCTCTCAGTGGAAGGTAAGACATTTGACAGTACAAGCTCTGTATAATTGAGTTTGGTGTCACTATTATCTAGCACAGTCCCTGGTACTTAGTAGTGTTCTGTAAATATGTTAAAAGTAATGACTAGTCATTCTTAGTCTTCTTAATTATTCTCCCTTAATTCCCTTCCTTTTCAATTCCCTGTTTTGAATCATTTAAGTAATATATTATGTTACCAGATGATGTTAGTGATGTGGAATGTGTATAAAATGAAGAAATGAAAAATAAGCTTTTAAAGCCTCTTAGCACAACTTTTTTATTTCTAAAACCACTACATTGATATTATGTTTCAATAGTTCAGTTCGTGATATAGATAGAATTTTGAATGCTGGTTTTATGCACCATAATTCAACAAACATTTCCATGATGCTACTTACTTTTCCAAGCCATTCTTTTATGCTACTTAATAACGTCAGCGGGCATTTTAGGCCGTGTACATTATGACCTCAGACCATTTCGCAATGCATGCATGCCCTCTGCTCCCACTACAGTCTTAGCTTTTCTGAAACAATCACTGCCACCTCATATCTTCCCTGAATAACTCCACCGATTAAAATCCTACTCATTTTATCAGACTCAAATGCAAACTCTGTAAAACTTGCTCTTCTAAATCCCAAAAGATGTCTATTCATTCACCAAACTCCTATAACTTGCTGTGATTTTTCTCTTACTATTATAGCATTTATTACATCACCCTGACATTGTTTTCTAGTTATATCTATCAGTCCATCCACAAATTTAATAACCATGAACAAATATTATTGTAATTATAATATATTCATATTACAAACATTGTTTTAGAATATCTATAGAAATTTTCTCACAGTACACACTAAACTTCTTCAGCTTCATTAAAGCATGCTTAATATATGAAAATCACACATATCTAATGCACATATTTTGCTGAGTTTTGACATGGATATTCCTGTGATACCATCAACATAATCAAGGTAATAAACCAGGTAATATCGCAAGGAAATGATATCCATCACTTCCCAAAGATGTCTTCCCTTGCTCTTCCTTTTCTGCTAACACTAAAAGCACAGACAGCAAAAGTAAAAATAGACAAATAGGACAACATCAAACTAAATGCTTCTGCACCACAGAAGACACAGTCGACAGAGTGCAGTCAGCCTGCAGGTGGGAAACAGTATTTGCACACCACACATCTAATGATGGGTTAATTGGGAAATAAGTATAAGGAACTCAGACAACTCAATAAAAATATGAACAAAAACAAATCAATTTAAAAATTAGTAAAGGCTTAAATATATATTTCTCCAAAAGATGATATTTGAATGGAGAACAGGTATATAATAAGATGTTGGCCATTACTAATTATCAGATAAATGCAAATCAAGATCCTAATGATATATCACCTCAGATCTCTTAGGATGACAATTATAAAGAAAAAAAGATAAGTGTTGTGAGGATATGGAGAAATGGAACTCTTATTTACTGTTGGTGGGAATATAAAATAGTGCGGTCACTATGGAAAACAATATGGAATTTCCTAATTTTTTTTTAAACTACTGTAAGATTCATCAATCCCACTTCTAGGTTCCTAATGGAAGCTTTTTTTTTGTTGTTGATTCCAAGTCTTTTAATTTGCTCTTTACTTTGTGTGGAATGTTCTTCCTTCAGATATTTATATGACTCCTGTTATCACTTCTTCCAGCTTTCCATCAAATGGTGCCTTTTGAGACTTGCTTATCCTCACTGTTCTCTTTGTCTTCTTTGTCCTCTTCACTGACGTGATAGAACTTACTGTAACTTGAAATTTTATGATGTGTTTAGTTTCTGTCTTCCACACTCAAATGTAAGTACTTTGAGGGTAGGAACCTGGTCTACTTGTTTCACTCACTGGAAGAGATTTTGGCACATAACCTATTGAAAATTTTTCTGAGGAGTGTCCAATTATTGAAAGTTTTATTTATTTCCTTTTATTTAATCATTATTGTATTTTTCCATTACCATTTAGTCCCCTTAATAAATGTTTGTGGAATGAATAAATGAATAAATGCTATAACAATCCATATACACTTTATACTGTTAATCTCGATGTTCTTGATACACAGAACTATAATTTTAAGTTAGAATTTGTTTGTGAATTACAATCCTTCTCCAAAACTATATATATAAATAATTTAGTAAATTATTTTTCCCCAATTTAATTTGACTGAATAAGCACAAAACCACTATGATAAACACTATGAGAAACAGGGAGAAATCAAGGGGTTAAATTTGCATTCAATATCTAAGGATCCGAGGAGCAAGGAAAATAATCTCCCTCTCTCTTTCTTGCTCTCTTAAACTATCTTACTTGCTCTATTATCTCCTTTGAGAATACGAGCCATATGTTAGCACAAAGTGCAGAGTAATGTACCATTGTAGGGATTTATCCTGGAAAGACCAAGCTTTTGTGGTCTAAGAGATGAACATCTGGGATAGAACACCAGGGAGGAGAAATAAATGTTAGAGGTTTGCAGGCCTAGCCAACTCCTCTAAATACATTTTTATGGTTTATTATTTTCATAGCATTTTTCAGTTTAACAAGTCAGAATATAAAACTTCAGTGCCAGCCAAAAATTTTAGAAGCTTCTGCTTTGCAAAGAAATTAAATATCCTCATCAGAATACTGTTTTGAAGATTTTTAATGTATTTTATTATTTATTCATATATTTTAATCCTCACCCAAAGATATGTTTATTGATTTTTAAAAAAGCAACATTGACCAAGGATGGGACACACAACATAAGTATGTGCCCCGATCAAGAATTAAACCTGTAAACTTTTGGTGTATGGGATGAAGCTCCAACCAATTGAGCCACTTGGCCAAGGCTTGAAGTTTTTTGTTTTTTTTTTTTTTTTAAGGTAAAATGATTCATGTGAATTCTAATTGCACATCAGAGTATCACTTACAGACCTCTAGCAATGCTCCTAGAATGCATCCTGAAAGGACGAAGATAGCTAAAACCAATTCGAGCCAGTGATTTTAAGTGACAAATTTTAAAGCACAGATTTAAATTAAGCAAATAATAGATAATAAGTTATACATAAATCATTACTGAGCAGTCACATGTGACTTAAGCCTAATTCCACTTAGTATAAAAACCACTAGAATATCTAAAAGGTCATGCTTGACTTTACATTACTAATATTTAAAATAAAAATTGTGAGAACCTAATGTTTTAGGGAATAGGTGAAGATCATTCCTGAGACTAAATTCTGGTGAACCGTGGCATTTTGACTGAAATGTAAAAGCAGTGTCTATAAACTGAAACTCAAATAATTGACAGTTTAGCCTCATTTTAAGATTTCATAGTGGGGATAATCAAATGCTTTCATACTCAATCACTCTAATTGTACAGGTGTTATAGTCTATTGTATGTACATAGTGAAGGATACACATAAAGAATTTACTGCATTGAATTAATTAATGATTAAAAATATACTAGGATTAATAGCATTTTTGGTATGTCAATATACCTGAATGGAACTCCATTTCTTGAGTTTTAGTTATTGTAGCTCTCTTTTTCAATGCTATAGGATTTTAAAATTTTAAAAACCTTGTTAAAAAATAAATGAGAGGTTTTCTAATCCAGGGTAAGAAAAATGAGGGCATAAGTCTAGAAAGGACTAGAAAATCTGATATCCTCATACTTAAAAGTATAATAATAAATACCATAGTTTCAAGATATTAATTCACATGACCTTTTGCTAAGGGTTATGAGAAAGAATTCTTTTGGCACAACTCCTGTCTTTAGAACTTCACACCTTAAGACAAACACAGAAATGAAATTAAATATGGAAAAGGTATACCAGCTGCAGAATTAAAATGTTAAATAATTATATGAATAAATAAACACATGATACCTTTGGGGCAGAAGAGAAAAGAAAAAGTTGAGGAAGAGTAAAAAAATTAGTTAAATTTCATCATTTCTGATTTTTTAAAAATAATTATGCCACTAGTGATTGGAAGCATCCAAAAATAATGGGCAGGAAAAAAATATATATATATATCCCTCAGATATATATATCTGAGAAAAAAGGAGCATAGTCTTTTCTTAATTTCACAAAATTGCATAAATATGTGTAGATTTTAGACATAACTGACCAAGTTAATAACTTGAGAATCTAACCACTCAATGATAGAAGGGAATACAAAAATTCTTGCAGAGCAAAGCTTTTATTGCAAATTTCTTCTCTCTTCATTCCAAATACTACAATACCCACAGTTTACAAAATTCTTATTTAAAATGAATTTTCTTGGAAGATTTTTTTCTGGCCTCATCATTGATGCTTCTAAGAGACAGATGTGAGATTTACTTAGCTAATTAGAATACACAGTTTCTTTAATAATTTTTTAAGAAATACAGATGACCTTAACATCTTTATATGAAAAAAGGTCTGTCTGGGAAGTATCCAGCCATATACTATGAAAAATAGAGACATTTATTGAAGAAGCCACAAGATACAAGAAATATTACACATAGGACAATGATGCCTCAGTCCCCTTCTAAGTTACAACCTCCTTGAGAAAGCCTGGTTTGTCAGCAGTGATTTGAATCAAGTCATTAGCAACTACAGCACAATGTTCTTTCTGCTTTTATAGCAGAAGCTGCAGAACAAATTTTGCCACAACACATTTCATGCCAAGATCCTGCATCAAAATCTCACCTCAGACCCAGTATATTTTGGATTCCCCAGATCAGCTTCTTAGCCTTGCACTGTCAGCCACAGATCTTTGTGGATTGCAGCCCATACCCTAGGTTGCATGCAGCCTAGGGTGGCTATGCATGCGGCCCAACAAAAAATTGTAAATGCACTTAAAGTCTTTTTTTCACTCATCAGTTTTCATTGGTGCTTGTGAATTTAATGTGTGACCCAAGACAATTCTTCTTCCAGTGTGGCCCTGAGACACCAAAAGGTTGGACACCTGTGCTACATATTCACCATTTTCAGGTGATTTGCTTATTGCGGGCCTTCCAGAATGTGGATTGCTTTCAACAGATTCTTGACCATCTTTGAAGTGTTTGTGCCACGCTTTTTTTTTTTTTTCACTGCATCATCGTGTTGTCCTCAAAAGCCTTCTGAATCATCTGAACAGTTTCCACAGAGGAATGTTGAAGCTTAGCATGAAATCTGATGCAAATCTGTCCTCTGCTTACTCAGTCTTTTTTAATGCAATGGACACATAATACACATGCTCACTCATTGCATTTTCCTCTCGCACTGACTAGTACAGTGACATCATCATTATTCACACATGTGCATTCCAGTCCACTGTCCTTGGCTGCCAGGTTACATTGATGTCACACAAACAGTTCTCATTATATTAACAATGGCTGGACTTTTTCTGGACAGACCTTGAATACTTGACTAGTTATTAAAATATTTTCTCTCACCAATAGGTTCAGAGTCCATTATATATTAGTAATCATGAATTATGTGCCTTTTCAGTAGTATGGTGGATGATTGTTCACTACAGGGAAAAACACAGAGTATTACCTGGTATTTTCAAAAGCTACTTATCTTCCACAGGTGTGAGTTAGATACGCTACTTTCTTTTCAGATGGCATATGGAACCTAGGCCAAAAGATCTTCAGCACAGTCAAAAAATCATCTCACAGCAAAACAGTGGATTCAGTCTGAGAAGATATGTCCCCAGTGAGGTAGGACTTGCCTATCTACATGTGTTTGTTCTGAGGTTAGTCATCAAGGAGAGTCAAAGAAATATCCAGGATTAACTTTTTTTTTTACTTTGTTATTTGTTGTTTTCTGTATTTTCTCATATTTTGTACATATTTGAGTTTAATTTGAAAACTGACTTTTCTGGTGATTGACAGTTACAGAAATTAACTTAAAGTCTGTTTTATACCTTAAGCCTTTGTTTCTCATGAAAACACATTAGAAATATTCAAGAACTTTTACCAAAAAGGGTATATTGCTGTACATGGTAATTTACTAGAGTCTTCCTTGGGTTGTTAACAACCAAAACACTGGCCAGTTGAACTGGGAGATCTTCACATAACACACTGGCAATGTATATCATGTCTAGCAGAGAGCTAATCAAAGAAGTATTTTCAATCAGTTTCTGGCCTTTAGATGTAATTTCTTTCTATTTCCATGAAATGGAAATCATATAAATAAAGTAATAAAATAAAAATAATTGCTTCTGCTTGTAATTTTTTCCATGTTGAAATCAAATATTTTTTTAAAAACATAAATAATTAGGCAGTTATTTTGTGAAAATATTTTTTTCCAGAAACTAATTACTTAGGATGTATATGTCTTCTGGAAGGAAAATAAATACATCACTGGCATTGATGTGCCCCAGGCCATAATCTGTGTGTTTTACGACAGCCACACCAGCTGGGAGACCCCCCAGTGCTCCGCTGGCTGCCAGTGAGGCCCTGGCTCCAGGAAA
This sequence comes from Tonatia bakeri, assembly GCA_004024845.1. Taxonomy (NCBI): domain Eukaryota; kingdom Metazoa; phylum Chordata; class Mammalia; order Chiroptera; family Phyllostomidae; genus Tonatia; species Tonatia bakeri. The sequence continues at coordinate 319,864 of PVIA01000207.1, forward strand.
AAGACACTGTGTGCCTTGCTTTGAGTTGGTAGGAAATGGAGTGATGCTTCAGGAGCCAGTGAACCTATGAGCAGGACAAGGGCAAAGATCAATCTCCAATTCTAAATGTGCCCAAGCAGAAAGTGTTGCCTCAAACATCACAGTGACAAGTTTGGAAGCAGCTCAGTGCCATAGAGCTGATCATATCAGCCCCTCTCAACAGGCGGTGCCCGTGTGCTCTGTGCTGCTCCTCTTTCATCAAACTGAAGTTCTGAAAGATGGATATGAGCCCAAATTCATGCTAGCTTTTTATTGGATCCATTGTTACTGTGAATTATTTCTTTTTTTCCTTCATGCTGTGCTATCTCAAACATCTATTCTACTTCTAGAAAATGTATTTCTTAACTACTTTTTGCAAGTAGACATAGATACTTTAAGATCAATTTTGTGTCTTTGGAACAGCACCACTGTCTCACTAAAAGTCTGGGATAGGTGTCACAGTGTGGTGTAGGGCCAAATCTTTACACATAACATGGTAGTTATAGTTATTTTATGTTCTTCCCTGATGGAAAAAAAAATCCATGTTGTACATTTTTACCTTAAAAATAAGCTATAATGTACATTTCACCATTTACATGGTTTATTTGAAAGACTGTCTACTCAAAGATATGTTTTTATTTTGCATTATTACAGCATTCTAACCGTGACACACACATGTGTGCATGCCCACACATACCACACAGGCACTTCCATACAGCATGAGAGAACCAGAAATGCATTGTGTGATCCATACACACTCTTTTCTGCCTCCCATGGTCTGACCAACATCACAGTAACTTCCACATTTTGCACTGCATTTTACTTAAGTTCAATTCAGTGTCTTTTACTTTCACATTTTCTGGCACTGAGCGATCTTGTGGCTGCACGTAACACATGGGTGGAAACGGAGTGGCTGAAAGCATGAGATGTAAACTCCTTGAGCTCAAATTCTAACACCCTCATTTGTTGGCAGTAAAAAAATTTCAGAATTTTTCTTAAATCTCTCTAAACCCCAGTTTTCTAATTTACTTACTAGTAATAATAGTTCTACTTAATAGGATAGATGTGAAGGTTAAATATATCTGGTAGATAGTTAATGTGGAAATGCTTTGTTTTCTAATTTTATAGATTCAACAAAAGGGATAACAAAGATGAAAGTATGTGGAGTGACCACTTAAGTGTTGTCCAAATGCAGTCACTTTGCAGAGTAAAGCAGGGTACTAAAATAAATTAAATATGTAATTTTTTAAATATTTACATATTGATCAAAATGGTTATGGCTATGTTACTTTTGTGGACCTATAAAATACTTCAATTCAAAAATTAAAAATAAATTATTAACAATGAAAAGAATGTATAATCACATTAAAATTTAGGGTAAATTTGTATCAATTTAGAAATAACAAATAAATTAAGGACTTCTTGGCACATTTTCACATACTTGAATCAGTCCAGTTTTCTCGGTTTTGTCCACAGCAGGTTGGAGTGCACTGCTCAGGCCCGAGCACCCCTGGCTCCTACGATGATTGGGAGCTGGGGCAGCGGCAGCTCAGCCCAGGACCAGGAGCTCACTGTCCCTGGTAACCTGGGTGCTCGTGCAGTGTTTTATCACCAGGGACCCTGCATGGCATTCTTAGAGTTCCTGAGAAAGGACATTAGTTATATTGTGACTAGAAGGGGAGGGGAAAAGAAAGCCAGGTGATAATGCTAGTTGTTTTCCAAATTTCAGTGCACATGTCTCATACGTGCTAGCTGAGACCAGGTGGAACTTTAAAGTAACTACTTCAATGCAACACTTAGGTATAATACTTTTTCAAGAACTGAACTATTTGGTCAAATGCTAAACCAGTTCAAACATTGGAAAACAGTTTTGACTAGCTCTGCTCTGAGAAATTCCTGTGGTCACCTAGGAATAGGACAATGGCAAACTGTCAGGAGTTCTCTTTGAAATGCGGAACTTCATTTAGATATAACTTGTTGCAGAATTAATTATATGGAGAATTTTTTTAGTAATCTATTACCAAATTAAAAATTCTTTGATAGTCAAATTAAACTTTAAGTTTCTGCACTGAGGTGATAACAGGCAATTCATTCTAGCTATTTTTTTTTAATTGCCCTTAATTCATTACTCAGGGATTCTCTATATGTTCTACCAGAGAAACAAGTGTAAAAACAAGTATAGGACATTAAAAATATTTTCTAACAGAAGGAATTTTATACTAAATTGATAATTACCTGAAATATAATATTTCAATGTCCAGTGGAATAATTAACCTAATGCAGGCTGACCCCATCGGCATTTTGACATGGTCTTGCCCTCAAAAGTTAGCCATTAATGTATCTGAACAGAAGTAACTCTTACTCTCTACTACTGTTTCTCTTGAATTGAATCTTAGTTTTTGAGTTAATTTCTAAATATATCTTCATTTTTGTCTTCAAAGCTGTCCACAAAATTTTCATCAGTTAGATAAGAAGTTCCTTGTATAATTCCTAACAGATATTACAAATGTGAAAAATGTAAAATAAATTTGATACAATTTACTATTGAGTAAAATTAACAGAAAAAATAAAATATTAATGTCAAATTTAGCTAGGTGAAATTAGACTTAGAGAAACGGGAGTTAGTAGGACAAAAATAGTGAGAAAACAGTCATTCTGTGCTCATTCACCAGCCAATAATCAGTACAATATGGTACAAAACAAAAGCTGGCTCATAATTTGAAACTTCATCAGTAAATTTAAATGAAAAGTAATTCATTCTTGTTTTAAGAATTTAAAAAATAAGTAAAATGTAAAATTGTTTATCTTCTTTGTAATTCATCCAAGTATTAAATTGTCTTGAGGGTAGAGCAGACAATTATTTTTGAAAACAAGTATGTCAATATTTGCATAATTCTTATTAAGTACTTCTAATTAAATTCAGTGAGGTCAAAATAGTAGGAACAAAATGGCCCCATTGAAGTAATCTGCACACTATTGGAAAGTCATGTCTTTATAGATAAATAAAGGAAAGAAATCAGTTAAGTACACTGCTTTGCACATAACAGCACCATTAAAAAAACTTTAATTTTTATTTGAAAGAGCATGTGTACAAAATACATTAAAAATATATGTACATTTTGAAACAGTAAAGTAATAATGCAAACAGCAATATCTATAAATCTTTCTCTCTATTTCATCCAAAGTTTTTGGTTAAATATGTCCGTGCTTTTTATTATCACTTTACTAAAGGTGACAATAATTAGCATGTTGTTCTTGGTCTGTCTGTTTTTGAACTGTGTATAGAGTTGTAACATATATTCTACTGTCACTTTTCACACCAAACATTGTCTTTTGAGATTCATTCATCTTGATTAAAGTAGCTTTATTTTCATCATTATATAGTTTTTATTTTTGTATAATAATCTACATAGTAGTTATACTTTCATTGATGATGGGTATTTGCACTGTTTCAATCTTTTTCTCCATCATAAATAGTGCTGCTCTTCACAGTCCCATACAAGTCTCCAGGCCCCACACGTGCAAGTGTGTCTCTAGGATATATACTGACTAAGGAATTACTGAGATTAGGATCTGAGAATTTTCAACTTCACTCTATAGTGTCAAGACATTTTTAAAGTAGTAGATTAACTTTACGTGAAAATGTTGTTGCTTCACATCTATCTGATAAGTAATATTATCAGACTCCTTCATTCTTGCCAATCTGGCAGGTGTGTAAAAAGATAAATCATTGCAGTTTTAATTTGTGTTTATATAATTGTTAATGAGATTGAACACAATTTATACTTATTGGCCACTCCTGTTTTCATCAGATTGCGTATTCTTATCACTCTGTAGGTGTGTTTTTTATGCATTCTGAATACCATTGCTTATTTGTTGTCAACAATATGGCAATGGCAACACTTTTCTCTGATGCGTGTTTCAGGTTCCAATGGTGACACATGTTTCCATCCCTTTGCAGAAGAATGGCTTGGGAATACTAGTTATGCTTTTATGTTCAGTGTAGTGAAATATATTCCTCTTTTTCTCTTATACTTTCACCTTTATATGTCTTGCTTAAGAACTCCTTTTCTCAGACTATTAACTAACCAAATGATTTTAAGGAACATAAAAGCTTTCTGTGTTCTAATGTCACCTAATTTCTTTTTATATATTTCATTGATTTTTTTGACCAGAACAAATAAGTCTAATATTGAGAATAGAATATTTCTTTTACAAGTTTATGACATAAATTTGTGGCAAACTAGCAGAGTTATCAGGGGAACATGGTTTTGTTTGCTAACAATTATCAGAAAAGCTTGCTTAAAATAATTTACTTAAGTAAAATAATTTACTTAAAATTTACCCAAATAATTTTGATTATATTTCAAAAGTGAAAGTCTTGCCTACCCTGAAGTCATAAATATAATTTCCAATATTTTCTAGCAGTTTGTATGTGTATCTTTTACACTAAATCTTTTACCTTTCTGGAACTGATTGTTGTGTATGGTGTAAAGTAGGAATGTACATCACACCATTTTATACACACACACACATACATATCTATTCTTTTTTTAATCCTCACCTGAATGCATACTTTTTGAGAGAGAGAGAGAGAGAGAGGAAGGGATGGGGAGAGAGAAGGAGAGGAACATTGATGTGAGGGAGAAACATTGATCAGTTGCCTCATATGTGCCCTGACCATTGAAGCCCTAACCCCTATTACGGTGGTATTTGTAGATGGGGTCTCTAATAAAGTAATAAACTTTAATTAGGTTATAAGGGGGGGGGCTCTGAACCAGTAGGATTAATGTCTTTATCAGAAGTGGCACCGGGCAGCTTAGCTCTCTCCTTCCCTCTCCCACCACACCCCCAACCCCATGTGAGGACACAGAGAGAAGGTAACCAACTGCGAACAAAGAAGAGATCTCTCTTCAGGACCTAAATTGGCTGACGCCTTAACCTTGGACTTCCTGGGCTCTAGAACTGCGGGGAATTAATTTTTGTTGCTTAAGCCTCCCAATCTGTGGTATTTTGTTATGGGAACCTGAGTAGACTAATCCATACTGTTTTCAGATTAAGTGTTATTAAATCCTTTGGTACAATATATTAAATCCTTTGTTACATTAACTTGTGCCAGAGTAAAGATACATTAAGATCTTAGAATTATATTTTGTGACACATTCCCAGGAATAGATTTAGTAAGTCAAAGGACCAAACATAATTATAACTTTTTAAATGCTTTGCTATATGGTATTCCTAAGTGATTATATCATTATACATATGTCAGCAGTACTAAAGTATATCAACTGCATATTAAATTTAGGGGCTGTGCTATAACTCTGTGTTAATATACTAATGAGATATATATGATGGTACATAAAGATTGATTTTCAGTTTAATAGCCATATTCTTAATGTTCAGTTCTTCTCTCTGTGGCTCTTGGCAAAATATTTCTCCTATGATATACAAAGCTAATTCTGTGTGTATATATATGTGTGTGTGTGCGTATATATATACATTTGATCATCCATAAAGAATATATACTGTTTGCTTAAAAATAAATCATATACTCCCACATATACAAAAATAAATTCACAGAAGTGTTTACCCAGTAACTTAAATGTCACTAGCTCAGAAATAAAAACAAAAAGCTGTGTTTTAAAGTACATATATACCTAAAATTAATTATAGTAAATCTGTATTATGTATACATATTTCCATACATATATATTCACCTATACATTGGAGATCTATAGAAAGCAATGACTTCAGTGTACTATTGCAGAAGAGAAACCTGTACTAAATACCTTACATACAACTATAGACTAACTGACACTAAATGCCAGTTGGTTACTGTAACAGGTATTTGGTCTCTTTTTATTATTTAAGGAGAGACATTTTCCGAAGTGTGGCTATTTGGCTTTCAGTTTGTAGGTTTCTGATTCAGGCCAGCATCAATTGGAAAGAGCCAATTCCTTGAATCTCACAGGGCCAACAAAGCAGTAACATTCATATTTCCTTCCTGTTTTCACCAACCTGATTTCTCCTGTGAGCACACTAGTTGCTGCTGTTTGCTCCGAGTCGACGGCCATGATCACACTGGCTGTCACAGTCCCTGTCTCTTTCCCTAATTTCATGCTCTGTTGAACAGACCTGCTGTGGCAGGTCCAGTGTGCCACATTTAGTAGCAGCCCTGGCACATCTTGGGGATATTTTTAAAGAAATTGTGGGTACTGCTAATTAAAGGGAGATAATACTAGTCATCATTTCTTTCTTTTGTTTATTTTGGTTTGGTTTAATAAGCTAGTTCACTGCATTAGAGTTCATTGTTACACATAATGTCAATAGCCAGCAGGTTGTTATTAGTATAAAAAATACAGGTGCAATATTATTACATGAACAGCAAAAAATAAACTAATGTAAATCATGCACCACTAAATTCGCCTAAGAGACAACAATTGTACTTTCCCAAACTATTTCGACAATCTTCCCTTGGAGATCTCTCTTTCATATGCCCATGTATTCTACTAAGGAAAGGCAATCTATGTGCAATCTTCTACTTCTTCACCTGGAATTCCCTCTTTAGTTTTCTATAATCATCTGCTCTACGACCCCCGCCTCCACTGACATAGCTTTTATGAGTTTACCAATGACCTCCTAGGTACTAAATTCAAATGAAGACATCCTAAATCCCATTTCCTTTTATATTTTCTAAAATGCATACTTCTTGACTATGTCACTTCTGAAATATATCTATACAGATGGTTACTGAATTCCAATGACTTGACTTATGATTTTTCAACTTTATGATGGTGCAAAAGTGAAAATAATTCAGTAGAAATTGTACTTTGAATTTTGAATTTAGATTTACCTGGGCTAGCAATGGCAAGATGCCAGACAATTCTAACTCTAGTAGGTAAAGAGAGAGTAATGGTGAAATATGCCCAGAACATTCTCCATAAAAGCCTACTATCTAAGGGCAAAGACTTACCCGGGACTTATTCCATCTTGTGGAAAGGGATTCTTCTTCCTCCAGCCACTTCTGCCTTTCCTGTCTCACCTCAGGAAAAGTGGAAAGTTATTCCTGGGGCAAAAGTTGTAAAGTCCATAGACCTGGAACACAAGACCACTAAAAGTCTGAGATTAAATCACAATATCATAGAAATGTATCTTCCCTCAAATCTCACTACCATATCAGTAGGACTTCAATGTAATAAAAATGGATTACAACAGAAAGAATGGCAAGAATCATAATCTATTTAAGGAGGAGATAAAAATAATTATACTAGGAGAATTTGAAGCCTGTGGAACTTACAACTACAGAAAATATTAGATACAGTCCAACTTCCAGCAAGTATACAATAAAATGTATTAGTTAATATGGTATGTTTGCCTTTAAAAAAATTTACAAAGCATGCTAAAAGGTAAACGGAAACACAGTCTGAAGAAAAAAAGAAAACCTCAGTACCAGAATCCTACATGATGTTCAGATTAGAATCAACAGATAGAAAAAATAAAATAAAGCTCTGGCTGGTTTAGCTCAGTGGATAGAATGTGGGCCTGTGAACCAAAGGGTCACTGGTTTGATTCCCTGTCAGGGTACATGCCTGGGTTGCAGGCCAGGTCCCCAAGAGGGAAGCAGGCAAGAGGCAACCACACATTGATATTTCTCTTCCTCTCTTTCTCTATCCCTTCCCCCTCTCTAAAAGTAAATAAATAAAATCTTTTAAAAATATAGTTAATTAAAAAAGAAACAAAAAGAACTATGACTAATATGTTAAGGGCTCTCATGTGAAAAAATAAACAACCTGTAAAAACAGATGGGTGCCCTGATTGTGTGGTCCAAATGGTTGGGCATTATCGTTCAAAGTGAAACGTCACCAGTTCAATTCCTGGTCAAGGCACATGCCTGGGTTGCAGATCCGATCCCCAGTCCTGGCATGTATGGGAGACAACCAGTCAATGATTCTCTCTCACATCAATGTTTCTCTTTCTTCCTTCCTCTCCCTCTCTCTAAAAAAAAAAAAAAAAAACAATGAAAAAACATCCTCAGGTGGAAATTTATAAAAATACAATGAACTCTTAAATCTCAACATTAAGATCACACAACCCAATTTTTAAAAACAATTGTCAAAGACATTGACACCTCACCAAAGAAGATATAGGCATGGCAGATAAACATATGTAAAGATGCTCCAAGTCATATGTCATCGAGGAAATGTCTATTTTTAAAAAATGGGATACCATTATATAATTGTTCAGATGGCCGAAGTCTGGAACATTGGTAACCCCAAATGCTGATGACAATGTGGAACAATAAGAATTCTCATCCTTTCCTGGTGGGAATGCAAAATGATTCAGAAACATTGGAAGGCAGGGTAGAGATTTCTTATAAAGCCAAACATACTTTTAAAATGAAATACAGCAATCATAGTGCTTTGTATTTACTCACAGGAATTGAAAATTTATATCGACAGTTGTAGCTGCTTTATTCATAATTATGAAAACTTGGAAGCAATAAAGATGGCCTTCAGTAGCAAATGGATAGTAAACTGTGAAACATCCATGCGATGGAATATTATTCAGTGCTAAAAGGAAATGAGTTATCAATTCATGTAAATACATGGACAAAACTTAAATGCATATTATTAAATGAAAGAAGCCAGTCTAAAAAGGCTACCTTCTCTGTGATTCCAACTGTTCGATATTCTGGAAAAGGAAAAACTGTGGAGTCAGTGTACAGATCAGTGGTTGCCAAGGGTTAGGGGAGAAGAAATAGACTGTCAAAACACAGAGGTTTTTAGGGCAATGAAACTATATTTCATGATGCTGTAATGGTGGTACATGTCATTGTACATTTGCCTAAACCCATAGAATATACAACACCAAGGCTGCACCTTGATGTAAATGATGGACTCAGGTGATAATGTGTCAATGTAGGGCCATTGATTGTAAAAAAGTTAATACTCTGGTGGGGGATGGTAATAGCAAAGGAGGTGATACATTTGTAGAGGCAGTGGGTATATGAGAAATATCTGTAACTTCCTCTCAGTTTTGCTGTGAATCTAAAACTGCTCTAAAAATACTCTATTTGAAAAAAAAACTTCAGTCTTATCTTTAAAATGGCACTGCTTTTTTGTGGGCTGAGCCAGAATTTGTAATTTGTATTAATTCGAAACTGTTAAAAATTTTGGTCACTTACAAATAACAGATAGAACACATAATTAGAAGAAAATGTAATTTAATTTTGCAAACAATCACCTTAAAAATAACTGCCGAATGCAATTGTACTGCTAGGATTATATCCTAAGAACCCTGAAACACCAATCCAAAAGAACCTATGCACCCCAATGTTCATAGCAGCGCAATTTACAATAACCAAGTGTTGGAAGCAACCTAGGTGCCCATCAGTAAATGAATGGATCAAAAAACTATGGTACATTTACACAATGGAATTCTATGCAGCAGAGAGAAAGAAGAAACTCCTACCCTTTGCAACAGCATGGATGCAACTTGAAAGCATTATACTAAGTGAAATAAGCCAAGCAGTGAAAGACAAATACCATATGATCTCACCTTTAACAGGAACCTAATCAACAAAACAAAGAAACAAGCAAAATATAACCAAAGGCACTGAAATAGAGAACAGTCTGACAGTGTTCAGAGGGGAGAGGGGAGGGAATTTCAGGGGAAAAGGAAAAGGGTTTACAGGAACAAGTATAAAGGACACATGGATAAAAACTAGGGATGGGTGGAAATGGGAGGGAGGTGGGGAGGGCTGGGTGGGTGGGCTGGGATAGGAGTAAAAGATAGAAAATTGTACTTGAACAATAATTAAAATAAAATTATTTAACATTTTTTAAAATACTGCCAAATGAATTTTATTACATAAATTTTGTGATATAGTGAATAATGTTGACAATTTTTCTGTACAGTGTAATTGCCTAGAAATAAGACAACCATTATTCTATCAATGTTCTCCCTAAAACTGATATGTATGCTATAAGAATTGACCATTTGTAAACTTAGAATATTATGATTTAATTTTTGGAATATTTTTTATTTTATTTTTTCTTTTGTAGTATTAACTTGCAAATATTTTAAAAATACATTCTTCTATACAGAAAACACCCAGAAAGTGATTTTTGTACACTGAGTTTGTAATCAAGTGTATTATGCTATTTTAAAAATTTTTAGAAAGTTTTTTTATTTCTCTAGCTTATGTAATAATTTTCTTCTTAAAAACTGAAATTTGTTTTTACAATCTGTCTCTAATATAAATACTAGATTTATTTTTTCTTTTTAAAATTATAATGGCAATAAAGTGGGATGAAAATGTATAATATCACTATGTACTATAATATTTCCAGAATATTTACATATAATTCCCTAAATAATATTTAGATATTGAAATAAAATATTATTAATAAAAAGTGGTATTTTATTGTAATTGGTTTTAAATTTATGCAAACTGGTAGTGTTTTTGGCCAGATTAAATAACTGACAAACCTCTTTAAAACAGCCAATCATAAATAAGCCATCCATTATTAAAAAATGTGATTATTATTTGAGAATTAAAGCAGAATAATAGATACTAATAAGGGGTCAGAATTAGCTTTCTGCAAAATAATTTATATGTCTTAATGAGAATGGCGAACTTACTAGCAATGATACGCAATATAATTTGGAACCTTAGATTATCACTTTTACATTTAGCAAGTAAATATAAATAATTTTACTGTTTAACATATAAAGTTATGTAAATATTTAAGAATTATGTTAATATGCACTGAAGTTCATGTTATAGAATTTATACAAGATAAAGGAAAAAAAAGGTAGAAAAGGAAGTTTTATAGAGATTAGAATTGGCATGCCCTTGAACTGGTAGAGTTCATTTTTCCTTTAGTTAAAAAGAATCATTTGAATAAAATACATAAATATTAAAAAGGCAATTATGCTTTGTTACCAGGACGACAGAAATGAAGCACATGATAAAATAACGGGAATAACTTACAGCTCAGTGGGACAACCATAGAGACAATAATCTAACGGAAAAGGCACATTCATTTAAAAAGAAAATAAGATCTCTTATCTAAGCACATCTTTAATTTTAAAATTAGAGCACCAGCTGATAGTAAAGAATGCCACATTTCAAATCTTTCAAAGACATTTACAGTAATTCATGGATGATTATGAAGTAACATAACTACTTCAATGCAAAGAGATTCCCCCGAACAGACTAGCAATTCAATTCTATTTAGGAAGAAAATGCTTTTGCCTTCCCGGAAACCCTTTGATGTTCTGTAATAAATGAGGGTCCACGTGAAATCCTTTATTCTGCAGGTAGGTCTTACCCAACTCTTAAAATTCCATGGCTATAGTTACAAGTATGTTATATGAACACCCAAATATAATAACCTCTCCAATTAGAGCCTCAGAAGTTAGAAAATACTTTCACCCTACATAAAATGGTACATTTAAAATTAGCTTAATCTGCCATCTCTTCTGATTTGAACTGATAAATATTTTGAATAAAAAAATCTAACATTCTGGGAAATGTGATTCATTTCTTATTCAAAACCAGATGAGTATAACATAAAACTAACATCAAGAATAGAATTGCAAAAACATGACTGGAATTGATAATAGCTCTGTCATAATGTATGCTTATAACTTTAGTCAACAATGCAAATCTAAATTGAACCATGGTACCTGTGATACACTTTGACCACATTATAAGACAAACCCTGGCATACTCACATGTCTCTTTTTTAAAATCTACTAATCCTCACCCAAGGATACTGATTTTAGAGAGAAGTGAAGGGACAGAGAGAAACATTGATCAGGTGCCTGCCATACATGCCCCTACAGGAATCAAACCTATAACCTAGGTATGTGCCCTGACTGGGAATTAACCCTGCAGCCTTTTGGGTGTGTGGCACAATGCTCAAACTAACTGAGCCATTCAACCAGGGCATCCACATGTATCTTAAGTAGCCACAGTAACTTAAAGAGATTCCATATTTTGTACCTTGGAGAATTCATACAAATCTGGACACATCTGGGAAGATTGTGAAGGAGGCCAGTCACCATTCTTCTGTTCATGAGACCAATGACTACATTTTGACTGGAGATTGATGGAAGTATAGTTTTCAAGATATTATTAAGCCATAAAGAGGGAAACAGACATACTTGGGGTTTACAAGTATGGAAACAAGATGAGGGATGGCACAAAGGGGAACATTAATTGGGTGGTCAAAAAGTTCTTTCGTTTTTACATAAAATAGGTCTGGTAGTGTTTAGTTTTCTTTTACTTCATTTGAAATAATTTTGTTAGATTGTATTGTGACAGTTATCATATCAGCATGCATTAAAAAATAAAAATTAATGAACTTTTGTGTAGCCATTTTAATATTGAAGATAGAAGAAAATATGCAACACTTTCAGCCTATTATGCTTTATTATTTCAAAAAAGGTAAAAAGGCAACTAAAACACACAAAAAGATTTGTGCAGTGTATGGAGAAGGTGCTGTGACTAATAGAACATGTCAAAAGTGGTTTGCAAAGTTTTGTGCTGGAGATTTCTTGCTGCACGATGCTCCATGGTCAGGTAGACCAGTTAAAGTTGATAGCAATCAAACCAGGACATTAATTGAGAATAATTAACATAATACCACACAGAAGACAGCTGACACACTCAAAATATCCAAATCAATAAAGTTATTGGTGAAAATGGACAATGTGTATTTTCTTCTATGGAAAAAAACTAAACAGACTTTTTGACCAACCCAATGTTTTAGTAATGATACATATCACTTTGTTGGGGGGGGGGCTATTCCCGGGTTCCTACAGAGAACAAGAACTGTAGAAAAAGTAGGTGAAATGCAAGAACTCTATTACCGTATGTCAGTTAAAGAAAATAAGAGAAAAATTCAGTTCTTGTTATAGCCTAGTAATAGACTGCAAAGCAATTCTTTGGGGTGGGTTTGTATATGGGTAGGATATATTTTACTAATTTAGCTCAGTATCTATGTGCATAAAAGTACCCTCCACAATATAAAAAACACAAGAGAAATTCACTTGAATGATCAAGTTGTTTGAGAGTCTGAAAATTGACCTGAGTTGTATAGAAGATATCATGGTGGCAATTGGAGGTCACTCAAAAGTGGCAGACAGACATGGCTGTGACAGAAGAAAATGTAAATTGTGACCTTGGGGAGGCCATGCAAAACTCTGCTGACCTACCTGAGCCAGAATGGAAGGTCTTCAGTGGCATGGGTTTCAGAGACTCGGAGAGTGGGGTCTGCTTTTGTTACAGATTTACTCAATCTTCAACCTAGTTTGTGCAGGAGTGAGAAAAACATGATAGAATTTAGAATTTTTAAAGAGTGCTTTCCTTCTTGAATATTCTAGAGCTTTTTAATTTTGCATAAATTAGTATAAATAACTAGCACCAATATATAAATGCAAAACTTATCTGGAATAACCACTAATTTTATTGAGGGAGTTCAATGACATTACCACATTTGATCTTCATTAACAATACTTGTAAGATTAGTATTAATTACTAATGCTACAGTTTTTAATAAGAAGCTAAGGGAGGTTAAGTAGTCTGTCTAGGTAGGAATATGCCCACTAGAGAAATCTATGGTTGATGCTAATGTCTTTGTTTTGTTGCATCATGCAGCCATACAGAGAAGCCTGGAAGAAAATCCCATCACTGTTTGCAAAAATCAATATTTACAATTCCACATGAATACATAGATACTACATAATGAAAAAGGCTACTTTTGCTTAAGAAGTCATCATGCTGCCTTCTTTTTATGTTTTCTCATCAAAAACTTGTAATAGGAGAACAGCTAAAACAATTCTGGTTGACCTCAAGATCCTTTAGGATTATTTTGTGATTCGACTTTCATGAACAAAGAACCAGTGGAAAAAAATACAAAACAAACCAATGAACATGTGATGGTGCTGACAAGCATCTTTCCTAGCTCCCTATCCTTAAGAGACTGTCATCTCGTTTCATTGTCAGTTTATAAACATCATTGCTAAGTGGAAAGCAGAGATAATTCATTCAGTTCACTTAGGAAAACCTTGAACTTTAGGTCACCTAAACTAAATCTGTTTAAGTCTCAGAAGTAATGAGAGCAAACATAAAATTATAGAAAATTCAAATGCTATTTTCATCCCAGGGAGTTCAGAATAACATTATGCAGGGAATATAATTAACTTCACTGAATGCTACCCTTAGTATCATGTTAGATGTGTAAGATTTATCATTTGCATAAATGGAACAAAAGCACAGTCCTGAAGTAAAGTATCTGCAACATGGCCAGCAATGGCCATGGGAAAGGAAGAATTTTGTAAAGGAATGACAGGTGGTTAAAAGTCAAAGGAAGTGATGAAAGCTCTAATTAAAACCATAAACTGTAAGTAAAAGAGCACATAAACTACAGAGCCATTTAGTTCATGGGTGAAAGAATGCAGAATAATTATATCTAGCTAAATGAAGAGCTGTTTTCTTGCAAGGCTCAGGCTAGAACAGACAAGGAAACTTCCCACCAGGAGCCAGGAAACCATTTTCTGTCAAGTCTGGCCCAGTTCACTGTTTGATTTCCAGTAAGAACTTAAACTTTCTAAATTTCTATTCTACACACATATAGAATGAGACAAAGTATGTCTCCTTCACAGATATCTGGGAAGGGTCAGTAAAATAAAACAGTGAAAATATATTTGAAGAAACACAATATAACACAACTGCATTTCTATCAGATGAACAGACACAGAGCCTGGAGTAGATAGAGCTCAGGTTTGAGTTTTGTTCCTACTTTTGACTGGATGCTTAAATCTGAGAAAAATCACTTAACCTCCTAGAACCTGTTTCCTCATAGGCACAGTGCAAACAGGATAGAGAAGGCTGTGTGAGACCCAGGAGAAAGCTCATAGAAGTGCAATGTGAAAATGTAACAATATGTAGAAATACCACTGATAGTTTTAAAGACTCACCTCCAGTGGTTTACAAAGGGAATAGTAATGACAACTCTCTGGAAGAAAAGGTGAACTTGGAAAGCTGTATTTTCAAATTTGTCAGAAAACCAAGGAATGACCAATATGGTCAGTGTCTCATTATCTCATCACCTATTGAAATAGTGTTAAATACACTTTCCCACTTTATTTATAGTCAACTTTTCCATTTAATAACATCACCAGTTTTACACAGTGAGAATCACATTTTTTTAAATTATCAGTCCCTACTTGGTTATCACAAGGCTATGGCTACTGTTCAATTTTGAAAAGATGAAAGGAGAACTTTAAGGGAAGAACTTCAGACTCTCAAAGGGAGACCATTTTTTTAAATAATAATGAACTGATACTTTTAGAATTTCCTTCTCAAATTTCATGCCTACATATTTTACCTAGGCCTCTATGAGTCTTGCTTTTTGCTAAAACTCCCTCACCCTGAATTGAGGACATTTACCATAGAGTAACTTCCTAAAAACCATGCTAAACCTTCCAAGGAGGAGTGTAACAGGTTCAACCACTTTTGCCTTTTCATTTGTAAATATCCCTCTTCTGTGATGTGATTAGCAGCATTGGCTCCTTTGTTTTCTGTGAAAGGTAACCACTTAAAGCAAACCTGTGCATAGCAAATGAGGACCATCATGTAATGTGCTGAGAAACCCAATAAAGGCCTGTCATGACAGAGGCTACAGCTTTTGCTGCCCTTGAGAGAAAAGCCATGCTGTCCCTTTTCCTCCACAGGACTTGGCAGTTCATGTGAATGTCTCATTTCATCCATAATGACGCAGACACTGAGAGCTGATGTCTGCATCACATATCATAATTTATAAAACAATCTATTACTTCATAATTTACTTACAAATTCTTTCAAATACTTTCCAAAACATATGGTTGTTTTGGCAGTGACCTGCAAGTCACTGGCGTTGTCTGCAGATGTTTTGTCTGGCCTATACAGTGAATCTTCGCATAGATCAAAAAGTATAATTCCAGTCCTCATAAATTCCTGTGGGATTAGAATTAGGACCTATCCTCATTTAAGTCACCAGTCTGGACTTTGCAAGTATTCAAGTTTGTACCTATGAATACAACATGGAAGCTAGAAACAAATAGTCCTCAACCACTAGTAACTGAAAGGACTTTGAGTTACAAAGCCCATTAAATCCATATAATACATTTGAACAGATACTTTCCAGCTTTTCTTAATCTTGAATGTATTCCAACTTCTTCTTTGTTCGCCATTTTACTTTCGACTGGTGTGGCAGCATTAGGATAATTTATTTTCCTTCTTGAATTATTAGAAGTTGTGCCAGGGAGTTTCAAGTTGAGCATGACTGGCCAAGCCCTCCCCAACTCACCCACTCCAGAGCAGCTTCCTACCCCATAGTATCAGTTAGGTTTCAGGTTAATTCAAAAGTACCTTTATTTTATGATAATACCTTTTAATTTTTTAATATTTTGGAATAACAATGAATCCTTTTTTCTGTGACCTTTGTGTAAGGTTTTCTTAGACCCCGCCAAGGAATAAGTGCCAATTAGCCACAAAAAATGGGCAGAAGAGCTTTATTTCAGCGTTTGTGCTCCTGGGCGGGGTTTTCCCAGCTCCCACCAGGAAAGAGCTGAGAAAAGCCCAAGTATGGGAAGTCAAAGGGTGGGGGTTTTATTTTGGGTTGGTTTTCCATGGGAGCTGGGGATTGGTTCCTTGTGAACAAAGAAGCAACGTATCATTGGTGGTTCCTGGTCTGATGTCAGCCATCTCTTCCAGGTTATAGGTCAGCTGCCATCTTGGCTTGTAGTCCAGACACCATCTTTGTAGTCCAAACACTATAATTGATTGTAATTAGGCTCCCTTTTGTCCTACTCTGCCCAACCTGATACTTTGTTTATAGATGTTAAGTTCAAGGTTGTAGTATTGTTTTACTGCTTTGGCATTATTTATATACTTTTTATAGATTACTAAATTTTGGAAATGGATTCCTTCTCTAAGTGATGGTTAAAGCTTTAAGATATTTTGATTTCAGAATAACACATCTTTCCTCTTTATCATCAATCCTTAGACCAATTCCAATATATTGACCAATTGGTGATTTGTGCTTTTCCTGGCTTTGGTTTACAAAAACCTTGATCTTTAGAGAAACAGAGATCTGCTGGCATAAACAAAGCATTTCATAACACATCAAGAGAGAACCAGATTGTACCTATGACAAAAATTGCCACAAATAGAAAACACACATACACACACATAGTTTCCCCAATCTAGAGAGAAACAAGAAGAAAAGTTAAGAGGGGGGGAAATATAGAATCCCACTAGAACTGAAGGAATGTGGGAAAAAGAGCTAGAAATATTTCAGTAGCAACCTGTAAGAGCTGAAGATCAAGCAGCAGATGGTGAACATCTCCCCAGATGCCCGATGTGGAAGGATAACTCGTCCCTCCCATAAAGCCCTGGCACCATGGAAGCTACCTCATTCCCCAAATATTTAACCCAGCCCTGGGAAGATGGTGTTGCCTTGACCAAGAATGGGTTTCCACCAAGTAGTTAATAGAGGTTTAAAGTGAAATGAATTTGAGTATATAAAATTATTATATGCTGGGAAAAACTTAAGTTTTTACTAAGAGTTTCATATCTAGAATATGTTTAATAAAAACAAAATAAAGTAAAAATTGTTAATTATTATGCATTAAGTATATTCTAGATATGGAACACTGCAAAAAAATTAAAAACTCAGGAATATACAGTAGAGTAAAGTAGTTCCTTCCGCTTTCTAGGTATATCTGCATCACTGAATTCCAGTATACTATAGCAGCTAATTCATATGCTAAAAAATGTCTAGTATTAAACAGGAATATAATACTGTTTTCAATACTCTTTATGTGTTAGCATAAGTGCTTGAGGCTAGCAGTAGGTTAATGAAATTACTATGAGCCAAGACATGTAGATATTAAATGTAAAGTATATTATTATGATGTTTAGACATTTAACCTATCTACCTCAGTGAGTTTCAGTCCAAAACTTTATTCCAACCTCAAGAGAGTACAACTCTCACTCTCATCATACACATGGAGTTAGAGCATTTGGGACCACTTACTCTTTGTGAATGAGGTGCCTTGCTTCTTGACTGCTACAACCTTTAAGCAATCTATTTCTTATAACATGAATCAAAGGTTTATTGGATGTCTTTTGAACCATCTGGGTGAGTTAAGGGTAAAGGAATCTAAAATGTATGTATTCATTTCTTTTAAAATACACATGGGCTTATAACCCAATTGAAAATTACTTGGCACGAACATAGAGGAACTTGGCAGAAAATATTTTCCTGAACCCAACACTTTTGACAAAGTCCAAATGCAATACAAGATTGCCCACATTTTTAGCCATGATTTGGCAAAATAGTCAAATAATAATTAAAGAAAAGAAAATACACTTAAATGAATTTGAAATAGAGATTTTTTTTAATGACATGTATCATATCGACAGGCTTATGTGTCTTTTTCTACAATAATGGATCTTCACCTATTCAGGGAATATCTTTTAGCATCTGATTATATCTGGGTGGTTGTTATGCACCTTTGTGAAGCAGACAGTTCTCCCTATTGGCATTCTACGAGTGTGTTGTAGGACCTGAGAGCAGTGATCAGTGGCTTTTTTCTCCCTATGCACATGCACACACCTGTGTGCTCATGTGCAATGTAGGTGCACACCTACATGTGTGCACATATATGTATACATATTCATAAAAGTGCATACACACACTAAAAGCTGCTTTCTGCAAAAAATAAAAACTACTCTTTATATCTGTCCTTTTGAATATTAAGACTATATATATATATATATATATGCACTATACTTCAAGTCTACTGACAGAAGCAGCTATCACAATTTTTTAAAAATTTCCTTTCCAATGAGGATTGCCAGATGAAATGGCTGATGCATAGCTAAATTTGAATTTCAGATAAACAGCAAATAATTTTATTCCAGAGAAGAGGAATAAGGTCGAAAGCTTAGAGAAGAGAATGAGTACAGTATATTTGTGACCTATTGCAGATGCTCGAAATATGGGGAATAATTAATATTAGTCAAAGGTGCTTCAAACTAAAACCTGAAATTATACAGGCATATTCCATATGATATATACATATGTATTTTCAACATGTCCTTACAATATTTGCAAAAGATGTTGCTTTACCTCAAAAGCACAGAATCATAGACCTCCAAGCCCTGTAGTCTTGGACTCTCAGCAGTTCTTACCTGTGACTGGATTTGAGATAAGCAAGAGCACGAACTGTGTCTGTTCTCTTTCTAGCCCCAGTGTCTAGCACTATGCCCATGCCCAGTGTTCAGCACAGCCCAATCAATGTTGCAGAAAGGATTAGGAAAAAAAGTATAGAATGGAGAAAGGAGGTAAGAAAGGAGCAAAGGAAATGAGAAGGAAAGAGTCAATTCCTCAAGGCAGGCAGATATTATAGGAGTTCTACATTTAATATATTATGGTAGTTGATAAATTTGTATTTTCAAGGAATGAAGAATGGAAATAGAATTTCAAAGATGTCAATGTCATCATAGCAGGAATTCTGCTACCCTTTTTTCTCCATTTATTTTGGGGAATGTTACTTTAAATAGAACAATAATTCAGGTATTCAAAAACATCTAATAAGGGTCCAGAAAGCCCAGTCTCTTAAAATAATTCTTCAGAAATCACTCTTCCACCAAAAACAAAAGTAAAATTTAAATAAATGTATTTAAAGAGTAGTTATAATAAAGCTTTTAGAAGTGCAATTGCTAGGCATTTCAAAAGATAAGAATCACTGGGTAAGTGACTTCTGGAGTATTCATCAAGGATTCTTGAAGTGAGGTGGATCTGTGTTTGCTTTCTAACACATAGCTTGTCATGATGTACTGGCGTTGGCATCAAGTCTGAAGGTCACTGCTGTAGCTGACAAGATGCAGCAACTCATTGTCTGTCAGTGAATTTTTCCATTAGGATGAAGGAGATTTTAATATTTGTCCTGCTTGCAGGTTTTCAATCTGAAAATCATTATTTTACCATTATGTAAATCATTATATAAAATCATGAATATTGTCTTCTTCCTTGTCCTCCGCTTCTGTGAGATTTAGTGACTCCCTTCAACATCAGTACTAGTTAGGTAAAGCTAGGAGATAGACCAACAGGTTCCCTTATTGATCTACCATGTGGCTTTTTAATAAATAGAGAAGAATTAAGAAATGACATGTGAATATTCTATAAATCTCACAAAGTCAAAAGGGTCATGGCCATAGATTCCAAACATAGAGACTGATTACTTTTGCTCTACATTAAAAATCTGAAACCAAAAAAAGCCCTTTGATAGGCATTTCTACCAGTTGAGACTCAGGGAGTATAGAATGTTCCATGATATCAGAACCTAGAAATTCTAGTGGAGGAAAAAATTCTTCACTCTTCCATATTTACCCAGACCATTTCCACCAACTGGAGGCACAAGCTAAATCCAACTGGAAGCACAAAAGCTAAATCCAAATTACACAAATATAAGCCCAATATGTAAAAATATTTTTAAAAAATTACTGTCATTAGGAAATAACATGAGACAGCATCATTTAAGATTTTCCTTTATACATGTTCCTTGACAACCTTTCTACTTCATTCTTTTCTGTGTGCATAGGCCCTCAATTTTCAAGTTGTTTTCCACGTGAGGAATCATTGTTTAGTGTAGGTTCACTTTTCCATTTCTAAACTCTATTCCTGAAGCTTAAATTTTTTGCACTTTGAAGTTTACTGTAGTTGTTTTTTGTTTTTTTGTTTTTTTTTACTTTACTCTCATTGTTGACACTTTCGCAGACGTCCCTATTCCTCACCCCACTTTGCCCACCTCCACCCAGCCCCCAGCCCCCTGCCCTCTGTCATCACCACACTAGTCTGTGTCTGTGAGTGATGCGTATATGTTTTTGACTAATCCCTTCAATTTCTTTCATCCAATCCTCCTTACCCTCTGACAGCTGTTAGCTGTCATATGTTCCAGGTACCACATGATCTCACTTATATTTGGAATCTAATGAACAAAATAAACTGATGAACAAAATAGAAACAGAGGCATGGATGCATGGAGCAGACTGATGCTTAAATTTTGATTCACCCCCTGGTTTACTGGATCGGGACAGCAGGTAGATTTTCAAGAGGAATTTCAGGGTATTTCCTGTGCTCTTTTGTGTCTGATATTAACTGCCTACTGCCTTCATAAATATAAATTACCTTTAAATTTAAATTATATATTGGTCATATTTTTAGATAAGTTCTCCTTGCAGTTTGGTAGATTTTGCTTCATTTTCTTCTGATATTAAAGCTCACTGTGGAAAGTCTTAGGCAAACTCAACTTTTGCTTTTACCCACTTGTTGTTTTGCCTGTGTTCATGAAAATTTCTACAGCTTTCTTTGAAATGCAATAGCTGAACTAGAGCATTTCTGAGCATATACCACTTTGTATAATCTTTCATAGAACATCATGTGAACATTTAACTGTCAAAAATCAGTTCTTTATTTCACAGCAAGATTTTTCCTACCATATTTGAATATATTTTTATAGTTCTATTTGTTGAATATTTGACTTCAAAAATAGCACCTATACTCATGATGTAACATATTCTTTCTGTCCTTTCTACCTTTTTAACTGCTTTAGTATTTGTCTTTATTTCTTCCTTCTGCCTTCAAAATAATAAACTCATGACTTTATTCTATGGTAGTTATTTGAGTTCATCCTCAACTTTTCTGATTTTGTTTTTTCCCAATTCATCTATTTTTTTTTTCAGTTCATGGTGTAGATTTGTTCACTGTTTTTGTTTCATGACTCAGTTCTCATTCTCTATTTTTAATGTACCTTTAAATAGTATTTTACTGAATTAAGTCCTTGTAAATTTCTTCTAAGCTAGAAGATGCTCCCAGGGAGTTATTCATTTTTCTTACTTTAGTTTATAAACAAATATGATTATGATTTTTTTGCCTGTTGGATTTCCTCCCTCCCTTCCTTCTTTCTTTCTATTTCATTTAATATGTTTTTATATAATTATGAATACAACTAAGGCTTAGAATAATTTATATTAGAGAATAAAATATTTACTGACTAGTTATATATATATAACTAGTGATATATATATCACTCCATAGGTAGGTGACTGTGTCTTTTTCCCAAGAGGTTGGGGGACACACTCAAATTCCACATCACTACTAATTTTTCCATGGATCTATTGAACACATGATGCCCCTGGTGGGTTTTAGTCACTCTTCTAGGATCTTTAGATTCTATTGCATATTAAAAGACTTCTATATTCATACCCTCTGTCTCCCTCTCCTTCTCCATCTCCCTCTCCGTCTCCACCTTTCCTTCCCCCACCATCTATCTTTCCCCTTCTGGATGCCTATCTGCATACTTATTCTCCCTAAATGGTGACAGGTGAGTAACTGTTTAAGGGATTTCTTTTGGTTTATTATGTTTTCCTGTACAGTTTTGAATTTGTATGGAAGAATTAGACACTCCATCAAGGCCTTCCAGAATGCTATCAGATTATTTATTCATTTATTTAACTTTCATGTTTCTAGAGTTTCTTTTTTATTTATTTATTTAACTTTCATGTTTGTGGCATAAGTTTGGAGCCTTTTTCTTATCTGGTTGCTGTTCGTGAATTTTTTGTGTGTATTCTAGTTTCCCGTGTGTGTGTGTGTGGCGGGGGGGGGGGCATTACACTCTGTTAACTTTTAATACATTATTTTCATTGTAATGTTTCCTAAATTAGGACATTAATAATTCCTGTTAGTTTTCAAAAGCTACCCATTAATTTTTTAATCTATAAATTCAACCAAATTAACATTTAGAATAACAAAATATTATGCCCAGTGTTATATTATGAAATAATATTTTTTTTCCAAAATGTGCATATTCTGCTGACTGCTCATCATAGGTTTTTTGATTTTGGTAAACTGATATTGTCTAGATCCAGGAGATGGCTTAATTTTATCACTCTTTTCTTTTTCCTACTTAACCTTTCTTTGTTGTGAATGTGTATTAAATGTCTTTCCCCTTATTTATTTATCATTTTACAAGTTTGATGTCATAGCTGATGTGAACACTGAGCTCACTTGGCAGTATTTGACTGTAACATGTTCTAAGATAAGAGTTAAAAGGAAGCATTATTTTAATTTCATTGAAATCTAAGCAGCACTGTAAAATCTGTATAGATTTCTCACATACTGCAGAGAAGATATGTGCCAGCAAATTTTTTGAGCCTCTGTACGTCTAGAGTTGTGTCAGTAGAGGTACCAAGGCAGATTGGTCCACAGACAGTGCATCTGAATTGCTGTGCATGGTGAGCGCTCCTGCCTGTGACTTCAGAGCTCCCACTCCCACTTGCAAGTATGTGCTCTACAAGTCAACTGCTGATGAGAAAAGAAAAGAAAATTAGCAATATATTAAAACTTAGTCCCACATAGGAGTTTAAGATTTTCACATTCTGAAGTATAGTCTAAGGCACCACAACTTACAACTTGAATATTTTCTTTTTAAACTCCTGGATCCTTTAAATATGTTACCTAGGTGTTTTGATTTTCAGATCTGTATAATCGGCAACATCTTTGCTCTGGAAGGAGGAAGTAAACTCCCACTGCACTAGTGTCATTTTTGATATAGTTCTTTAAAAAAAGGAGCAAGCATCAAGGATGAAATTATGCTGTTGTAGGGACTCTAATTTCTCTGTGAATGAATTGTAAAGTAAGCAAAGGGTGAGGGGAAAGAGCCATATGCTCTTTTTGCAGAGTGTATCTTAGGAACAGATCAGGAGTCACCTTTAAATGCTGACTACAAAGAAACCTCCAGTTGCTTACTCTGCAGAGGCAATTTTTGCTGAGCTGCCAAAAGGAGAGAATAGCTCAAAATAATTATTTCTGCCAGTTGGATAATTAATGATGGCCTTATCAGATGACAATTTTATTGAATGGCACTGGGCAAGATGAATTAGTTTTTTATTAAACGGTGTTTCAATGTCTCCAGGACTCCATGAATACCTCATGAAGAGTGTTCTTGCAAAAATAGGGTAAAGAGTGTTTGTACTTTTCATGTCAACAACAAATTAATGATAAATACAATTATTTTTCTATCAAAATCAATAAGTTAATATATATTATCTTCCTTTTTTGTAGATGTTGCTTAAAATTATTACAGAATAAAAATTAATGGATGTTTATTCTTACTGATAGACCTATACCAGTAGTTGTTAAACTTTTTATGTATTATAACTCTTCTAGGTATCTCTGTCCTTCCCCTTTCCACCACTTCCCTTGCTTTCATGAGACTTGCACCAACCAAGAAGATAAGTGTGCTGTTTCTCAGCACACTGATTGACCTGGTTCCCCACTTGTACCACTCTTCTCTTTTCACATGAAGAAGAATGAGCACTGGAATCAGTATTGTCCTTAACGGGGACTAAGAAACAGCAATTAAATTGATCTATGATATTAATAAACTGTTGGTGTTTTAGTGAAATGTGCCAAGTTCTAGAAATTGGTCAGCTTCTGCCTTTTTCTCTCTTGGATCCCATGTCAACTCCCCGCACCCCCAGAACTGGCTCTCTATCTCTCCTAACCTAGTAATCTTTTAATGCTGAAGTGATGAAAGACTCAGTTCTGGACCCTCGCCTTGCTCTCTTAGTGTTCTCACTGGGTTCTGTGTCTTTAAAATACCATCAATATGGTGACAGCCTCAGACTGTATAACTACAGCCCAGAGCTCTATCCAAACCCATCTATTTATATACTCCACAGGCTACTTAACATCTCTACTTGGATGTCTAATAGACCTTGAAAATCCTAAAAACGAACTCCTGGTTTTTGCTGACAGATTTCTAGTGTTGGCTGATTTTTACATTTCAGTTAATGACAACTACTCATTATTATTATTTAAAAGAAAATAAAACATTTTGATGCCTTAGTTGGTTTCTTCCTCTCATACCAGACATTTGGTATGCAAGGAAGTTGTGCCAGCTCTATCTTCAAAATATGCATACAATCCAACACACCCATTAATACCACACTAGTTTGGGTCAACATCATATTTCACTGGAATAGTGCAATTATTTTATAATTGATTTATTTCTTTCAGCCTATGCCCTCCCTATACAATCTATACTTAGTACACTGGCCATAATGATCCATTTGAAATGTAAGCCAGATAATGTCACTCCTTTAGTTAATATCTTGTGATAGCTCAATATTTTACTCAGAATATGTCATTAAAATCCAATTTAATTGATTCTCTTCTGTGACCATCTACTTACATCTCTCACTCACTCCAGATCAGTCACACTGAATTTTGCTTTTTCTTAAACTCAGAACAGAAGGTTCTCATCTTGCTGTGTTTCCTTCATCCGGAATACTAATCTCCCAAGTATCATGTAGACTATCTCCCTCCCTGTGTCTTTCAGTCTTCCTTTACCACCTCTTCCATGAAGCCTACCATGACCTCTTTATGCCACATTCCCTGCTAATTCCCTACCGCAGCACCTCTGTTCTCTTTTATTCTGCTCTACCCTGTCTTTTTTGTCCTTCTCCTAGTGTACAACACATTTTCCTTTTTATACTTAGTATTTATTTTCCACTATCCTGCTAGAATGTAAGCTCCTTAAAGACAATGAAATTGGTTCATTTTGGTTATCAGGAAGTGTTAGTCATTTTTGACCAATCAGCATATGTTCTCTAGATGGAGCATTCGAAACAGCTAGATTTCCTCTGAAAGTGAGTTTGCCTACTAGTGCAGATTCAGCTGACCCGATTAATAGGACCAATTATCACATGCAAGCCCTGCATAGACTAAACTTTCACATAACCCACTTTCCCACAGATTTCCACTCCAACTCTTAACACATGCCAGTGTCATGAAGAGTAGCAGTGAAGTTTGGATATCTATTATCATTAATTATATCATTACAGTTTTGAATGTGCGAATGCCCCTTGGTAATGATGTACGCTTTCAATATGCAGTTACATTTTACAATAAATTCACACTTAGAGTTTAATGGTGATAGTCATGTGCCTGACCCATATATAAAAACATCTTATTACTGAAGCTTTTTATGTTAACTTCAATATCTTCATTTTTATTATCATAAGTATACTTTTTGGACAAAATGTTTAAAAAAATAATGATGAATTCAGGCTGTCTATACAAAGAGATATATAATGAAATGAGTAGCAGCTGAAAATTATATCTTATTCAAGAGTACACTAAATAATGTAGTAAAAAGAGTTTTTCCTTGAAAACTCAATATTTTAAAGCAGGTAGAATTTCCACATAACTGGAAAATTCAGAAACCCCAACAATGTACTAATTTTAGTTCTTGAGTGCTAAAATTTATGTTTATGGCTTACTAAGTATTAGAAGCTTTATTTTTTTCATAAAATGAAAGACAATAGAACTGTATCACTGTACTATAAGAACTAAATCAGGAATTGTGCTTGAAATCTATTTGTTGCCCATTTGCAAGGGCCCTAAAAATACAATAATCAATGTTATAGAGCAACAGGTAACAGCTTCCTTCCACTGAGACATCATTGGGTATCGGTCACAGGATAACAAACTACATTAGCTGGCAGAAATGCAAAGACAGGCTGCAAGATTGTGCACAATTTCCTTTTGTAACTGTAACCACACCCTTTCGGCTTATGTCAGAACTCTGGCTCTCTGTAACAATGTCTAGTTAAGAACCAGAGATGTGGAATTTTGAGGAAGAAAACATAAAAGTGACCTGAAGAAAACAACTTTATATTCCTTACCTACTTTGATTGGAAATGCAGCACAATTGAATAGGAAGAGAGATATTAATCCCATTCTACAGGGTAGGGAATATAATATTTGGAAAGAATAAATGGCCCAGTTTTGCTGAAATGGAAATAAGTGGAGCCATGACATAAAGCTAACATCTAATACTTTTCTTTATAATCCAAGGCTCTCTATCCTCTGCCACAAAATAGGAAGTTAGACTAGATGATTTCTTAAGTCTCCTTGTGGTGAAAAGCTATGTTTCTCTCATTCTTATCACAGAGATATGAAGGAGTCCATAGTTTGAAAAAGATGGGTAAATATTGGTAGTGGCAAAAGGAGGAGGACTTTTCACATGTTTACATGGCCCAAATTATGTAATTTCTATTCAAAGAGTTGTTTGGAGTTCTGTATCTATCACGCATGTCATTCAATCATATGTCTTTTGCATCTACAGATAAAACAGGATGCAACTGAATAAAATGCTTTTACTAGTTTTGCTTCTTTTCTTGGAGATATTAGATCTAAAGGATAGATACATTTTAAAGAATAATAAAATAATATATTCAACATTTCTGAATTAAAGCCCAATTCATTTCAGTAGGATATTCATTCGAGGTTGAACTACTTATTATCCTGTTTCTTGACACTGATTTTTTTCTTTCAGTAGGCTGACTGTCTTAAATGTATATCTCTAGCTAAAAGAGAAATAAAAAATCAAGATCACACAAAAGAAGAAGCTTATACTCATTTTTTGAAAATATATATCTATTTTGAAAAAAATCAAAGTTAGGGTGAATTCATTGCCTGTGCTCACAAAATGATGCTAATATTTTCTAACTGGTGCATTTGTAGAAGCAATAAACATCAATCTTTAAAGATTATACAAGCTCAGATGATCATATTCACCTTATTATCAATAAATGGTGAGAAAAGATCATTGGTCAATGAGATTAAATATTACTCCCAGATCTAGTATCTAGGTTTTCTGACTCCCAGATGAATTTTCTTTCTAGATTATCATTGTGATTGCTATTTTTTTAAGTTTTTTTATTTTTAATTTTTTTTTTTTTTGCTTTTAGAGAGGAGAAGGGAGGAGAGAAACATCAATGTATGGTTGTCTCTTGTGCAACCCCCTAATGGGGATCTGGTCTGCAACCCAGGCATGTGCCCTGACTAGGAATTGAACCCACAATGCTTTGGTTCACAGGCTGGCTCTCAATCCACTGAGCCACACCAGCCAGGTCTGTGATCACTATTCTTAATATAAGAAAATAATATTTAAATATTCAGAGTGAATCATTTGTCAAGTAACTATAATATACCCTTTTATAAGAAAACTTATCAACATTG
The DNA here is from genome assembly GCA_004024845.1 of Tonatia bakeri. Taxonomy (NCBI): domain Eukaryota; kingdom Metazoa; phylum Chordata; class Mammalia; order Chiroptera; family Phyllostomidae; genus Tonatia; species Tonatia bakeri. The sequence goes on from PVIA01000207.1 coordinate 348,033, forward strand.
GAAATATTATACCCTCTTTAGGCTAATTAAGAAATCTACATCTCAGCCAATTGACTTATAATTTAGATGATACAAAAAGACAACAAGTAAGCACCATGATTTTTTCCTTTTCTTTTTTGGAACTTGCTCACTAATGAAAATATGTAACTTAGTTAAAAAGCAAAATAAACAAAACAAAATAAAAACCTTCATAGCAGTAAGTTAAATAAGCATGTACTTTCCTTGAACCCAAGAAGAATGTTGTACTTGTATCAGAGTTCTAAGCACATGCCAATTGCATTAGGGTGACACTAGACTATTTTGTGGCTCTCAGTTGAATATTGTGAACTTAGTGTACACACGGCCTGCTTTACATCTCTAAGACTGAGTTCAAATAGGTTGAGATTTTATTTGGATTAGATATTTTCATATCTTTATTTCTATCAATATTATATAATCTTTCCATTTCATATTTTAAATTCTTAATTACTTTTAGTATCCCCATACATTAAGAGAAAGCTAGTGTACCCCCACTATATCTCTAGGGTCCTTTTTGTCTATTAAAACTCATTGAAATTCAAAATATCTTTGCTTAAATAATCTGATAGAAAATATTTATGATATTAAAATAGATGCAAAGATCTCTATCTAAGAATAATAAAAACACAATTTCATGTACTCCAAAGCATGGCATAGGAAATGATTTGTTTATTTAAAGTGTATTAGTATTTCATAAATATTTCTAGGGAGCAGCCTGTCATAAAGTAAACACTCAACAAAATGTTAACTATTCTGATTGTGTCTGTATTCTGAAACAGCCAACTTTCCGAAACCATTAATGTCTTAGGAATTATATTCAATAGATTTGTTTCATTTTCCTCATTTCCTGTGGTTACTATAAAAGGGAGGGATAAGGAGACGCAAAATCTTAAGGTCACTGAAAAGATTAGAAATTTTGTTACAAAAACTTCATTGACAAATATTGCCTTTTCCCAAAGAATTTCTGACAATACCCAGTCACAGTAATAGTTTCAGCTTTCAGTTTCTTTCATCTTATGGCTAGTAGTATAGAGTGTGTTTTGTTCTGTTTCATTGATATGATTAAACTTCATGAGATCAATGTGTATATATTGTATTTTTGCCTACCCCCAAATTTAATACAACTCCATAGAATTTTTGGCATGGAAAATAATGTATTTAACTTAAGGATTTTCTATGAAACTATAGAACTCATTGTTTTATAAATAGCAAAATAAAATAATACAGACTTGTTCTGTTTAATTTTGTTTTTCTTTCCTTCAGAAAGGCAAAATATCAGGTGCTAATACAAATATTAGCAAGCAAAGTGTTAGTTGTTTTGGGGCTTTTCAGATAAGTAGGGCTTTGTCTTTTCTTTGGAAGTTTTCATTTAATTATCAACAGCAACTGCTATTTTATAAATGTCTTGATATACAATTGTCTTTCCTCAGTATACTGGGCTAATCTGGTAAAAATGGGCATCTCCAAGTTCTACCATTCATAATACCAAATATAAATGCCAGATAAAATTAAAAAAATAAGTACTTAACAGGAGTTTAAAAAACCAAACACACAAAAAACCTTAGACCACCAAGTATCCAAACAAAGAGACAGCAGGGTGGAGCAGATGCTATCCATGAGCAAAGGGTGTCAAATACAAATTTGGCAGTTGGGGCCCGGTCTGTACTGTATCGAGGACAAAAGGCAGAGACTTGGACCAAATTAGAGTTGGCATACTATAATTGAGTTTTTGTACAAAATATAGATCCTTAAGGAACTTCCCAATAAATGAAAAGATGATTAGAAAGTCTCCACTTTTCAGCCTACAGAACCACTCAGAAACAATACTTGCAGGGGAGGGTGAGATAGAGTATTACGGATCACAGAACTATGTCATGTGGCTGAGGTCATGTTCAAATTCATACTTCTTGTGAAGTGTAAGAACCAAACACAAAGATAATATTAATTTAGGTAGCATTTATATTTGATATTTAAATACTGATTATTATTAAGTAATACTATTAAAAATATCACTATGGCTCCATTAAAAGCAAACAACCCATGACTCATGGAATGTCTCTTTCACTGACAGGCAAACATAAAGCCATCTGGGGAAAAGCCCACAGTAAAAAATTATGTATCAACCGAGGAAACACCACTTGATCAATTAAAAGTTTCATTTGTTGAAGTTTCATCACTTATTTTGCTTCTCATAATCAAAAGTCCTCAAAGATTTTCCTTAATAGTGGACAAATATAAATAGTATTAAACAGAGTTAAAAAGCCACAAAACTTACAAAGTATATCCATGCTAAACTACAACTGCTAAATTTTACTTCTTAATAAAAAATGCATCATTCACTTCATTAATTTTACCTCATCTTGTTCCCAAAGCAGACATGAGGTAAATATAATTGTCTCCAGAGTATTGCTTTCTATCATTATCAAAGACTATAAAAGATTTAAAAGAATTTTTACAATCAATACATGACTATATTTGAAACACTTTAGTTTTTAACTAAATAAAACATACTTCAAAATTGACTTTCTCTGATGAAATCATAGCATTAAAAATATGTGTATTTAGATTACACATTTCCCTTAGCATAATGCCATCTAAGTTCATCCATGTCATTACAAATGGCAGGATTTATCTCTTTTTCTAAAGCTGAATAATATTTCATTATGTGTGTGCATTATGTATTTATAGACCATATTTTCTCTACCCATTCACCTGTCAGTGAATACTTACCTTATTTCTGTACCATGGCTATTGTGATAGTGCTGTGATAAACTTGACAATACAGATATGTCTTTGAGATAACGGTTTTATTTCATTTGGATATAAACTAAGAAGTGGGATTTTTGGAACATGTAGAAAGGTTTGCTGTTCTCAACATTTTCTCTAGCATTTGTTTACCTCTTGTCTTTGTGATAATAGACCATAATGGGTATAAAAAGGTGTGAATTGATATCTCACTGTGGTTTAATTGTGTTTTCTTAATGATTAGTTTTGTGGAGCACCTTTTCATGTTCCTATTGGACATTGGTATGTCTTCTTTGGAGAAATGTCTGTTTAGGCTCTTTGCCTATTTTTAATTTTTTTCAATTAAGTTGTAAGAGTTCTAGGTAAGAGGGAACCCCCAAATGGAATTTATTTATAAAAAAATGTGTATTTATTCTTATATATTTAAACTTCAGTCACCTTCAAAGTACTCTCCATTTGATGCAATACACCTTTAAAGATATTTTTTCCACCATTCAAAACAGTTTTTGAACTAGTTGATTTTGATGCCTTTTAGTGCTTCTGTTGTTTTTTGTTTCACCTCTCCCATACCTGTAAAACATTTCCCTTTGAAGACTTTGTTTATCCTGAAAACAAACAAACAAAAATAAGTCACTTGGGGTGAGAATGGGTAAATAGGGAGAGTGGGGCACGTGGGTCATTCTGTTTTGGGTAAAAAACTGTCTGAACACTCATCACAATGTGGGCAGGTGCGCTTGTAAATCACCCATCATGAAATGGGCAAACAAGTTAAAAGAGTCTTCATAAAAAATTCACTGAAGCTCAACATAGGCTCTCACAACAACACCAGCTGGTACACTGGTACAGATGGGTAACACTCACCTGGTAGGGGAAGCCTGTACTAAAAGAGACCTACCCTCCAGAACGTAATTCCAGTTTTTTGGGTCCCTCCTCATAGTTATATCTATTCTGTAAATGCTACCATTGTTCCATGCACTTCAGAATCCTTTTTTTTATTTGACTTTGGAATATCCACCACCTGACTTTAGAATATCTATTATATAATGATGGGTAAAGGACAAGCTTCCCTGTTCAATGCCTCCCCATTTTATTCAGCTTAGGATTTTTGTTGTTGATATTATTTGTTTGTTTCCCCTCCATATCTACTTAGCCATTATTTGTGCCTATTTTAATTGGTTATTTTGATTAAAGCTGCATGGTTCAACATAATCAGGAAGATAATGTATTTGCTGTGATTTAAATTAAGAATCTTCTTTAAGTCAATTGTAAGTCTTACTATGTTTCAGTTGTATATTTCCAGCCTACTCAAGAGCAGTATGTGAAGCAAGTCAATATCATGCATGTAATTGACTGATTGCTGTTAATTTGAAATCTATGAATTTGAGAACTGCCTTTAGATAGAGTCATTAACATGCCATCCTTCACTCTTAATGATTGAGCTACTGGCACATCACTAATAGGGTATTTGTTTTGTGTTGTTTTTAATGGTCATGATGAATTTGGGAAGACCCATTCCACACCCTGCGGTCTAGTTCTTCCTGTAACTGATGGGCTGTATCTGGCATGGCAGTTTTAGATATTGTCCTCCATCTCAATTGAAGAAAAATGTGGCAACAAAATCTAGAATGCTGGCTTAATTTACCAGACCCACACAAACATAAATTTATTATAAAACCACTATCTAATCAAAAAGTTGGGAATTCTCTGGGTAGCTTTGTAACCAGAATATACTTTACTGGCATTCCACACATACTATCAATATTATACAAATAACATGCAGTTAATGATGTCAAATTAAAATGCTAATACAATAAGGACTAATATAGAAAAAATACCAGTTTTACAAAATGTAATGTTATTGTACTGCTTATGAAACAATTGTTTCAGCTTCAATACATACAGCTACACTCTTTTTTTTTTTGTAAGTTGGGGCTTCAATTTTCTTTTATCAAGATAAATATATGAGAAAGAATATATGATAGGAAGATGGCAAGGGACTTGATCTTTTCCTTTTGTTTGTTGACCCTCCCAGCACAGGAATGGCCCCTCACCCCTGCAGCTGTTCCTAGCAGCCCCTGCTTAATGGGACTCCGGAGCCAATTTCAGCCAGCTCTCACAGCCAGGTGGAACCTGCTTCCCTGCAGACTAGACACTGGTCTGGTCTAGGAGGGCCCTCCTCCTCTAAGCTTCTGGATTCCACCATCCCCTTCCTTCTCCAACTGGTTGAGTAGTTTTTCCTTCCATGGTATTACTACTTTATTATTTCAATATTTCTTTTTATTTAAGACTTCTAAACATCTGCTTAACCAGTCTCCTATAAGAGCGCATTCTGTCTGTTGACATAGATAATAACAAGTCTCTATGTTCCTGATCCTTTGGATAGACTATCATAAGAGAAAGTTACTTTTCTGGAGATTAGATAATTCCAACTGAAACAATGACTAGAAGTTCTCAAACTCTGGTCTACTCTTGAAATACCAACCAACAGTTCACTGTACTGTAAGTTTATACCAATTACTTTCTTCTTTTGGAACAAGAATGTTTTAAGAACTTGAGACATATAAAGTGCAAGGTTAAATGACTATGGTAGGCATCTGTTTTCAGTTTTGACGGTTTTATTTTTGGTCTGATCTTTGATCTTTTCACAAAATAAAAATATGGCTTAACTTGTCTTTATTGACACACAGAGAAATTACTAGTTTCCTGCTAACTTTATTCATTTGTTTATACATTAATTCAACAGATATGTATTGAATTTGTTCCATATGCTCAGCCCTGTGGTGTATATTAGGGAGGAAGAGTTAAAAAGAATTCTGTTGTCAAGGGCAACTATAGCAGTACCATACAGCGTGATAAAATCTATTTATTTTTTATAAGGGAAAGCTAGGAATGCTATAGAGATATAGATTAATGAAATCTAGTTAGCCTAGGAAGAAGAAAAAAATTATAAGGTGTGAAAAAAGAATAGAAAAAAGAAGAGTAAAATCAACCCAATTAAAGGAAAAAAAGTCTGAAACTTTGCTTTTTATAATAAAAGATTTGTGAGGGAAATATGTAAGACTAGGCAATAGGCAATATCCATTAACCTAAACTTCATTTTTTGCTTGATATCCTGTTGAAAAATGCATAAGTGTTTAAAATATGATTAAGTTAAAGACCATCTAGATCTATTTTCCCCTCTGTGGTGCCAGGTAAATGATTTAGAATAATTAATCCCTTAATTTAAAAAGTATTCAACAATTAATAATTAGCAGTAATTTATACATTATGAATGCATTACTAAATAACCTTTCCCTGAAGCTTTCACTAAGGTTATGATCCTTTAATATAAATTTGTTACACAACCAATAATATTACTATATGTGTGAAAATCTGATAACACTAGTTGGAGCTACATATATTAGAAATAGGAATCATGGTTTATATTTGAAATGTATAATATCGGATTTTATTTTATTTTATTTTACTTTATTTTAGTAACAGCTACCAACATTGTTTTACTGAGTCTCAAAAGGATTAAGCAGTGGGAAATTTGCCAATAATAAAATCGTGCCAATAGTTATATCCTGGTTTAATCCAATAATCATTCAAACACTGCTAGCTTAAAACTCAGTTTCAAAGACTGAAGTTTGTAATGACTTTTGTTCTCAGTGAAAAGTTGCCTTCGCTGTAAACTATGCCAGTCTCACTAGTCATTGTTCACCAAGTTTAAACTTCAATAGTAAGCAGTACCCTTTCTTGGTGACTCTTAAATGCCAGTTCTAAGTGCCCTGTGCCCTCCATCTCTGTCATTGCTCTCTTTCTATCTCTACCTCTGGTACACCGGGCCCTGCAGAAGTAAGGCCTGCTTCAGTGTGGTTTGTAAGGTAATAATATGGGTATAATAATTTATAGTTTTAATTTCAACATTTTACCTAAAATGTCATATTATGTGCTTGAATGTGATATTGTTATGTTACAGAATTATGTACCTACGATTTTGTAATGAAAGATTTTGTAATTAAAAAGGGCATTAATTGTGCCAGACCCTGTATTTCCTTTGCTGAACAAATGTTGGGTTCTCCCAATGCTAGTTTTCACAGTAGAGAAGGAAGGAGCCTCCCTTGTTTGCATCAAGTAGGAATAGGAAATGCTTGCTTTTTTTTACCAAAACCCTAAAGAAACTTTTCCCTGGTCTCTTGCTGGCCCAAATGGTTTAATACTTGTCAAATAGGTTCCCAATCACTGGTAAAGATAATGGATTTAGGCTATCACAATTGATTTAGGCTAATCACCTAAGAGGGAATAAATAGTGCATGTCAATCATGATACTCACTATGAACAAATATTTTATTTAACTGAAACTCAAGTGTTCAGAATTTGAGTAATCATAAATCTTTATCTCACACTCTCGGTTAGTCCAAAATTTATCCAGTTCTGGTATATATATGGATAGACGGATGGATAGATGGATGGAGAGAAGGGGAGAGAACGAGAGTGGGGGAGTGACAAGGGAGGGGGACTGGAAAAGAGAGGGAGAGAGAGAGAACGGGAGTAAGAGAGAGATGGGTAGAGAATATTTTTAGTCTTAAAATTAAAAAAGAATTGTTTCATGAATTTAGACAACTTAAGACTCAAAGCTGAGGCTCTAGTTTTGGTACCTAGGGCAAGATACTTACATACTAATCAGAGAGATCTTGTAAGAATTGAATGAGCTAGTTCATTTAAAATCATAATCCATTATCTCAGTACCCAGACATAGTCATGGTGTATTATCTGTAGTCTTCTACTTTCTCTACTCCTAGACATATGAATATATAGTGAAAAAAATATTTCCTATTGTGCTAGTTCTCAGAACACACTGTCAAAAAAAGGTGCAAAAATGTCAATAGTGATTTGGGGCATATGTGAAAACCACCTCACATCCATCTATCTCAGTTGTTGTCTAAAATAGCTTCCCCAAATCTATGTTCTTGTTGTGCCCCACTTCTTTCTACCTTTATCTTTTTTGCATCTGTCTTTGCACCCTCCCCGTTTTTCTCTTCTTCTAAGAACTTTCAAACTAAAGATGGCTCCACTTATCCAGACTACTCTACTCACAATAAGAGTGCTCTAGTCTAGTTTGTATCATTCCTTTACCCTATTCCTATTCACCTCTGAGAGGGAGGGAGGGAGGGAGGGAGGGAGAGAGAATATGAATGGGAATGAGAATGGGAATGACAATGAATATGTGTATGAGTTTGGGGTTGAAGCTACAATTCAAAATTGAATAAAGCTATTTGCTAATTTGCATCAAAATCTTCATGTATTAATTCAATTAATATTTAAAGAACACTTTTAATATACCAATAAATGTTCTGAATATGGAGAAACAGGTGATAACATAAATAACAAAACTGTCCTCAGCCACATTGTATTGAGGGCTGAAAAAATAAACAGTAACAATTTAAAAAGGCTAATGTTTAGTGTGGCAATAAAGGCTATAAAGAAAAATAAAATAACAGAATGAGAGAGAATGTTAGAGTGGAGTGCCCTGTTACAAACTGGTTGCTCAGATGGAGGGCACCTCGAATAAGTGCCACACCAGAAGACCCCTGACAGAAATGAAGGAATGAGCCACATTGCTACTTGAGGGGAGGGCAATCGAGATTGCCTGGGGAAGTACCTAGGGAAGGAGAACATTAGACATGTTTGAAGTAAAACAAATGGCAATGCAGACGATGTAGAGTAGGTCAGGAGAGAAAAGACAATCAGAGAGGTGGAATAGCCAGATCAAGTAGGGCTTTATAACACACGGTATGCACTTTCATTCCGTGAAATGGACAGTTGTTGGTTATGTTGTGGACAGGAGAGTTATGACATGAGCTAGGTTTTAGCAATATACTTCTGGCTGTGGATAATGTAAGAGGAAAGGGTGGAATGATCTATGTAAGACATGACGGTGTTATATAATACAGTTGCCGTGGTGCAAGGACTAAGAAGTAGGTGTGTTGCTCTGTTGAGTACATTTTGCAAAAATATCAATAGTATGTGCTAGTGGAGTGGATGTCCATTTTCAAGGAATATGCAAATCCTAAAGTGATTCAAGTTTTTATTTTACTCAGCAGCTGGAACAACAGAGGTGCCACTGGTTGAAATAAGGACAAACCTTGGAGTACAATAAAAGTGAATGGATATTTATTTTCTCTCAGACATTCTAAATTTTAGGTACTTACTATTGCTGGAGACATCTAGAGAAATTGTAGAAAACTGTGTCCTTTGAACCAGGAATTCCACTGTTAAGGAGTTAGCCAAGGGTTATAATTGCAATATTTCCTTACAAGGATATCATCACAAGGTATTTATTTTGCTAAAGGAGTAAGGACAAATTTTAACAATTTTTAACAAGTCAATGTTGGTAAAGCTATGAAATTAAACAAAAAGCCTTGTTTACAAGTAGTACTTAATGATATATGTGTGTGTGTGTGTGTATATATATGCGGATGTATTAGAAATGCGTGACTATTCCTACATTTCTAAGAAGAAATTGGCAAAAATACTAAACAGAACTATTGAGTTTGAAACATTATATATTTAAGACTGTTTATGTTCATTTTTACATTGGATAATTGCTCTCAACTTTATATTAATATTAAGCCAACTCACAATATAGATATGCTCAAAGCTGTACCCAGAAGGACTTAGGCTTATGTGTGTGTGTGTGTGTGTGTGTGTGTACACACACACAGGGTGGTACAAAGTGGGTTTGCTTTGTGAGTATGAAAGCAGTTTATTTTTGTGTTATTATTCATTACTGTATTGTTTTCCATACAAACAACTATAAACTGACTTTTCCCATCTATAAGTAGGTTATTCTGTAAATAAGTAAGTATTTTTTGAGTATTCACAGTAATGAAACAATTAATGATTATAACAGTGATTTAAATTGTGGAAATCTATAAATGTGCTCAATCTTATACTTTTGAGTGAACTTTTCAAAAATATTCTGCTAATAGTTCATCAGAAAGAAGTAACAAAGTTCACTGGTTTAATTTGAAACTACTTGCCTCTTTTATAACACCTGAAGTGATAAAATATATCAATATGTTCACAAGACCCATAAATAAAAGAACTAGAGTGGGAAGATTTTATATAAAACTTTATATAAAATCTTCCCACTCTAGTTATTTATACACACATACACATATATATATCACTTTTGCTGAAATACTAATACCTCACTTTTTGGGAGAACTCAGATATTTTCGTGGTATAAACCTCTAAATTTTAGACAAAGTTAACTTTGAAGCTGAGACTCCTCAAGTATTTATAGAGGTAGATGGCTTTTCAAACACTTAAGTCTATTTCGTGAGGTATTATCCGTGTGGAGTGGGTTCTTGTGAGGAAGGAACTGTTGAAAACTTGTAATTTGATTATGAAATTGAAGCATATTATTAATTTACCTGATCTGTTAGTTCTGAAACTTAAACAAAGCAAGGTATAAAAATCACTGTAGAAGGGGCAGAGAAAGATTGGAGATTAGTCCCAGATAGTTAGTAATTCTTGCTTCATACATACTAATGCAGATTTAATTTTCTGTGTTTCTATTTGATGGACCAAATTATGATCTCAAATATGTTAGACATATTTTTTTCTATGTGACACTGAGGGAAGTGGTGACGTGGAGTGACTCCCATATTTATGGGAGTCACTAACATACATGCCATATTAATCCTAAAACAATTTATAATCTGTGCGTGAGCGTGCATCTTACTCTGATCCTGCACTTCTTTTAGAGAACTCAGGGGACTTCCTATGTCTAATTTAAGTTGTGATGACAATAATAAATATTTTTATAGAAAAAATGGGGAACCCACATAGGTTAAAAGATTAATGTTTTATTATCCAGAATGACACTTTGTTGTAAAGACTAATATCATTTTGTCATTAGCAAAATCTAGGAACTCTTTAGCATTGAACCTATTAGCAACTAAATATCAGGATACACTTTGGAACTCAGTTTCCATATTTTATATCTTAGGAAAGTGAGACATTTAAAGGTTTACACTTTATTTCTTATTACCTTAAAATAAATGTGGAAACATCCTACTCAACCCACATACAAATGCTTTCTGTAATCGGAGTTTGGAAAACTACTTCCAAACTCCGATTACAGAAAATAAAATTTTACAATAAACTACTTTCTTTGATAACTTTATGCTGGTTTCCAAAGTTGTTTAGCCTTGCACCCATATTCTTAAGAAAATGTTGCACAAAGATATCCCTTGTATAAATCTAAATAATGAATAGCATTCATACAGGCAACTTCAAAATTTTTTTCTTTTAAAAGTTACAGAATTTTACTGCATAATCTCCCCAAATCAGCCCAGCACTGTTGTCAAGTAAGTTATTCTGCAAATAAGAATAAAGTGGTTTTTAAGTATTCACAATAATGAAATAATTGATTATATGTGATAGTGATTAAATTGTGAAAATCTGTAGGCATGCTCAATCTTACACTCTTTAGTGAATATGTATTTGATTATTGTGCTCATCATCAGAAAGAAGTAGCAGAGTTGACTGATTTAATTTGAAACAACTTGTCTCTTTTATAACACTTGAAGTGATAAAGTATGTCAACATGCTCACAAGACCCATAAATAAAAGAACTAGAGTGGGGAGATTCTAGACAACACCATCTTCTGTCTTTAAGACAAGCAGATATCGGGATAAAGAACTGAGCAGGCAAACGGACCACAGAATACACCATCTTCATAGGCCTCATCTCCACCAAGTCAATTCCTTCCTCACTCTGATCCACTGAACTTAAAATTAGCAAGTGGAGTATTGAAAAAACTTCCCAGGAAAACGTTGGTATAAAAACATTAAATTATATACTTTAATTAGACTATAATTTTTCTTTGAGGGGGAATACTGCCATCTTTGCCAGAGAAGAAAGCATCGTTTTACACCCAAGTTAATATGACAATCCTGAAATTTGAACTTCCCCATTTGGTGGAGAGCTTGCAGGAAGTGACAGACTCAAACATCTTGCTGCTTAACTTTGATATGTCTATAATATTTGGGCAAAATTCTCATCATTTCTTTCATGAATTTGAAAAAGCACTTATTTATTTTTATGTTTTGGAAGTTGAAATGTGTTCCTGAATGTGAGAAATCCCTTTTTCTTCACCATATGCCATCTTGTCTTTTTGACACTCTGAGCCTGGAAATATCTCAAGTGTGCAGATTTGTGATTTCCAAAATATCTCTTGCCAAGAAGGGAAGTGGGTATCTGAAACTCAGCCACAGACCTTGGCAAATTCTGAATTCAGAATAAAACTTTCACTTTAAAATTGTGCTCAAAAGTTGAAAGGATTTTTTTGTGTCTAATTTGTGTTCTCTTCCTATTGCAGGATTGAGGGGAAATTATTATAGCCTGGTTTAAGAGGCTCCCCCAACCTTGGGCAGTTCTGTAGGATTAAGAACTAGATGAAAGATTCTGTCCTTTTGCATTTAAATATAAAAATGTAAAAAGTGACAAATTCCTGCTAAGTGAATAGAAATATTGTTGAAGAAAACACATCTATTGGGACTTCACTAGATTTTCAGGTATCTGAGCAAATTTCTAGTCCATAGAGAGTGGCTTGTCTAGCAGTAGAATGACATGTCTGTGACACATTATTGTGTGCCTGTAAACTGAAAGGCAAGTGGTTGTTTTTCCAAGTTGTTTATTCAGTCTTTGTTGTGACTAAAACATGCTCTAAATAAAACCCAAAGAAATGAAGTCACATCGAATATCCAAAGGACGGTAGGAGTGAGCGTGGGAGGTGGGAGGTGTGGGGGAATGGAGGTGAGGAAATGCAGGCAACTGTACTCGAACAACAATAAAAATTTATCTACCAATAAGTCTAGTTTGTGATCAATTGTATATAATATTATACCACAGAATCAGGGAGTTTATAATTAAATGGAAGTAATGTGATACTCAGATTGCAGATGAAAACCAAGTTTATATAGTTGTATTTATTCAGGAGATAATTTGTGTCATTTATTATATACTTTTTAACTTTAAAATGTTTTAAAAATAAAAACAAAAAATATTTGAATTCTAGAAATGACAGGTCATGATCATCTAAATTCCTCTTTGTATATAACATAAAATACAGCTGAGCTTAGATGAAAGAGAAAATTTTGTGTCAAAAAATGAAGTGATAATTCACAGGTGCTTGGGGTGTACACAGGTGCTTGTCTCAGCATTTTGGGGATTGAAATGATGTAATTCCCACAGGGAGACAAGGAGGAAGGCTTTGTACAGAATGATGTGGAAGTTGCAATTGAGACCTCATACATAAAGCTACACCCTGAAAGAATTACAATTTTAGTGGACAGATAGAAAAGACAAAACCTGTCTTTAAGCACTAAACAAAAATAAGTATACATGTATATCTCAGCCTTATTACCAGGAGGTGTGGGTGGAGAATTCATTGAAATCATTTTAATCTCATAAATACACAAGTTTAGAATTTATAGTACCTAAGTTTAGGACAATACCTTAAGAAAATAAACCCCAAATATCTTAGGACCAGTAATACTAGCCAAATTCTTGACAAAAACAAAACAAAACACAAAACAACTTGGGAAGCACATTCATACAAAATAACATGGATGAAATTATGTTACATGCATCAATAATAAATGTAAATAGAGACAAAAAGTTGCCAATTAAAAGGCAATAATTCTGATGGATAAAAAAGAAAAATCTATGGATACTCTAAATCATATAGAAGGTACAGATGCAGTTAGGTAGTAACAAGATCTAAATGTGCAGAAAGAGCTAGTATATTTATAATAAAATTCCACAAAATAAACTTTAAGTTTATTTAAATTGTTAGGAATATATTAAGACCTGTATAAGTAACAAAACAAGAAATGACATTTACATGTTGCGTAGCATTTGAAGAGTTCACAATAATCCTATGAAAATTATTATTTATATTGTTTTTAGGAATAAAAATGGGTTCTCTACAATTATAAAAGGAAAAAGTAAACCAGAGGAGAATAATCGCTCTCTTTTCCTCCCTCTCCCCCCACCACACACACGATTCCATCCTAATTAAGATACTACTAAAACTATGCTCTAAATAAACATGCATCTTAAAAAGATGAAATGATCAATAAGGATCAAGAAATTTGTTGAAAAAGGAGTTTATGCTACCAGGTGCTAAGGCACATAGAAATTCTGTACAGTGAAGACAATGAGACACAGACTCAGGAGCAGAAAGAAATAAAATGAGATCAAGAAACAAACTCCAGTGTATACAATATTTAATACATGATAGCAATGGCACATCTAATCAGTGAAGGAAGTGTGATCTGCTTTTAAAATGCCATTGGAATAATACTGAAATATATTGTTAAAATTGATCCCTTAATTGCACCATTTATTTAAAATATAAATTTGTTATTTATATATGTAAATGGGAAATAATCTAAATAAATAATGGAAAAAATAAAAATGCCTATACTATTATTCTAAAAAGAGGGAGGTCTCCTAAACATACAAGAAAAAAATCTCAAAGCCATAATAGTCTATATACAAACTAAAATAGAAAAATTGTTAATTGTAAGATACTATAAAATAGAAAAACTGTATAATACCAATTTAATCACTAAATTTATAAATTATTCCTAAAAACCAGCTAAAGAAAAACAAGTGTATAAAATGGTATCATTTTCATTATATTCACTTATTTAATGAATATCTAATCATAATGCAAATAACATAATCAGATAAATTAATTTAATGACAAGGAGTTACCATTTTATCCCAAGATATTGGAAAATAATTTAAAATAAACATTTTTCCTTATTAGTAGGATGTAAAGAAAGATACTTTCAGGTGCTCTGGGTGAGAGTATCCACTGGAATTTTATTTTGGATACCATTTCACAGTATTTATGAAAATTTAAATATTCACATCAGTTGACCCACCCATCCACCTAAACACTTGACATGGGAGAAGCATCTTCAGTAACAGTAGAATTGTGAAAGTAACCTAAATATCTATAATGGAACTTGTCACTGCCCTCTGAATGGCCCATATTCAAATGCGAGAGGCATGTGTCTCTTAAGAATGTTTATTTATTTACTCAACGGGAAAAATCCTTCTACAATGTGTACATATATCAAATTGTTATTTTGTACATTTTAAATATCTCACCATTACAATTTTATTTGTCAGTTATACCTTGATTAAGCTGAAAAATAGTATAAAATGATAAAATAAATACATTAATCAAATAAAATGAAAAGAAATTTTATTTACACGTGTAGAAACTACTTTCAAGCAGATGAAATCAGAGAGTCTGAGGGAGGTGTGGCTACAGGAAAAGGTATGGACAGGCGGACACAACATTGCCAGCTTTGAAGTTGGAGAAGGGAAACCTGTGAGCCAAGGAAGGGGTGTGACATCTAGAAGCTGGAAAAGGCAAGTACGCCTGTTTTCTCCTGGAGACACCAGAAAGGAACGCAGCTGTGCTGACACCTTGATGTTGACCAGTGAAATCTCTGCAGACTTCTGACCTCCAGAATTGTAAGATAAAATTTGTGTTGTTTCAATATGCTTAGCTTGTGGTAATGTGTTACTGCAGCAAATGGGAAACTAATACAAATTGTGTGGTCAATGGACACGGCTGAACTGTAAACATATGTTTGTAAAATAAATGAAAGTTGTCTCCTAAAAGGGAGGGAGGGAGGGAGGGAGGAGCTAATTTCAGCTTAGACAAATAAAAGGGAGCATTTCTAAGAGAACAAGCCAGGAGTCCATTGGCAGAAGTCCAACCTAGGTTCATTAAGTACAAGACCAAAAACTAGAAAGGTATGAAGCCCAAAGTTATCTTTCATTTCCATCTCCATGCTATTCTATACAGTCCTCCCCTAGTATTTGTGGATGATTGCTTCCTATAGATACCAAAATCCACTGATGCTCAAGTTCCTTATATGAAAAGGTATGGTATTCATATATAACCTATGCACACTCTTCCATATACTTTAAATACTCTGTAGATTACTTATAACACATAAAACAATGTAAATGTATATAAATATACAAGAACATATTATAATGAATGGTTTAGGGGATAATGACAAGAAAAAAATCTGCATGTATTCAGGACAAATGCAACCATTGTAGGCCTAACTACATAGTACACATCAGCAACAACGTAACTATTTTAAAAATTGACTATTTGAATATTTTTGATCCGTGGGTGGTTGAATCTGCATATGTGGAACCTATGGATACAGAGGACCACTGTACGTGCTGGATTGCAAATCAGCTTTTTCTCTTCCTTGGACCACACAGAAGAATATATGGATGGTTTCAGTGTTTACTTGTTACAATTTTAAACATCTGTAGATTAAATTGCTATTACAATTCCAAATTCAGAAAAGAGAAAAGTTGATTGATCCAATTTAGGCCAGATATGGCCCTCATAAAGACTCAGGGCACCTAGGTTTCACCACTGGAAATGGAAGGAGCTATAAATTGTTACCATCTTTTCTACTGCTTAATATCTAATACCTAATAATATCTTAACATCTTCTTATCTAATAACTGTACTTTTTGCTAAGACCTCCAAAAATACAAACTATCTTAAATTGACTAGTACAAAATTATTTTTTAAAAAATACTAGACTTTTTTCAATATTGTACTCTGGTTAAAAAACAAAACAAAAAAATTCACTTAACTATTACAAATTGATGTCTAATTTGTTTTTGGCAACACCCTGATAGCTTTCTTTAGTTAACCTACTATTATTAGATATGTCTCTCAAACCAAACCCTTGATTTTATTTCTTCTGTCTATATCCCATCCACAATCCTATCAATCACAATAGACAATCTTACTTCTTACTTTAGAAAGGGAAGTATCCAAGTCAAACATGAATTTTCACATAAATGTATGCAATAAAAATAAATAATCATATGATATTTTTCCTCCTTACCAAGAGGAATAGTATAACTATTGTGAGAAACATGAAGTATTCTGAGTCTTGATCTTATTTTAAGGCATTTCTTTTTTTTTTTAAGATTTTATTTGTTTATTTTTAGAGAGGTGAAGACAGGGAGAGAGAGAAAACAAACATTAATGTGTGGTTGCCTCTCACACACCCTCTACTGGGGACCTGGACCACAATCCGGACATGTGCCCTGACTGGGAATCGAACTGGCGACACCTTGGTTCACAGGCCAGCACTTAATCCACTGAGTCACACCAGCAGAAGGGCTAAAGACACTTCATATTCTGATAGCAATAAATAGCAGTACCCAATGCCTATACATGTTTTCCCTCTTATTAACAGGGCCTACTTTTAAGAAAAATTAACTTTCAATCTTTAGCAAAAATGTGTTCTGCTATGAAGAAATCCAGACATATCAAATTCATAAAGGTTAGAATCAATAGGATTCTTAATCACAAGATATTTTAATAAGAAAAAATGTTACCATCATTCCATAAAAATACAAAACAACAGAGTACAACCCAGACTGAAAATAACTGGCAAATAAACTTTCCTTTAATAATAACTTTTCTATGATTTAATCACCTAAAGTAACTACACCCAGAGCACAGAGGCAAATTGATTTTTAAGGGTCATACTATTCCTTTGTAGCTTTATCTTACAGGTAGAAAACACATAATACTGATAATGTTTGCTAATATTCTATTAATCTTAATGAAATAAAAATACATTTTGTTTTTTTGTCAAATAATAAGAGATTAATCTGAACAACTTTATTGAAGTCCTATTTGAGAAAGCAGTTAAGATGTACAAACATAACTTGAATGATTTTTAATGATGAAAAAGACCAGTGAAAATGAAAAACTTTAGCTGAATTTTGTCAAGGTTTGCTCTTATGCATATTAATAAATTCAGTGAATTAAGGAAATTAAAATCATTGCATTTGAAGACTTCTCTAATAATTACATCAGCATGCAGTCCTTTGTGTGTATTGAGAAATAGGTGGATCACATTCCTCTATTAGGGAAATTAAATATCCAAGAATATTCTCTCACCTGTTTTCAGACCTTAAGTATATGTGTTTGGGAGGAGATTGAAGAGAGAAAAATGCATCAGTTTCCTACATGAGTGACTTCTGCTGAGTTCAAGTAATTAAGTTATTATAAGCAAGTGACATTAACAAATATTCTATGTCAATTCCATAAAAGTATGAATACACTGATTTACATGGTATGTTTTACTATGAATTCTGGTAATCATCATGCCATAATGTTAACAGAATAGCTTAAATAATTAATCTTTTTTAGAGCATACAAATTTTTCCCCAGTATACTAATTAGACTTTTGAAATCAAAGTTTGAGAAATATCTTTTCGGACCTCTTTTATATATTAGGGAACTGAAAAGCAACTGAAATGTTACTTCAATGTTAAGAGAAGCAGTGATTTTCCATGTTTTAATTTATTTTTGAGCAAAGATGATAAGACCTCACATAAAGGTGAGAGCATAAATTATCATACCACTGATGACACATTTATGAAGTGATAATGCTATTGATTCATCTCAGCAATGAAATGTAAAATCCTTTCATGGTTAGCTTTTGAAAAGTATGAGTATGATTATGGATTAAATGATTAACTAACTATTAGAGAACAATTTATAAAAGAATAAATTACATTTTAAACAAATATTATTCATCTTAAGATTCTTTTATTCATATAAAGAATTAGTTAAGAGCAAAACAAACGTTAAAACATTGTTTTAAACATATTGCCTTTGCTTCCTGACCAATAACCAGTGATCTTCATGCCAAATCTACTTGTTTATTTTTAGGTTTTAGCCTCTTTTCTGTAATTGACCCTGTTGACCATTCTCTTTTCTTGCAGCTCTCTGACTCCTGGCTCTCATTACCATGGTTACTTCTTATTCTCCTCATGCCTCTGGGCTGCTGCTTCCTCGGCTCCTACCAGACACCTTGGGTGAGCCTCATTTCTCGATGCTGGCATCAACTGCGCACCACCCGCTGTTCTCTTCCTTCTCAGTTGTCTTACGCTTGTTGGGCAATCTCCATGAGTTTAGTCTCAGGGAGTCACCCAGCATCTGTAGATGGGCCCCCAATCCAGTCCTCCAGTTAATCCTTAACTTCAGATTCATATTGCCAGTTGTTTGCTGGATATCTTTCTATAAACAAATCTCAAGCATTTAATAGTATATAATTCAACAGTTGAACTAATTCCCTTCTTCATCACAGATCTGCTTTTTATCAAAATATATTGATGGATATCATCATCATGTATCTAGAAGCTTCCAAGTAATTACTGAATCTTCTTTGTCTCTCTCAAATCTACACACATTTGTTCTCCATGTTATCAAGTACTTTAATTTGAAACATTCATTGATCTACATCAATCCCCTTATGGGTCAATCTCTTGGTTCCTGAACTAGATTAAGCTTTCGCCCATCCAGTGTCTCAGAATGCTCTCCACATCTTTATGCACTTTCCCATCCAGTACATCTTTCACACTGTGACATTTATTCTTCTAAATGTGAACCTGACCGTTTCACTACCCTGCAGAATATTTTCAGTAGGTTCCCATCCCAGTTCCTCAAAATGGCACGTGAGACTCTCTGCCATCAGACCACAGCCTCATTTTACTGCTGTGTGTCTTTTCAACATGGTGAATTCAGTGCTGCACAATTCCTTCTATAGGGAAACAGTGGTGTTTAAATCTGCATGCATAGTAATTACCAAGGAGACTTGATGCAAATACAGTTTCTCTGGCTCTATCCAGAGACACTGTATCAGATGTCTGGGGAGAAAACCATGAATCAATATTTTCAGTACACACAGCTAGGTGGTGTTGTGCAGGTGACCAATGGATAGAAACTTGGAAAAGTTTGCTTATGTCATGGCATCTTTGCCTTAAGTGGCTCTTTCTGCCTGCAAATTCTTTCTCATTTTTGTCCTGCATAGATGCCTACTCACTCTTCCAGAACCACCTGTGTGAACAATCACTTCTCACTCCAGTTTCCTCAGTTTTCTCAGCTCTGTGCTTCCATAGAATTTTGTACATATTTTATTTTTTAAAGTTGCTACATTTTCAGGCCATTGTACATATTACTAACCAACTATATTGTCAATCCTTGATGACATCTCCATTTCAGTTCTAGTCTAAAGCAGAAGTTAAATAGGTATCTATGGCACTTAACTGAATATACTCTGCTTCTCTGTAGATATTATTTCTAAAGGAAAACCCTATATAGCAAAGAAAGTAAGAGTTATAAACACCAACTAGATGTTCTTTGTCACAGTAAAATTAGCCATTTAATAAGGTTTGTATATGACAATTTGTTCAACAGGTGAAAGAACAGTATTCACACTTATCTCAGCTGGCTAGAATAACTGGAATAAAACATGTATGGATAAATACATAGTATCATGTTTATGTTAAAAATTAGTTGCACAAAAATTAGATGTCAGAGTCTTATTGAGTTCATGTGAAAAATAAAGGGTATAACCAATATCAAAAAACTATACAACTCAAGGGTATTATTTTACTGGTAATAAAGATAAGCAATTTCCCCTACATTTATGAAAGTTTAGTGGCCCCATCACAAGGGTAGAATGGTCCTTCTGCAGGCCACACTGATGAGTACAAATAGTAAATATTATGTTGATTCCGTGCCACCTTACAGAATTATCAATAAGAGTACATAAAAGTAGTTGAGGAGTGGTCACTTGAAAAATTATTGGAAGGACTGATTAGAAAGAAGAGAAGAATAAATGGAGAGTGACATCCATCCTCAAATGTATGAAACAATATCATGAAGAGAGGGACGTGTTCTGGAATTGCTTCAGATACAGCTGGAATCAAACTCATATTCTGAGGAGGCAAAAGTTAGCTCACAGTAAATAATTTTCAGTAGAGTCTGTTCATTGGAAGAAAGCATGTCATTAATAAAAAAATTCCTTATTCCTGAAGATTTTAAGAACACCTGTTATGGAAGGTTATCTGTCCTTACCAGGGTGATTCTTGGACCAGATGATGTCTAAACTGCCATTCCTCAGATTCCTATTTTATGAATGTAAATTTGTTTGCCATTGATGGTTGAATAGTTTTCTAAAATGTTCCATGTTCTTACTCGAATTTTAATGTGCTAATTTTAAATAAAACTGCATTATAAATTGTGTATATACGTAAAAAAGGCTGCACTTTCCAGCTGCATGAACTTAGAGGGAGCTAACCCTATTCCAACCTAATACAAACTCACATCGCCTGTGCACTTGCACACATTGTCACAGCTACCAGTGCTGCTGCTTTGCCATTTACAGATTTGAGATTCTTCCTCCCCATCACTTCTCAGGCCTCCTCTGTTGGTTTAATGCACCCAGATACAGAGGATGCATAGTCATGAGGGATGAAGGAGGCTTTTTCTCTCCCACTGACCAAATGGTGCTGTTAAGTTTAGTCATTTCACAGAGCAGGCTTGCTTTCCTCATAGCCATTATATTAAGGGACTGAGAATTATTATCAGACTGGAAGATATATAATTTTGAGAAAAACTAGATATTTTTTGGGAGGCCTACTGTGGGATACCTGGTTACTCAGAAAAGCAGGAATTTGGGATGACTTGGAGACAAGATCAACAAACAAGTAACAATAATTGTTAAAGATTTTCCTGTTTTATGAAATACTTTGCAAATATTATGTCACTTTATCTTTACAGCTTAAAGTGATAATTATTAAGCCTTTCTGCAGTGGAACAAAGAAAGAGCACTTAAGTAATATAAAGTCCCACGTGCTATCCTGGCCAGGTGGCTCAGTAGGTGGGAGCACCATCCCACACACCAAAAAAAAAAAAAATTGCAGGTTCCATATCCAGTCAGTGCACATATCTGGGTTCCAGATTTGATCCCTAGTTGAGATGTGGACAGGAGGTGACTGATTGATGTTTCTCTCTCCCTTCCTGTCTTTCTAGGATCAATAAACATATCCTTGGGTGAGGATTAAAAAAAAGTCACACTGCTAATTCATACATAGCTAGCATAAATCAGAATTTTTGCCTATCAATTATCTACTCATTTTGTTTATTGAGCCAGTCGATGCTTACATTGTTTGCGCAATAATTTTACACATTTTGTTTGGAGGGTCAGGAGATGAGGCGCTGAGAAGTGAACTTTCCTATAGATAAATAATTAAGAAATGTTAGATGTGGGATTTTAGTTTGGGTTTAATGATCACAGAGTCTGCTACTTCATACTTCAGTTGGCAGAGAGTGGCACTATATATTTTGACTGTTACATTTAATTTATCTTTCTATTACTGCCTGAATTTGAAGATAATTCCTAAAATAGAGTAATCAAGATTTCTGAAACTACATTGGAAAGCTGAGGTCATCCGCTTCGACTTGTTTCTTCTACTGTTGTTTATTGCCTGCTCACTCGTGTCGCGTCCCTTCCTTTGCTACCCGAGTCGTATCCTAGCAGTTTTCTTGTTGTGATATTAAAAACTTGCTAAAATATTAACATGTATGCAGAGTCAAGACACTAATGGGAGAGTAACATGTTCTATATGGTAGTTATTGGTTCAAGGACTTGGTATCAGCCAGTGCTCAGTTTGATTGCAGTTCTGATCACTCTACTCTTAGCAAGCTGTGGAATCCAGAGCAAGCTTCTAAATTCCTAACCCACTTACTCTCATCTGAATACTAAAGATATTAATATCTCCATACAATAGGGACAGGGCTATTAGGTCTACAAGAAATGATGCATGAAAAGAGTGCCAGACACGTGGTATCTGCTCAATAAATGTAAACTACAATAAAATTTCCTAGGTGATTCTGTTAGATTACGTGTTGATGATGCCTGGCCATTTACAGAAAAAAGGAGATAAGGTAATTTTTATTCATTTTAGAAAAGAAAGTTCAGAAAATTATGGTAACAGAAATCTCAGAATCGCATAATATCAATTCTGGGCATTAAATACAGAATCTCCAGCCTCTGTTTTGCTTCCAAAATGTAGACATCCAAGGGAAACATGGGAGCAACAGAAATGTAGCCCTGTAACCTAATAATGTATCACTGAACCCTTTAGCACTGCTAGTATATTTTCAGTTTCATATGGCTTTAAAACAAATTTCTCAAATGCTCTTCAGTCTGGTTAGATACGCAGCATGACACTAGCTGTGTACAGAAATCAGCATTTACGGTTCACGAGAACTCTATTTTAGTTACGTGCAGAATGTCTGCTGTACTCACTCATGGCTCTGCTCAAAAGACTTGGCTGGTCGACATTCATACATCCATTAATTAGCAGCTAGGCATGATTTAAAGGATAATGTTCCCAGCATTCAGTGTATGTGAAGCAGTAAACAGCTTTTGTGGAAGATTAAATGCTGTAGCAAATCAGAGACATTTGGTGACCCCAAAAGCCATTCATTGCCAGAAAACTGCAATGTTACAATTATTGTGCTGGGGGAAACATATTCAGCTGATCACACAACAAACAGAAGAATACATTTGAATTTGTCTCTTGCATGTTTAGAAATATGGCATCTTTCTTGCTTTTTTCCCCTATTTTAATTGAATTTCATTTGAAATAAAGTTCATATGAGTAATTAAATGCAATGTATTTTAAAATACCATGGATTGAAAGGAATTAACAATTCTAAAGATCAATGAATATTTGTAACTAATTTGGGATTATTCAGCTAATATGAACAATTATGAAAATTATTTTCTCTGATTAAAATTGAATTTAAATCCAAAAGAGGTTTGCCTATTTCTATGCATACATTATTAATAAAAATATGGATTTTATGCTCTGATGATACAGGCATTTCTAAGTATACTATTTTATAGGACTTTATCAAAAATATATTTTGGCTTGATATGAATGAAAATAATAATAGAAATTCTAATTATTGTTTGGAAAAATATCTTAACAGTTTTATAAGTTAACAGACTGACTTAGAAATTTATATATATGGACAAAGACCACCCAAAATAAACTAATTTAAGTTAAAATAACATTTTTATAATGCATTCCCTTGACCAAGTTCTTCTACCATTAATTTTTCAGTTTTTGATCCATCTAACATATTCTGAATGAAATATAACTGAAATTTTAAAACCACAACAAGTAAATATTCAGCAAGCATAAAACACATGTTCGCTGTCATGCAGTAGTCAATGCATGGAGAAAGGTCCTTTGAATACATGTGCATGTTTATGTTTTAGGCTTATTGAAAAAAAATTACATGGTTTAGTAAGCTAGTTTAACTCTCCATAAGAAAATAATTTCCACCGTTCTTACTCCGTAATTGGATTTGGTACGCACTGTAAAAGAAACAGGGCCTTTCCCTGAGCAGCCTTAGTAACCCATTCTATAATAATACAAAAGGCTTCTCACTGCACGTGCAGATGGCCACAAATGTGTGTATAACCCACTCCTCTCTTCCTTCCAGAATCCTTTCCCTGCAGGTCTGTGGGGTTGCAGATGGGGTGGTGGTAGTAAAAGGCCTTACAGGAATCTGGAATCCTCTTTGCAATGTTCCTTCCTCTTTGATTTTTCTAAAGCACAACTTTTAAAGTGCCATCTGAAGTTTTCTAAGTTCCAAAATTGGTTTAACACTAACAGTGCATTCTGTTTGGCGAAGTAGGATGCTGCACTCCATGAAATCTCTCTCTTCTTTGAATGGCTGTTGGGGAAGAAACATTCCGATAGTTTGGACCACTTTAATACCTACAGAAAAGGCTGTGGGTGTGTGGAGGCATTGCTGGCACTGTGACTAAAATGTTTACTTTAGCAAACACTGCTCTATTAAATTTCAAAGTGGTGCTCTGAATTTTATATTGTAAAGGAAACCTAGCCTCTATTCTTGAAAGCTTTGGTTTAGACATAAAAAGGAGAAAGTAGCTTTGAAGTTTCAATGAGATGCATGAACTCTCCTTTTTTCATTGAGTTTGAAGAGCATATAGGGCAAGCGTGTGCTATTTATTATTCTAACTTATGACTTGAGTGATATTCTTATTATTTCACCCTTGACCATTTCTCTTATTTAAAAAAGGATTTGGATGTTAATGTGAGGTTTCATTTAATATTCTCTAATCAAGGAATGTATCTAACAAGATAATTGTATGCATTTCTCTAAACAAACTAATTTTATTGCTCTTTAATGGGCATCTAATTTTTCAAATTATAGCTAAATTCCAGGGTTTTTATTGCTGCTCCTCATCCACTTCTATGGCATTTACTATGCACAAACATGGTAAAATACAGAAAATTTGAATTTTGGCATAGATGCTCACCTTAATGAGCATTTATTTGGGCACATGAGTGCTTGCATAATTGAACGATTCATGGACCAGAGAAAATTGAGCAATACAATAAGTTATGTCACTAATTTACAAATGGGAGCCATTAACTCCCTACTTTGCTTATTAGAATGAACTTCTTAAACCAAATAATTACAAATGTGCATTCACAAAACAAACCATTTCAGAATCACTTCTTTTTATCTACTTTGCTGAGCAATAATCCCAATAGTATGTAGTTTCTATAAATGAAAGAAGTATTTTATCATAAAATCTGTTAAAGCATTACTCTTAGCAAGTAAATACTGAAATAATTATAAGGATCATAGAATATTAAGTAAAACCTATTTAGTTCACTTGATATTTTCTTTCTAGAAATTCTATAAAATATGTATTCAAGTAAAAAATCATAGTGCTATTCCATACATTATTACATTTGTGTCTTAATTCAACAACGGCTCCCACTAATAAAATATTTTCCAAGCAGAATATATTCTTTCCTTACTAAATAAAGTGATGGGTGATGTGTTTCTAAATTTGGCAAGAGAGGAAGAAATCCTTTACCAGTCTTTTTAATCCTCCAAATACCTGTATTTCTTTCATACACCTTTCTTCCTTACTTCTATCTTACATATTTGGGTTAAGACACCAGGATATTTATACAAAGTATTGAAAATATTTAAGAACTAATAAGGTATGTCAATGCCTTATTAACACAGCCAACCAGAATAGCCTATCGCCAGTTGAAAGTGATGCTGGCTGACAGACTGCACAGCCACTGGTCCCAGACACACCAGTACTGGCCCTACTGCATTTTCAATCTTGGGGGGACAATGATCTTCAGGAACTGCACAGCCCTAGTCTCGGGTATTTCCCAATCAGCTCTTTTATGGAAGAAGATCTGTTAGCAGTGACTTTTGTCCAGACAGATTATAATAAATGCTGCATGTCTTTTTCCTCTTTAGGAGATTTCACTCACACATTAGAACATTGGTTCCTGCAATAAAGAAATCAGAGAATTTTCAAAAGCCCATACCCTTTGCCTTGACTGTTTTATAATTATTTGACCTGGTGCCTGGCACTTCGGAGTAATAATATTAAGAAGTAATGCAACTATAATTTTTATAGCTCAGTAAACTCTGCATAAAAATGTCTTTGCAATTTCAGGTTATTCTTAAATATATTTTATTAATTATGCTATTACAGTTGTCCCATTTCCCCCCTTTATTGCTCTCTGCCCTGCACTCCACCTCCCACTAGCATCCTTCTCTTTAGTTCATGTCTGTGGGTCATACATATAAGATCTTTGGCTTCTACATTTCCTACGCTATTCTTAACCTCCCCCTATTTTGTATCTACTATTTATGTTTCTTATTCCCTGTACCTTTTCCCGCATTCTCCCCCTTCCCCCTTCCCACTGACAACCTTCCATGTGATTTCATTTCTATGATTTTGTTCATGTTCTAGTGGTTTGCTTTTTTTTGTTTTTGTTTTAGGTTTGGTTGTTGATGGTTGTGTTTTTTGTCACTTTACTGTTCATAGTTTTTATCTGCTTTTTCTTAGATAAGTCCCTTTAACATTTCATATAATAAGGGCTTGGTGATGATGAACTCCTTTAAGTTGAACTTATCTGAGTAGCACTTTATCTGCTTTTCCATTCTAAATGAAAGCTTTGCTGGATAGAGTCATCTTGGATGTAGGTCCTTGCCTTTCATAACTTGAATACTTCTTTCTAGCCCCCTCTTTTCTATAAGGTTTCTTTTGAGAAATCAGCTGATACTCTTATGGGAACTCCTTTGTAGGTAGCTATCTCCTTTTCTCTTGCTGCTTTTAAGATTCTTTCCTTATCTTTAATCTTGGGTAATGTAATTATGATGTGCCTTGGTGTGTGCTTCCTTGGGTACAACTTTTCTGGGACTCTCTGAGCTTCCTGGACTTCCTGGAAGTGTATTTCCTTTGCCAGATTGGGGAAGTTCTCCTTCATTACTTTTTCAAATAAGTTTTCTATTTCTTGCTCTTCCTCTTCTCCTTCTGGCACCCCTATGATTTGGAAATTCAGTTTAAAATAAAGATTATCTTTCTAATACTAGATCCATGCAATAACAGGGTAAAATGTCTTATGAAGTGGTAAGTACTCTGTCACTCAGTGGTATTCCAGAAAACCCTGGTTATTTGTTTAGCAGGCTGATGTTTTAAGAAAATCTCTGCAACGCCGGCCAGTGTGGCTCAGTGGAGTGGAGCATCGTGCTATAAACTAAAAAACCATGGGTTCAATTTCTGCTCAGGGCACATGCATCAGTTGTGGGTTTGGTCCTCTCTCTCTTCATCTCTTCCCTTCTCTCTAAAATCAATAAGCATGTCCTTGGGTGAGGATAAAAAATAGTAATAAAAGATCTCTTCACTATTATTTTTATACTAGTAAACTTCCAAGTTCAAAAGTCTAAGCATGTTTTTCAATGCCTTATTTAAAATTTTGTTTTTCCTACTATCATTTTGCATATTAATACATTAAATAACTTAACAGATGAGGGAGCCATATCAGACACTAAAAATCATAATTATATATGGATGCAAATGACTATATTACTAATACATATTTAAGTCAGTGTATACTATTTTTATTCATGGGTAGTGATTGGAAATTAATTCAAATGATTTAACTTAAATTATGTATAAACTATATAAACTACAGATTGAACATCTTTTGAAATAACTGACATGAATAAATACCAAACCACTAAAAAGATGATCTTGAGTTAAAGCCAAATAGTTACAAAACTCTAACAAGTTTTTTAACACTTTTGTTCTACCATGCTTTTTTCATATCACATCAGCTATACTGTTTAAAATAGTAAATACTTGTTTAACATAAATGGCAATCCTTATGACAATTTCTACCCGATATTTAGGAAAAACTTTAGATATGAATCATATGTTGGCCTTATCTGAGTGTTCTCAACATATGAATCAAGTTACCTAAAATACATCTGCTTATGACCAGGTGCCTTTCAATGTTATCAATATTCTCTTTTGGAATATTTCAGAACTATTGTAATCACATCATATGAATAATGAAGCAGAGTAAAAACCCCTGAACTTCAGAGAGACAGACATGGATATTTTCAAAAAGGCACCCAGAGGATTCTAACCTCACTGATCGTAATGAATACAAACACTTGAATGCACCGGTGTTTGTAGTAGCAAATGAATAGTAAAGCTAACATCCCCAAACTATATCTTGTTATAAAATTTCTACAAAAGTATTGTACATTTTCTAACTACACTACTTTTAAATTCCCAGATTTCATTTAAAATGTCCCATATATACTTATACTGCTATTGGAACACAATAATCTATTTGAAAAACTAGAATAAATTTTGAACTCATATTGCATAATATCTAGTGTGTTAAACTTAAAAACATTTTAGATATTTAGAGGTATGTTAGACTTTTCTTAGGACATTGATAATTTCTCTGATTTACTTGATTTGAATGAGACAAGATTACTCCTACTTAATGCTGAAACTCAATCATTATGCAGTCATCTAGGGCAAAAGGGGAATGTTCAGAAACATTTTCACATATGTAATTTGTATAAACCATAAGGTTATGATTAAGAAATCTTGGGAATATGTATGACTCTGGCTGAAGCAGTAGTATCAGCTCCTTTA
The DNA here is from genome assembly GCA_004024845.1 of Tonatia bakeri. NCBI lineage: Eukaryota > Metazoa > Chordata > Mammalia > Chiroptera > Phyllostomidae > Tonatia > Tonatia bakeri. The sequence continues at coordinate 376,767 of PVIA01000207.1, forward strand.
TCTTCTTGCTGTGGACAGAAATATCCTCAAGGATAGAAGATTGCTTATGTATTATATTGTGGATTGAGAAAGTTAGTATTTCTACTTTAAAAGTACTGAGTTTTTAAAAATGCCTGCCAAAGCATAAGTAAATGTACCAACTCCAAACTCTCATCACCAAATGTACCTAAATTAGGAAAATTTCATACCATTTCTAGCATGTTGTGCCCTACCAGTGCTCATTCCAAAATTTTAATGGAAAAAAAGACATCACAAATATGTCTATTCTTTGTAGTTTCACAGTCAAATAAAACTGCCCAACTTCACAAAATACCCCACCTCACATCACACATTGCATAAATTAAATGTAAATTTTTAATCTGGCCTTTAATAAGGGCTTAAATAAGTATTTAAATAAAGATTTTCTAAATGGTTTTTATTTTAACTATTTAACTTATATTCCCAAAAACTTCCTTCAGTTTGGATAATACTTCATTATTTGAATAGCTCATAAGAAAAACTAGGAAAGAATTTATTACTAAATTTCTGACAGTGCCTTAATGTTTAGCTATGTTTATTTTATCCAAACTCTCACATTAGTTTTCTTTCTTACAAATTTTTAAAATCACAGTGGCATTTTATTAAATAAACAAATACCTATTAAGTGATACCAAATGAAAAACACTTCGTTAGATGTTGCAGATGGCGAAAAAATAAATCAGTCCTGGTCACTTACTTCACAGTCTAAGGGAAACATGCATATAAATAATCCTTAAATCATAGGAAAGAAGATAAAAATCTCCCTGGTAAAAGAATCTAGTGGGGAAAGGAGAGATTATTTCCAGCAGTAGAATTCTAGGGGAAAGTTAATGTTTCCACAGGTGACAAAAACACTCCGAGGAGAGGAAATTCCCATCACTGGCAAGCAGTGTCGCTTCGCTGCGATTCCTGGTAACGACGGCCCAGAAAAGTGCCTGATGCAGTGTCTTCTGTCCAAAATCAAAACAACACCTTTCTAAGAGCACTCCATTTATTTTGAAAAACCATTTTCCTCTGAGTTTTCAATCTCCTTCTCTGTAAAGAACATCTTTTCTAATCTATATTCATGAGAAGATCTATAAGTTTGAGTAACAAATGGAATAATGTACAAAAAGGCACTTTGAAAATTACTATTCCAAATAGCAGGCTTTTTGTCAAGCTCTTCATGTATATTTAAGATATTGATAGGGAGTTTTGAGTGAAAGTTCTGGAGAAATATAAAATGTAACTGTATTACTGATGCATTGCTACCCTTAATGGAAGAGACCCCGATTCTAAGGAGATGCTAGAAAATTGACAGGCTGTGAAAGTCAGAGAGCTCTTTACCCTCAGGATTCAGGTCCTAACTAGTTATAAAGAGACAAAGGGATGCCCTTTACATTATTCTTTTTTTTTTCTTCAGGAAACATCAAGTACACCAAAAGAAAAGTTAAAAATAAGAAAAGTAAAAGTATTTATAAGACAAGTTTTATCAATTTCCTTCCCAGCCTGTAAGAGGTAAGGGATAAAGTTAAGAAATTTTGCTTCCTCATACAAAAAAGTCATCCTATTCTTAACAGCAAAATATGAAGCTTCATTTGAAACAAACCAGAGCTCCGGGAGACTCAGGCTGTGATGTTCAGGTCCTCCTGCTGAACCACATGCCTGCTCTCCACGCTGCACAGTGGACGCTCTCTCTCCTGGGACTCCTTAACTGCTCTAAATTACAATGCTCTACCTAGCTTCTCAACATAAAGCAACTTATGTTTCCCTGTTAAAACCCCAATTCTTTCCTAAAAATCATGGACTATTTTGATGAGTTATTGATAATTACCACCTTGATAAATAAATAAATGGAATCCAGATAAATAAAAATATAAAACTAATCATAAATATTTAGTAAGACCATAAGAAGTAGTTTCCTACTATTAAAAAATGTAGGCTGGCAATAAATTGAAATCTCTAAAAGATAATTAAAATACGATACAAAATCATATTCAACAGGAAAACATGAAGATTAGAAACTTATCCTAATTAACATCAGCCCTAGTCGGGTGGCTCTGTTGTCTGTTGGTTGGAGCATTGTTCTGTACAACGAAAGGCTGCAGGTTCGACTCCCAGTCAGGGCACTTGCCTAGACTGCAGGTTCCATCCCTAGTTGGGCACTTTTGAGAGACAATCAATTGATGTTTCTCTCTTACATCGATGTCTGTCTGTCTGTCTCTCTTTGCCCATCCCTCAATCCCCTTCTTCCTCTCTCTCTAAAATCAATACACATATCCTCTGATGAGGATTAAACAAATAAATTAACATCAATGATATTTGTGAACTTCTGAAAACTGAAGTTCCCAAAATGCAAAGTGCCACTGATCCGAGGAGAGATCACTTGAGGTTTCTGATCGTTCACTCAAATATGATCACATGACATACTCCCATTTTCAGTAAAAACTATTGCATCAGGCAAACTGTTTAAATATTAACAAGTTCTCATCAAATATTAACTTTAAACAAATTAGCATTTAAATCCAAGGAATACAGTAATTTAATACAGTTATGGTAACATGTAATTAATGGTACTTCATAATAGAAATTTCACTCCACATTATGTATTCTAAAGGGAATACATTTAAAAAGGAATTAAAAGAAAAAGGAACAAACTTTACCTAAAGACGATATATACTGATTGACATTTTAGAACTTTCCTCAGACCTCATGGCATATGTCCTCATTCAGGCAACCCTAAATATATTTTTAAAAAATCAAAAACAAACAGAAAAAAACCCTCAAATGTCATTTTCACAATTTTTAAGAGAGAAAAATAAGCAAAACATCAGCAACAATAGTGGCTTACAGTTTATTGTAAATGAAAGAGTTACACACTTGTAAGTGTTGTTTCTGTGTAATCCTGAAGGAGACAAATGTGGGTGTATTCACTGAAAATAAGTGAGCAATGATAATTTTCTCCATTTATCATTGCCTTCCACTTTACAGGATTGCAAAGTTCATTTGCAAGCTGTTGGACAAAACCATGGGACTCCCAAATTAACTACTAGAGAAGGAAATACAGCCATATTTCTGTTAATAGTTTAGCATGCAGGTCACTTCTGGTCAAGAAGTCACCACAGGCAGACATGGCTCACCTCCTCACACAACTACATCAAAATTACAACTAAAATATAAAAGAACCATCACTTAGAACCATCAGAAATCAGGTTGAAGTCTGACAGCTACAAAATTAAAGAAATCACATCCATCCAGTCTGGAAGGAGGGGTGCAGATGCAGAATGGGCTGGTCCAATATTCAAGTATGGAGGGTAAAAATCCAGGAGGGATATCTCAGAAGCAAGGGGCCCCAATCCCACACCAGGCCCCACAGCCCAGGGATACAGTGCCGAGAAGAAGAGCTCCTACAACTTCTGGCTGCAAAATCCAGCAGGGATTGATTCAGTGGAAAAAAATTCTGCAGTCCCAAGTAGTTCTTCTTAAAGAAGCCACACACAGACTCACCTACTCAGACTCAGTTCTTCTGAGCTCCAGCACAAGGGTAGTAGCTTTAAAGGCACCAGCAGCATAATGAGAGAAACTGAAGTATCTGGCATCAAGGACAGCAGAGGCCATTATCCATTTTCTAAACCCTTCCCCACAAAGAGCCAGCAAGCTGGTGCCATATCTGAAACCCCATCAACTTGGCTAACAATGTTGTTTGACTCTCCTTGGAGATCCCTAAAGATTCTGTCCTACCCGATTTAGGGGTCCACCCAAGCTGTTTTTCCATATGAATGTCTGGTCTTGGCACATGCTTCACAACTTCCTAAAACCTATCAAACTAGCAACAGCCAGCCTTGGTGAGCCCTAAGCCTGGCATGAGCAGCAGCCAGCCTAGATTCATGGCTTGGCTTTGCCTGGGAATCTCTAAGCCCAGCAAAAGTAGCAGTCATCTCACATTGCTTTATAGTTCAGGAAGGGTGGCCCTGGGCAAAACACAGGAGGGATCTGATATTGGCATGCATGACTTGGGAAATTCCAGGGCCAATGGACCCAGTGGACAGCTACAGACCACTCTGGAGCACCACCACTCTGTCCCTGCACAGCTGATCCTCCATGGAGAGTGGAGATTGATGGTAAGGAATCATGGTCAATCCTTGATGCTGACTGGCCTGGGTAAATCCATCCCATTGATCTGCCAACAGCAACCAAGGCTCAACTACAAGAGGAGGGTGTACTCAGCCCACACAAAGAGTGCACCTCAAGTACCCTGCTTGGGTGAAAGAAGAGGTTGTGCCACTGGACCCTACAGGACACCTACTATATATTAGGCTACACTCCCAAGATAGGGAGTCATAGAAGCTCTACCTAATACACAGAAACAAACAAAAGGAGGCTGCCAAAATGAGGATACAAAAAAACATGGCCAAAATGAAAAAAAACAGATCAAAACTCTAGAAATAGAGCTAAACAAAATGGAGATGAGATAATCTATCAGATGCAGAGTTCAAAACAATGGTTATAAGAGTACTCAAAGAACTTTGTGAGGACCTCAACAGCATAAAAAAGATCTAGTCAGAAATGAAGGATAAATTAATTGAAATAAAGAACAATTTATAGGGAAACAACAGTAGACTGGACAAAGCTGAGAATCAAATTAATTATATAGAACATAAGGAATCAAAAGACAACCATTCAGAACAACAAGAAGAAAAAAGAATCCAAAACAATGAGGATAGTATAGGCAGCCTCCGGGATAACTTCAAGATGTCCAACATTCACATCATAGGGGGGCCAGAAGGAGAAGAGAAAGAGCAATAAATTAGAAGTCTACTTGAAAAAATAATGAAATAAAACTTTCCTAATTTGGTAATAGACATGCAAATCCATGAAGAACAGAGAGGCCCAAACAAGATGGATACAAAGAGGTCCACTCCGAGGGCCTCCATAATTAAAATGCCAAAGTTTAAAGATAAAGAGGGAATCTTAAAAGCAGCAAGAGAAAAGAAGTTAGTTACCTACAGGGGAGTTCTCAAATAATCTTTGCAGGCTAGATAGGATTGGCAAGAAATATTCAAAGTCATGAAGCAGGGACCAATAGCCAAGATTACTCTACCTAGCAAAAGTTTCATTTAGAATCAAAGAGCAGATAAAGAGTTTCCCAGAAAAGAAAAACCTAAAGGAGTTCATCATCATGAAACCATTATCATATGAAATGTTTATGGGACTTTTTTAAGAAAAAGAAGAACATCAAAACTATGAACAATAAAATGGCAAAAATACAAATCAATAATTGAATCTAAAAACAAACTAAGCAAACTACAAAACAGAGACAGAATTATAGATACAGAGACCATTTTGATGGTTGCCAGATGGGAGCAGGGTATGTAAGAATGTCTGAAGAGGTGATGGGATTAAGAAGCACAAACAGGTAGTATAGAATAGTCGTGGGGATGTAGAGTACAGCATAGGAAATGGAGTAGCCACAGAACTCATGTGCATGACCCATGGACATGAACAATGGTAGGGGGAATTGCCTGAGACAGCGGAGGGTGCTGGGTGGAGGAGGGCAACAGGGGAAAAGTCAGGACAACTATAATAGCATAATTAATAAAACATAATTTTAATAAAACAAGAACAAAAACAGTAAATTGATAAATAGTTTAGCATGTAAGTGTAGCTAAAAGATACCTAAATTCTTGTAGAAATTTAACCTTCATGTTAACAAAATAAAATTTGAACAGGGTTAATATACTTCATATATTAGTATAGCCTTACTTTTAAATAGCTTCATTTTTAGTAATAATGAACCCCATCTCACTGCCAGAATTTTGACTATTTATTAATTAAACATTTAGTTATTTCCTTTTCTACTTTTAATATAATTTCTCACCTAGACCATCAGCTTCATGTTTTTTCTTCTATAAACTGGAAATCAATTCTGCTAATTACAATAATGGGCTATATCTACTGAGTTACCCTAAGCAATCTAAAACATTTGAGAGCCACCTGATCTTGCTTCATTATAGGAAGAAAATGGTGCAAAACAAAAATTTCCTTGTAGACAGACACATATTTTGTTCTTAATTTTACTGACACTAAGTTTCTTTATAATAGAAATTATTTCTCAGAATTCCCTGGGAATATGTGTGTGACTCGAGTTTTATGTTAATACAGTAAGGAATGCTAACATAAAACTCAAGATACCTGCAAAGCTAAGTCATTATAATATTGCCAGGCTGAGTTTACCTCCATATTTTAAGCATTTCAAAAGCAGTACTTGAATATTCAACTTATTTAATGGAAATGCAACATTACTATGATGTAAGAAGATTCATCATTATCAAAAATACATGTCCAAGGTATACTTTTATACTCCAAGTTTATTTTCATTAATATTTGAAAATGTATGTTAGTCAAAAGAATAAATGTGAATTCAGGATACTGTGGGACTTAGTTTTCCCATTGATCCTGAGTTAATGTCATCATGGTACATGGTGACTGCGTATCCACACCAGTGAGCAGCCTTGCTCTTCATTTCTGCATCTAGGTTGCTTTATTTTTTCCCCATTTATATAACTCAGATATTTTAATAGCTTCTTTACATTTGTAAGTCAATAAAGTATCTTAGATAATACTACACAATTTTTTTCAAAATTTGATTATTGAATCCTCCCTTGGTTGACAGTTATATGTATTATTTATTCTCATTAAGAAGATAGATTATATATATGGTACACAGGTAATAAAAAGCATAGACTGATATCTGTGATCCACTAGAAATATTTACCTTGGCATTTAAGTCAATGTTAATTCTGACATCTATTAACCCCAGCCTAGAACAACAATTTTGCATTTCTCTATACTCCTTGATATTATATTTTCTATGCTATGCAATTTAAAGTTGCTGTTTTGCATGAACACTTCAATATCCTCTAGACAACACAACTGATTTTAAGATCTTTGGTGACAGATTGTGCTAGTCCTGGGCTCAGTTGCTCTCAATCTGTTCTCTCTTCCCCTGCTTTGTTCTTTATGAGAGGCATTCACCTCTTTGGGTGAATTTCCCAGGATCTACCTGTGGTTTGGCTTCTACAAGCATTGACAATGGAGACACTCCAGGGGGTTTGCAGGGGGATGGGAAAGGAAAATGTTATTCTCAACATCATCTTTGCTGGGAAGTGTATTTAACTGTGACTTCAATGTCTTTCAAGCTTGAATCTAATTGGCCTATCATGGTTCCAGCTTTTAAAAAAATGACTCTGGCCTTTTAGGAATACCATCTGCTGTCCCATCTAAGGGTGGCAATAACTTCCTGCTATTGTTAATCTTTGTTTATTTCATCTTTTTTTCAATATATTTCATGAATTATGCTGTTACAGTTGTCCCACTTTTTTCTCATCATCCTCTTTATGGCCTCCCCAAACCTATACCCTCTTTTCCAAATAATTCATTCAAATATAAATAATTTATATTTAAATGTCAAGTTATAAATATTTAAGTGGTTACTTTGTTCTAGGTTAGACTCTGATATACCAATTTTATAAATTATTATAGTTATACAAAATAGTATGACATTATTTTGATAGCATTTTATGTATCAGAATATTGACATATAGAAATATTCATGAAATTTCTTAAGAATTGATATTGAGGGTGAAAATTGAATTTAAATTCAGTTTGATCTACCTCTTCAGCCAGGGCTTTATGCACAGAGCATGTGTTTTACATGGTAATCTGTGTATTCAGTTGATAAATACCTAAACTTTTTTCTTACCAAAGCAAAGCCTTTATGATCATAATAGACAGTGAAAAAGAGCAGGTGTTCATTAACTCTGAGCGGGACTTCTGAGTGACACAGTGAAATGACGTTTTAGAACATGGCAGTGCTGTGTCCCAGATAAACTCGTAGGGCAGAGCAGCGAAAATAGATAGGAGGCTATGCAATAACCCAGGCAAGAGTTCAAGGTGGTCTGGCCCAGGGCGATGGTGCTGGGGTGATGATAAGTGTTCAGATTCTGACTGTATTTTGGAAGTAGAGCCAATAGAATTTGACGGCAAATGAAATGTGATATTGGAGAGAAAGAATTATTGCCATAAGTGAGATGGAGGAAACTGTGGGAGAAACATATTTTCAGGGGTACCAAAAATAGAGTTTTACATATATTAAGTTATATTTTTATCAAGTACATATGTCATCATGAAAACTAGCTTTCAGGTGATGCAAATGCAGCTACATGTAAGCACCCACAAGTATGACTATATTCTAAAGAATTCTGAGACAATGTAACCCCATTTAGCAAACCACTGGAACCTAAATAATGTCTTTTTAAAAAGTCAAACTCAAAAAGGGAGCAAAGTGATCGAGGAAGCATGACGCATCTTGGTTAACGCCACTGCGCGGGCTTCTGAAGGAAGACCCAGGCCTGCGGTGCAGACACGCGGCACGCCTCCTCTCACAGACTTGAAAGCTCAACAAAACTTGTGGTTCAGTGCAAGTTAAAGATTTACATAGTTTATAATTAAGCATAACTTATTTTAGATACTCAGCTTAACTTGTGTACAAGTCTATTTTCTGCTCATTGGCTGTTAATCTAGAAAGCAGATTTTTGCCGTCTTCATACCATTTGCCCCTTTGTTGTTCTAAGCCAAGTTCTCAAATAAACAGGCAATTCCTTAAATACTGAGGTGAGTTTGCCAAAAGGTTTAGTGTAAAAATGAGTTCATATATAGTATATGACAGTCTATAAAAATGAAACTGGAGCAAAATAATAAAATAGCATATAAGGAATACATTGCACATGGCAATCATAAACTCAAGTTCAGGGCTTGTATTCCAGACACAGCTTTGCTGCTCTGTGTGTAACTGAACCTGAAGTTTCATTATTGGATCTTTCTCAGAGACCTCACTTTCTAAATTAACTAAAGATTCCATGCATTCTGTCAGTCCAAGGGAAACTATTTTTATAAGTTGTATTCTTTTACTTTGATGATTCTAAATGTTTGTAATAGCTATATTTTAAAATGTATTAATAGCTTTAATTTAAAGCTAAGCTTATACTTAGAAACAAATAATATCAAAATTTTAAAGCAAACTCTTTAAGATTTTTTTTCCATTTGGTCAAACACTGTGTTTAGAATTAGTAATGGTTCATTCATTTGCTAAAATAATGAAGGGCTTTCTTTGCTTTTAAAAGTTTAAGAACAGAAAATCACAAAATAAATGGAGTATATTTCCCTTCAAGAGTCTTTATCTACTTTTCCAGAAAAAAATAATTGTCACAAAACTAGAAATTATTTCCAGCTTTTTTTCAAAATGTGGGAAATGAAATTCATCTGGAGGGTGTTAATTTCTACTGAAAGTCCAGATGATGGGTAGAGAACTTCCCCACACTATCCTTTGAAAGGGAGACCTTAAAGAAAACATCAAATAGAAACTTTTATCCTCAAGTATATGATCATTTTTACATCACTCATTGATTGAGATCCACAGTGATGATTTGAAAGTTTAGTATTCAGACACTATTCTAAACATTGTTTACACCACACAATGGGAAACATGTTAACAGTATCAATGCTCATAGTTTATACAAAAAATAATAAAAACAAAAATTAATTACATTAATACTTCTGGCAAAGATCATGGTAGTTAATGAAAGCCTAATAAGTACTATTCTTCCTCAGCGACACACACATATAATAAAAAATTAAAAATATCTTTGCAGTTAAAAAGGGGAAAAATTTGATCCCATAAACCTCAAAAGATGATGACAAAAGAAAAAGCAAGTAAAATTATAGCATCATGGTATTGCCTCTAACTCGCTTCCATAGTCCCCTGCTTAAAGACACAGTGACTAAAAAGTGTAGTTAGAATATAAAATATGTGGGCCACAAAAGTTAGTTTCGAAGGGAAATTAAACAGGTCTTAGAAGAAACTCAAGGAGAACCTAAACACAATATGGCAGTACAAAGAGAAAATCTGGGCAAAATTTTCTAAATATCGTCAAAGAAAATGAAATGACATAAAATATACAAATATGCCGTAGAACAGAACATTAAATGGTAACTATTCAGTCTAGAAAAAATGTAAGCCAAGGAACAGAAGATATGATTGAAATTGCTACTGTTGGAATGTATGTCTCTCTTGCTTAAGGGAAATTCTGTAGCCCTGGATGTTGTGTTTTGCCTTTCTGATAAGGGTAGCAGTGACTAGAATGAATTTGAAAGCTATGTGATGTAGATCCAGAGTCATAATTAACATTAATGCAAATCTTTGAATACCTTTATGGGGAACCACCTAACAACTTGGGACCTACACCCTGAGCTATTATGTAAGTAAAAAATGAATGCTCTGGTTTCTGTAATCGTAAAAGGGGGAGGTGTTCTTTAGTATCGATTCCAATCATACCACAACTGCCTGAACTGGATAATTTGTGCTTGGTATAAATGAGAGTTTGTTGTATTAGAACAACCAAGAAAAAAACATGAAATCTGTTTCTTTTAAAGACAAAATATTAGAGATATAAAAAGGCAATGAAAATGAAAAAGTAAAACTATAGAGTTTTGCCAAAAAGAGGGGAAGAGAATTAATAGATTCAGGAACAGAGGAACTGGATAGAAAAAAAAAGAAATGGAAATTATGTTGCAGACATAAGTTCTGAGATAATCACAGTGAAAGCAGATATTAGTGGTACAATTCAGATAATCTAACATCACAATAGTTTATATTCCTGAAGTAGATAACTCAACAAATAGAATGAGAAATTATTCAATAATGCAGTATAAAAAAATGTCTGCAATGAAAGAAGAAAGCATCTCTAGGCTGGATGCTGTGCCATTTTCCAGGAAAAACTTGATATAGTACAGCTAACCATGAGTCATAGCCATATTATATCACTGAATGTCTAGGGTAAAGGAAGAATTTTTAGGCATCCTGGAAGATAAATAGACACTTACAAGAAGAAAAAAATTAGGCTTATTTTAAACTTCCCTTCATAACATTCACTATCAGAAGAAACTAAATCCATGTGCACTAAGTTCTGAGAAAAATAAAAAAGGGCCCGAGATTCCTTAAACACTGACCACATACTACTTGGTTGTATGATAGATTTTATCAAATATAAAAATACTCAGATAATACAATACTAGTGCGCCTTTGTGAAAAATAAATTCCTGAATGTCAGATTCAGTCAATCTACAAATGAACCAAAATGTAAAGTCAGAAGTAAAGATGCTGACAAAATGTAATTTCTGTTTACAAAACAGAAACAAATTCCTTCAAGCATAATGACAAAATATAATGATATAATTTGTACAGCTTTATGAGAAAGAATGAAGTGCAAAAATTAGTGTATTTCTACTCTGTTAATCTGTGTCGAGAAGAAGAACATAATGATGGGAAGACAAGGCACACAAACCACTAGATGACTCACACAGGGTTTACTTGTCTAAAGGATACTGAAGAACACCAGCAAAATCGGAATACAAAATGACAAATCAACATGCTCTAGAGCCAGTGGAGAGACAATAACCTGCGCCCTCAAGTCTTCACAAGGAGTTGCCAGTAATGGTTTCTGATTACGAATCACTTCAGATGTTTTCTCTTCCCCTCTTTCCTGTGCCTTCCATACATAGTCATATATGACTAAGCCTGAAATAGTGTTAGCACTAGCTCCTCGACTTGTGCCAGGGGCCATCCCCTCTGGGCCAAGTGCTCCCCCATCAATCTCTCAGTTTACATAATATAAAAAAACAATAACAAGGTGAGGTCCCAAATACCCAGCATCAGCCTGGATCCCATTTATCACCCTCTCCAGGCTTACACGGTCTGATGTAACTGCATTCCTTGACTCAGGGCTATGTAATAAGAACAGGGATCACTTACCCAGATGTCTCAGTCAGTCATGTTTATAGGTCTTTTAATAAGCTCTATCCTGCAGCTAATTACCTCATCGTTTATAGCCAGAGTAAATCAATACGGTAAAAAAAACAACCCTGAAATGTGTAGGTTTTTAAAAAAACATAATGATCTAACCTCATAATGTGCTTCATAAGTCCTTAGCCTTAGCCTGATCATTTTCAAATATGTCTTAAAATGAAGAAACATTTATCTAAAAATCATCAAATCCTTTGTGTTTTCCTGTTTCATTTTTCTGGGTTTAATTCAAATAGAATTGAATATAATTTCTGTATTATCATCCAACTTTAACCTAAAAACATATTGAATCTTCATTCTTTCCATCATTTCACCAATATTCTTAGGGTGGAGAACTATACAGAATGGCATTACCTAATGTTAACAATGACTGTTTCCAGTATTGTGGTAATGACAGCCAAGTGCCCTCTCTCAATTTAGAGAATGTATTAGAATGTGAATAAGATTCATATACTTTTACTTCTGTGAATTAGTCATTATGCCCCTATAAGTCTCTTCTTGGCTGTGACATTCTCTCAGATTTTCCTTGTTTGTGATGATCTTTTGGAGGAGAATTCATTACAAATCTATAGACTATCTCTCAGTATTTGTCTGATGCTTATCTTCTGATCAGACAGGGGTTATGTGTTTTGGGGAGGAGGACCACATAGGAGAGGTGCCATTTCATCATACCATGGTAAGGATTCGCACTATCAAAGTGACATCACTGCTGATATCAACCTTGATTGCCTGCTGAGGTAGGATTCCCCAGGTTTTTCCACTGTAAAAGTATTCTGCTGCCCCCTCCTTTTTCCATGCTGTTCTCGTGGGAGCAATGAATTTGTTTATAACCATCACAGAAATAAAGGAATATAGTTTAATAAGTATTTTGAAGACATTTGAAGAGGTTTTTTAAAAATTATGGATTTGCTGGAAAACAGAAACTCTAATAATTAGCTAATTCTTGTTGAATGTTTACTATTACTAGACACTACTTATGAATCATCTCATATAATCATTAATCTAACTTTAAGTGAAGTATGTATTATCCCCATTTTATAGACACAAGGAGCTGACTCAAAAAGAGGCTTATTCACCAAGACCACACATATTTGCATAGCTACTTTTCCAATCTGGCTCCTATGTGATTCAAAGACATAATCTGTGTCATACCACAAAGATAGTAGATGCTTTTGAAAAGATTAAATCTCTAATCTGTCTGCCATTAGCATGTTTCAGGGAAATATCAGAGGTCCCATGATCTCCTTTTAGCAATTTAAGTCTACTTGGTTACTATGAATTAAACATTTTCATTATTGGGTTTTGTTGCTAAGTGAACTACCTTGCTTTCTTTTTTTCCTTTGACTTCAATTTGGCTGGCATAAACTTCTTTTCAATATGCTAATAATATTTCAGTACTCCATAGAATAAATAACATCATATAATATTGTCAATAAATGAGTCTACTATTTATTCTGTCAGTGAAACTGAGTATAAAACATTATTTAAATAAGTCTATTTTATGCCAAAGTAAGTAAATAGTGCAGTTCTTTCCTCCTTATTATTGAAAATACAAGTCAGCTTTTAGTAAAGGGAATGCAAAAGCATTAAAAAAAGTAAATTTAGCCCTGGCTGGCGTAGCTCAGTGGATTGAGCGCGGGCTGCGAACCAGGCATCGCAGGTTCGATTCCCAGTCAGGGCACATGCCTAGGTTGCAGGCCATGTCCTCCAGCAACCGCACATTGATGTTTCTCTCTCTCTCTCTCTCCCTCTCCCTTCCCTCTCTAAAAATAAATAAATAAAATCTTTAAAAAAAAAAACCCTATATATTTAAAAAAAAAAGTAAATTTACATTAATGCTGACATTTAAATAACTGGTATATCAGGGTAAAAAAGACAGTGCAAAAATCAGTAAAGGATATGATTACATTTCACAAGTCCTTAGCAGAGACTGAGTTAATTTATTTTTAGTAGCCAAAACATCTAATAAGGTAAAAGACTGAGAAACACTTGGTAAAATTGTTATTGCTGTTGATCATTTTTACAAAAATCTGTCAGGGTATTAACTTACACAAAACAGCCAAATTTCTTTATATTACCAATTTTCAGTAAACAAACATGGCTGCCGGCATGTTTGTTAAAACTACCCTCCCAATTTGTTTTACAAATTACAAACACCACAAGAACTACTTTTAAAATGTTAATGTTAAACATGTTTTAAAATTGAATTAAAAAGCAGGCACAGAAGAGTTACTTAATTTCACTGATGTCATACAGAAAATCTGACATTGAAATACAACACCAAATTCCCATTTATATTCTCTATGAACAATAGACTCACTTTTTGTAGCATACAAATTCATCCAGTAAATTGGTGATAGTGATTAGCATTTGAATAGATAGAAGGCAGTAGAAGATTTTGGTCTTGGTTAATATTATATAGGGCAATAGGTTTGGAATTAAAATATCAGCTAGATTTTTATTTAAAAAAAAACAGGAAAATAGTTGGTTGTCTGTACAGGATGCCAAAGACAGCTAGAAATAACCCTTAACTTTCACTCACTTTTCATAAAATGCATGTTTTTATTCCCTTAAGGCCAGGGCCTTTGCAGCCACTGCAAATATTGCAGGCTCCAGAACCCTGTTAACTACTAAAAAATGCACATTTCATCCTTGGTTGAATCTTGTTATTGTCTCTATATTTACATTGTGTGGTATATACAGATATAGCATCTATTTTCTGTTAAACAAAATCATAACTGGCATGTAGAGGTATGGAACTCGCTTCTGTATTCTTGCTGTCTTTGTAAGATATGGTGTCCTCATTCGAGCTTTCCTAAATTTTGGAAACAGCAGTTTTTTGTTTGTAAGATGAAACAGCACCACCTTGTATCCTGAAGTAAAGCTACAGCTCCTCTAAAATCTCAGAACACAGTTGAGGTCTGTGTTTCAAATATATGTACTGATGATTATGTTATAAAGCAGATGAAATTTAATTGTGGGCCAGCTCTTGTTAGGTTCTACTGCATTCTTGCTAAACCATTAAATGATGCTATTATATTTACCCTCCGATATTACTTTTTCCCTTACTATCAAAATTTACTATGATGCAAACTAAATGCAGAAAAAAATGTTATACATTTAATTGTGTAATATCTAGCAAATAGATAATAACCTAGAAAACCTCATAAAGTGGTGAGTGAACTGGATGTTGTTTTATCAAACTTTATGTACAAAAAAAAGACAGGTTTGCTAACCTATATTGTAGATGTTTTAGATAACTCTAAAGCTTACAAAAGGCATAAACAAATGTTTTAATGTGATATAAATATATAAATATAAACTAATTTACCTAATTATATTTATTGGAGTTACCTCAGCATTACTCTATGGAATTTCACTTTATTATCTTTTTATTTTTTCCAAAATATATAACTTATTTATACCCTTATTTTACCCTCCAGAAAATAAATTGGCATTTCTTTAGCATATTTTTAAATAGATTTAACTGACCATAAAAATGATTTCATACAAATATAGGCATGGATATTAAAACTCTTCATGAAGGTCATGAAATGATGTTCAGTCAGTTTCTTGTACGGGTGGAAAACCAAAGCTCAAATTTGTACTTGTGACTTAGAAAAATCATGATGTACACTGTGATCCACATTAGATGTTAAAAGATTTCTTCAATAGTGTGTGTGTGTGTATATACATATATATAAAACAAATATTTTTTAACAATAATAAGATTTTCTACTGTCTAAACCATTGCATATTTCAATCAAATCTAATTCACAATTCATTGTAAATATGAAGAATATTAAAAATGGATTTATACAAAATCTAAACTGCCTAAAAGCTAGTGTATAAGTTTGTGATTGCTAGAGTAATATTTGCATTATTATTTCGATGGCTTTATGACCCCTTTAAATTTTGGGCCAAAATACAATAATGTTAAAGGTGGAATGAGTTCTTATTTTTCTCCTGGCCAACACAATATTACGCTCACATTTGCCAAGTAAGAGTGACCCTATATTTGGTTTTAAAAGCAAATCCCATGCCATAAAATTAAATTATGTTATGGGAATACTTAAGCTTAGCCAGGTGCCTGGAATCTTGCTTCCCATTCCTTTGATTGCTTTATAATAAGACCTTCTATGAGGAAGGTTCACTTGTCAGATTCCTCTCTGCATTAGAAATGCCTGTTTGCATGTGTCTTCTAAGAAGTAAAGTATCAGAAGGCTTTCAATGTACCTGACTTATATTTTAACACTAGTACTTATACCAGTGACTGAATGGTACATAAGAGATGCATAGTAAAGATGTTCTATGAATCCCTTCTCTCACATAATTGACAGAATAAAATGTATGTGACACAAAAAAGTTTACAAGGATGAAGTTCCAAGCTACACTCCTACTCATGCCCAACAATAATGATAACATGATATACTTAATGAAAGAAGAAAGAAAAGCATATCTTTCCTTAGAGTTCCAAGTACTCAATAGGTAAATTACTTCATTAGATCAATCTATATCTATTTAATAAATTTTAAAGACTATACATATCTGCTTACTTTTATCAGAATTAGAAAGAAGGAGGCTCGGATTATGGAAACTCACACTTTTTACAGCATTATGGAGTAATTGTAATCCATTACAAGGTTTTATACATTTTGTTTCAAACTCAGGAGTATTTTCAATTTCTGTTGCTCTTGTTTTGATCTTCTGATTAGTTTAAGTTTGCTCACTTTAGCAAAAAAAGGAGCTCAATAGAAATTTGTTAAATGAATCCTTTTTTGACAATGTATTAAAATAAAATGCATTTGTATATAGGTATTTAAATAGATATGGAGTTAAAAGTATTATGTAACTAAAAAACTGTTGACATATGAAAATTCTGAATGTTTCCATTTTTATATATGAAATTAATAATAGTACTAAGTATAGAATTCCTCCAGGATTCTCTATAGAAGAGTATAAAAAATTATGTTTGGATACTGGGAAACCTTTGTAGGAGTAGTGAGTGACTTTTAGAATCCATCAGACCTTCAAGTTCCCAGCATATACGTTCCCCGTAACATTACACAACTTCTAAGTTCCCCCCACTATAAGATTTATTTTGACCCGATTTAAGCTTTATTTTCTTGATATTTTGATAGAAATAATCAACTATATACTACAAGTAATTTCAAAATCTTGTGCAAGTAGGAAAATAGGATTGGGGTATAATATTAAATTGTAACAAATTTATTTATTGTTTCATTAAACTATAAGACTAAAATTAGAATACTGTGTATAATAAATATGACTCAAAGTTGAACATATGGTATATTCAGGAAATAATATTCTTAAATATTCTGTACTTATGATTTCTAGGGAATGAAGGAAAGAAAATTGGAGAATGTTTAGGGGGTGTGGTTGATTCAAAATTAAGACTGAACCAAATGTGAACAGCATTATTGAACTGTAAAGAGAATAGGGGATTGAAAGTGCCTGTTCATGACCTTTTGGATTCACTGTGAGGTAAACTGAATTGCTCCAGTAGAGATGGTAGGAAAGAGAGAAGACAGAAGAAAGCAAAATTTACTAACTAATTTCATTATTGCTTTTAATTACTACTATAAGGAACCAAAAGGTCATGACAGAATGAAGAGGGATTCAAGGTGCTACAAATAGGCACTGAGTGTGAAGCCAACCAACAGAACAAAAGCACAGACCTTCACAGATACCAGAATGTTGAAAAAGAGATATATTTCTAAAATATCAAATTATATTTAAAACTGAATAATAACTACACAGTGAAGGAATAAGTTAAACATTGGAGGGCAGAATGTTTCCTTCTAAGAGGAAGGAGAAAATAGTGTGGAGAGGCAAGCCCAGATCCTAGACTTCTTTGGATATGCCTTATATTGTAGACGTGAGTTTGGAAATCAATAAACTTTTCATATATTCTTTTAGAATTACATTTTTATAAGTAAGAATTTAAAAATAAAACAAAAAACAAATGAATCTAAATGTGTATTTAGTTGGTGATATAAGGAGAGGAAGTATCTTAAAAGTGGCTTTAAAGAATAGACATTTTTTCTATATATCTCAGAGGGACATACATTAAAGACAAAAAGAACTGCAACAGAAAATCTTAAACATTTACACAATCATGTTTTTGCTTTAGTGTTTATATTTTATAATATGATATGCATGTATAATGTGTGACTAAGCAAATGAGTAATAATTTTGAAATTTTAATTCTAACAGTCTTGGGGTTATTGAGAACTGGAATTCTCAGCCCAGATATAAGAGAAACATATATAATGTGAAAGAGGGTAAGTAAAATCCCTGGAGGCCCTGAATTTGAATTTGATGCATCAGTATGAGCTCATGGGGACTTTTAATAACAGCATCTTTAAGAATATATTTTTGAGAAAAAAATAAATGTTTTCTATATGTTTCCAGAAATGAAAGCTTAGAAAGGATAACCAACCAATGGCAATGAACCTAAATGTGATCTTAAAACATATACGTAGATTTCATATGTACAGTACGCATATACGCATGCATATTTTTTCTCTCACTGGAAGGAACCAGGGATTCTTGCAGAAAAGACTAGCAGAAACCATTCAAGATAAAATGGGCTGTAGTACCGTGTCGGAGTCTTTCGAACATGTTGCATGCTGTTGAAAGACAACTCAGGAGTCATCTTGAAAAGGATCCCACTTAGCAAAGACTCGAAAGTTTGAATATTGGTATTAACTGCAGTACATGAATGTATGCAAAATTTGTTTCAAGCCATGAGTTCATAGTGAGAATAAAAAGCAAAACACAATGGAGCAAAATTTAAATAAATAAATAAATAAATGAATAAATAAATAAAACTACCATCCATCGATTGGATACTGTTGAATATTTTTTCATTATTTTGAAGCTGATAAAAAAGAAATCATTATGCATTTATCTCATCTTTCACAAAGTGTCCGACTAAGTAACCAAATACTGGTTGACTAGACAAAGTTACTTTGTCTTTAGAGAATTAGTTCATCTAATATGGAAAGAAGCAATAATTTAATTAGAGTATTGTATTTTTCATTGGAATTAATGGATCTAAATAGTTAAACACAACTGCTAATATCACAGATAGAGGCAACAAAATAATATGTGCATCCTAAAGGAAAAAATAGAATACCAAATGTATAGTGGTCATGCCTAACAAAACAAAACAAAAAACAAAAGCAACAAATAATTACACACACACACACACACACACACACACACGCACATGCACATGCACTGGGAACCTAAATCTAAGCAAGCCTTGAAATCCTATTTCCTATTTACAGGAAATACAAAGAACAGAGAAACATCAAACAGGGCCTTTGAGATATAATCAACAAAATTCAAAATGTGTAAAACTGTTAAACAAAGAGCTGATTGCTTTGGTTATTAATTGTAAGAAAATGAAGTTGGACAGAGACAGAGGTCAAGAGAATCTACAACCTTAAAAAATTATATCCTGATTAATGAGCAATCTACAAAAAGAAAAATTATAAATTACATGAGACAAGTGAATATTGGACATTGGATATTTTGCAATATTAACAAATCATTGTTCAAATGTTTAGGTTGATAATGATTTTTATTTATTTTTATTTTTACATTAAACTTTTTAGAGCACTTTTATGTTCACAGCAAAATTGAACAGAAACTACAGAGAGTTCCCGAACACTCTGTGCTTCTCTTCAGACAGAACCTGCCCTACTGTCAACGTACCTTAACAGAGTGGTACATTCATTACAACTGGCGGGCTTACAACAATTCCTCACTATTACACTAAGTCATAGTTTACACTAGGATTCACTCTTGGTGTTGTATACTTCATGGGTTTTGACAAATACATCCATGTATCCACCATTAGAGTATCCATGTAACCATATATGTACTATTAAAGTGTCATACAGAATAGTTTCACTGCCCTAAAAATCTTCTGTGCTCTGCATATGCATCTCTCCTTGTCTGCATTCCCTGGCAATCACTGATCTCTTTCCTGTTTCCATAGTACTGCTTTTTCCACAATGGCAAATAGTTGGAAACATACAGCATGACGCCTTTTAAGACTGGCTTCTTTCACTTTGTAATATGCACTCCAATTTCCTCCATGTCTTTTTTTTAAGAAAATTATTTTTTAAATATTTATTTATTTTTAGAGGGGGGGAAGGGAGGGAGAAAGAGGGAGAGAAATATTAGTGTGTGGTTGTCTCTCACGTGGCCCCCATGGGGGACCTGGCCCACAACCCAGGCAAGTGCCCAGGCTGGGAATCGAACCACTGACACTTGGGTTCACACCCACACTCAATTCACTGAGCTATATCAGCCAGGGCTCCTCCATGACTTTTCATGACTTGATAACTCATTTTCTTCTAATGTGGAATAATATATTGTCTAGATGAGTGATTTTCAACTGTTTTCATCTCATGGTATACATAAGCCAATTAGTAAAATTATGTAGCACACCAAAATCTTATTTTTTGCCAATCTGACAAAAACTAGTTATACTTTTGATTGATTTACAAAAAATAATAGTAATTACCTACCCTTTTTGCTCCAAAGTGACTTTCTAAAAAAGAGGTGCCTACCCATGTACATAAAGATTTCTGGTACCAAGAATTAACTAATCAGATGCAACCTTATTATGTGACGTGACCAATAGGATGCAAGTCTATTATATGACCTGTATATCTATGGTTCAAGACAGGATATTCGCATTGGTTGACTACTGTTGTGTTGCTTGTTAATATTTTAAATGACAATCTAAGGGAAAAGAGGTCAGTGCCCCTGACTAAACAGTAAGGTAGTGCATGTTTGAAAAATTCTTGTGGTACACCAGTTGAAGATCATTGGTCTAGATATACTAGTTTATTTGTCCATTCATCTACTGAAGGATATCTTGGTTGCTTCCAAGTTTTGGCAATTATACATAAAACTGCTTTAAAGATTTGTGGTTTTTATATGGACAAAAATGTTCAGCTTATTTGGATAAAAATCTAGAAGTGAGATTGCTAGATCACATGGTAAGAGTATGTGTAGTTTTATAAGAAACTGCTAGACTGTCTTTCAAAGTTCCTAGACCATTATGTATTCCAACTAACAATGAGGGAGAGTTCCTATTGCCCTGCCATTGTGCTACAACCTTTGCTATTGTGAGTGTTGTGGATTTTCACCATTTTAATAGGCATGTGATGGTATCTCTTCATGGTTTTGAAGTTCTCTTATGACAACACATGATGTTGAGAATCTTTTCATGTACATATTTGCTATCTGTTTATCTTCCATGGTGACATGTTTGTTCAGGGTTTTTGGTCTGTTTATTAATCAGGTTGTTCTTTTTTATTTTCTTATTGTAGAGTTTAAGTGTTCTTTGTATACTTTGGTTAATAGACCTTTATCATATGTGTCTTGCAAAAACCATCTCCCAGTGTGTAACTATCTTCTCACTCTATCACAGTGCAGAAGTTATTAAGTTTAAAGAATTCAGTGTTGAATCTAAAAAATCATTTCTATGCCCAGTGTCATCTAGATTTTCTCCTAGGAGTTTTACATTTAGGTCTATGGTCCACTTGGAATTAATTTCTGTGAAGGA
The DNA here is from genome assembly GCA_004024845.1 of Tonatia bakeri. NCBI lineage: Eukaryota > Metazoa > Chordata > Mammalia > Chiroptera > Phyllostomidae > Tonatia > Tonatia bakeri. The sequence goes on from PVIA01000207.1 coordinate 398,297, forward strand.
TGTCAGTTCCTTGTCTAGATTTTTATTTTGCATATGATGTTCAACTGTTCCATCATCATTTGTGGACAAGACTATATTCTATTATATTGTCTTTGCTTATTTGTCAAAGATCTGTTGACTATATGTCAACTGGAGCTTTATAGTAAATCTTGAATCTGATAATGCAAGCCCTCTGACCTTGTTCTGGTTTTGTTTTTAAAAGGAGAGTGATAAATATGAATGAGGGGACCATGGATGGAGCCGAGGGGAGATGGGATTGAGGGCAGGAAGTGGGTGTGGGTGGGGTGGGGGCAAGTGGTGGTGAGAAAATGGAGGCAACTCTATTTGAACATCAATAAAAAATATTTACTTAAATAAATAAATAATAACAAGGAAAAAAAGAGACAATGGGAGAAAAAGAAGAGTGATGATACTAAGTATTGGAGAAGGTATGGACTGACAAGAGCACATACATTGCTGGTGAGATTATACAATGTTGGAACAGATTTTTAGAGCAATTTGGCAAATACTTAGTAAAGTTCATACCTTTTAACCCAGATTGCCAAACTGTTACACATACAAAACTTGGGCACACATGACAAGGTGTACATGGTAGCCCTTTTATATCAAAACAATTATAAATGAAGCTGATGCCTACTAACTGGCAGATAAATGAAGTATGGAATAGTTATAAATCATGAAAATGAATTGCATCTAAATGTGTTAATGCAGATAAATTTTAAAAACAAATATGGCTTTTGAAAAAAATGACAAAGATTGATACATAGTAAATATTAATGTAAAATTTAAAAGCATAAACAAACTATATTAATGAAGATACATAGCAATTTTCTACCGAAATATCTCAAAAACATCAGCAGTATGTCTCTCCTAGTATCCAGTCATGTTGTGGCTGAGCATTTATGCATCTTCATCATAGAAATATTAGTATCTAAATATTATCCCTCTCCCAATATTTCTTTTGTGATGCTTCTCCATCTTTGCCTGCTTCCTTTAAAGAGTACCCCTTTCCTATAACAAGCACTATACATGTGAAGGAAAAAAGATTAAATCAACCTCCTCCATGATACCCCCATTCATATAATTGCTGAAATATTAAAATCCATATTTTGTAACTTAAAAATAGAATACATTCTGTATGACAATGCTTGTTCTCTAATTGCTTCATAAGCTTTTTGAAGAAGACACTGCAGAACGTTTATGCAGGCGGTGAGCATTCTGTGCAAGCCTGTGAAAGACAAGCTACCACAGCATCACATCCACCAAGTGGTAATTGTTGCTGCTTGGTTTGGAGCTTCTCGTGAATGTGATGTTCTAAGAATTAAACACTTGAGATTTTTTATTAAAAGCTTGTTCGCTTCCTCTATTCGAAGTTTTTTTATTTGCCAAAGGGAATATTACATGGAATGTCAACTTTTGACTTCCTAGAGTGTTTAGTTTTTTTGGAATCTGAAAAAACAATTAAGTAGAAGTTATTCCAAAAAAACAGTTAAGGATAAGAGAAATGCCATATGAGAGGAGGATAAATGCTATTTTAATTTTCACAGAAGTTGAAAATGAATTTCAGAGGCAATAAAGTAGAAAACTTTCTTCATTAGGGCAAAGTGTATAAATTAAAAATAGAAATTAGTCAATGCTACAACAGGGACTAAGGACAGTAAGAAAATAATCCTTCAATGTATTTAATTTATTTCTTGTTAGAAAATACTTCTTTTTTTGAAGTTTTCCTTAAACCCAAGAATGAAAAAGGCCGATATCTAAATTTTACATTCATTTGTAACATTTATTATATGATACATTAAATAATTATTATTTATCTCCTTTAATAGAAGAATCCTTTTGTTTGTCTTAGTACTTTGTACATGTTGAGACAATTTGCATAAAATAGATATTCAAAAAAGAATTGTTGAATAAATAAAATCAAAAGTGTCAAAATAAAATGCTTAGTAGCCTATTATATTGAGAAAATCACACAGATAAAAGGACTTTAGATTCTTTAGAGAATTTGACTATATTTTTAAAAATATTCTGCATTTGTTCTCAAATTTTATAATTCATCCAGGAATCTTGTTAAAATGCAGATTTTGATTTAGGAAGTTTGAGTGGCAAGGTGTCCTAAGATTCTGCTTTTCTGATAAGTTTCCCTATTGCTCTTAAGAGCAAGATTTAAGAAACGTGTCTGTATGCTGGCCAGTGAGGCTCAGTTGGTTGCAGTGTCATCCTGTGACTGAAAAGTTGCAGGTTCAATCCCTGGTCAGAGCTCATACCTAGGTTGCAGGTCTGGTTCCCAGGGGTCTGGACATGAACAGTCCTCAGTCCAGGCTCTTAAGGGAGGCACCCAATCAATGTTTCTCTCTCACATCCATGTGTCTCTCTCTCCCTTTCATTCTCCCTTTCTCTCTTTGAAAACAATGGAAACATGCCCTTGGATGATGATAAAAAAAGAACATATTTTTATTGTCTCTGCTCTCGGGATCTTCCCACTCCCTTTTATGCCTCTGACTCCTTTGAACCTGATAGTTCATACAACTCAGTAACTTTTCAAAACTTGGACTTAAATGTCAGGCAAACTTAGGATAGAGTCCCAGCTCTAAATTTGGTGGAAAAGTTATTTAACCTAAGTTACTGTATCTAAAATATGCTTAAAATGAAAATGCCCCTGATATCATTTGTGTGAAGAATAACTGAAAAAAAATGCTATAAAACATTTAGGCTTATAACTTGGTTCTGATAATAAAAATAACATTGCATGTATTATTAACTTAATAGTGGGAATCATAGTGGTGGTAGAGATAGGGGAGGTAGTAGTGGTATTAATCAGTATAAAGCAGAAAATACAAAACAAGCATATCTTGCCAAATCTTGGTATACTTAATAGAGCTCATAACATTTATAAATATCTCTTCACTTTCTGTCAAGTGTCTCAGTCCAGTTCAGAGAAACTTTGTCACATCATTATGGACGAGGTCGACAGCTATCCCATCCTCCCTAATACCTCAGAACATTTTCTCTCTGATTTTCTTTCTTGCCACTGCCACAACAATTAAGCCTACTTAATAAAAAGCTAATGGAGGTATTTGCACTTTTATGATATTTTCCCTTAAAGAAAGCTTCCAGAGACCAATTATGGAGATGTTTAAAATTTGAAAATAAGTTGCAAGTAGTTTTCTTCAGAATTCTTTAGCTGTATCTGAAACACAAAGAAAAATGGCAATATAAAAATTCCTTTACTCCTCAAGCTCGTTGCTAATTACTCACCCTATAATTTTTCTTCAAGTCTTTATAAATGTAAGAACTTCATAGTAGATAAAATATTTTATTATATTCTAGGGCCAAATATCAAGTTTATGGAGATATTTGCCTTGGGCATTTGTGACTCAAAGATCAATTTATACTAACCAAAACAAACTATTAGATTCAATAAAAAATAAATAAAAGTGCTTTTAAGATAATCCAAGTATGTGGGTACTTATGTTTTTATTTCACCAACTCCATAAGTACCCTGACTATTACAATGGAAGAAAAAAGTGCTCAAACATTAACAAGCAGGGCATTTACTTGTGGATGAATCTCAAAACAGCAACAGATTGCCCTTAGTGGGCCAAGTAACAGTTCTAATTCCTGTTATGTGATTGACATCATTTTGCCAATTTATAACCATATCTGTAACAATTGGAGAAATATTTTCTTCTTGCCTAAACATCAAAATCTACAAAAAGAGAGTGAAATTAGAAAGAGGCATATCATGCAGATCTTTCAGCACTCCTGCAACTAGTAGACATAGTACTTTAGTAGGTAAACTTGATGCTGGTGAAAAGGGGCTCTTGCAAATGTCACGAGAAAACACTTTCGGGGACACGTGTGTATACCGAGTTTAAGCGTAGTGGCAAAACTTATTGGAATAAAAAGAAATAAAGCACCCTCAGGGAGGTAGAGAGCTGCCGGGCTCCGTTAGCGGCTGCTTTGAGGTCCCTGCTAATGCCCTATATATTTTCTTAGTTTCAGGAACAAGCAGGCCATCTTTTAAACCGTCTAACCTGTTTCCTGGTCTTTTCCTGGGCTGTGCTGAGCCCTCCTCCCATGCAACTGCTTTCCTGGATCTCCTGGGTTTCATGCCCTTATGCTATCAGATCCTTTTCCCAGATTTCCCCAGGCTAGATTCCTCCACTTTATAGTCACCCTTGTGGCCCCCACTGCACATGCCTCAGTTTTGCCTGTCATCTGGCCTCAATGTGCCTGCCCTCAGTAGAAGGACTTTCCTCTGTGTCATCCTACCTTCTACTGTGCAAGTGCCCAGCAAAGAAATTTCCCCCCTATTATGTATCTCCTCTGCCCTACCCCATAACTGGGTAACCAGGGTGAACCAGCCAGTTGTTCCCCCAGATTGGAAAACTGGTCTTTCCTGACTACTTGGGGATTAAGGTCCCTTTGGCAGAGGACACTGCTGTGCTCATGGATGTCTGTGAGGCTGTAGCTTCTCGACTTAATCAGGCTTAGCCAGTTTTCTCCCTTGTCTTTTGTTAATACCTAGCTAGTTGCCTACGCTAAAACCACTTTCTCTCTTAGCCCTTTTTTATTTGTCTGTTTGATAGAGAATAAACTGCATAAACCTAAGAAGGAAAGTGAAGGAAAGATTATGAAAGATAATATACTTTTAAATTTCACAGGATTCACCGTACATTCTTCTGATACATGAAGACAACAGCAATTAATGGGCTCATGATTCTTATCCTTTAATGTAGCTTCCTAATTTCATGAGTTCAAGATAGCTAGTCTTCCCAAGTTTTGCAAAATGACTAAACTTTCTGTTAAGTAAAGAGCTTGTTTTAATAACAGAGAGCTAACAAAATAAATAAATAAATAAATAAACCTCCAAAATTCTCCCTGCCATCAGGATTCTTGTTATCTACCAAAAAAGAAAAAAAAAGTCAGAATTACTTTCTTGACCTCTTTTGACAGAAAAGGCCAAGGTTGATAATTTAAGCTTGAAAACATAGAAAGGCTGAAGTATAAAGCCCCCAAAATTCCTTATGACATTTAGAGTTCAGGACTTAAGTTTATGACTTCAGTGATCCTTACACGGAAAGGCAGAATGGCTTAGTGGCCCAAAGTATGTGAATTGAAATCACATGCCCGTGAAGCCAGCCTTGGTCTTGCCACCTTGAAAAATCCTTTTAATCATTTCATTCTTAGAGAGTCTTCACCTTTCCCTACCTTACACAGGTGCCAGGATGAAAATCTCTAACTTATGGAGCATAAGACACAGTGTCATTAAGCAGATCATGACTCCATTATAACATCCTGGGTTTAGATTGAGAAATGAGAGCAATGGGACTCAACATATATTTTTAGTATATAACATGCTTACTCCAGCATATAAGTAGAAGCAACCAACTATACCTTTATACACAAAGCAAAAGCACATATTACCATTTCATCATTTTGCTAAAAATTGAAAATAAATGCCTTTGCAAATGTTAATGTTCTCACTCAAAATGTTCTTCTCTAAAATTGGAATCATTTTTCAGTGCTTTGGTTTTTCACATTTGTAGCATTGTTTTGTAAATGCATAGCTCTAAGCAATTTATAACGATGTTACATTAATTTGCTACAATGAATTCAGAATTCTTAAATGTTGTGTATTATTTGGCTTCATATCATGCAACAAATGTCATACATACATCATCATATGCTATTTTTGAGATATTGAAAGAAGGAAGTAAAGTTTATCACAGTTGTTTTTCCACTTAATCCATTTATGTATTCAACAAGTAATTATTAAATATCTCATATTTTCAGACTCTATGACAAGTGTTAGGTGAACAATGTTTAAAAAATACACAAAAAAAGAAAAAAATAAAGAATTACGTACAAACTATGTCCCTATGAAATATATACTTTAGTGGGAAAGGCAAACTTAAAATAAATAAATGAATAAATACATAAATAATAAGAACACAAAATAATTTTTAAATCATCTATAATAAATAAGCATGGCTTTGTAAGTTTAAAGAAGAGCATCAAGGCAGGAATCAAAGGAAGCAGAATTTAAGCTGAGATCTGGGTTGTATGAAAAGTTAGGCAGATCAGTGGCATTCCAAAGAACTCACAGCATGTGTGAGTGCCTGGTGTTGAAAGCCAGTTAGTACACTGAAGGACCTGGAAGAAGAGCAATGTTACTGGCACAGTGAGTCTGGGAGAGAATGACTGGACATGAAGTTGGGATGGTATTCGCACCTAGATATTACAGGGTCATATTTACTTCCTTGAGAAAAGTGCAGTGAATGATATTAATTTTGTTTTTAGCAAGGTGATGACATGATTAAATGTCTAGTTATAAAATATCATTTTGAGATTCATGAATAATAACATATTTGTGGGCAAGCATAAAACAGGGAGTCCAAACAGGAGTCTACAGTAGTCCAGGAGGAAATGAAAGGGGCGTGAGCTGAACTGAAGCCTGCAGAAATGTGGACTGTACCGTCAGGAAACCCTGGGGCTATAAAACTGTCCTAAGTGTGTAATGAATTATTATAAACAATGAGAGCCAAATGAGAGAGAATAGAGAATGAGAGAAGTGGCAAGAATGATTTAAAAATACCTATTTTGAGTTTTTGCATGTAAAGGTACCATATGTTTAAAAATGAAAAACAAAGCAAAAAATAAGCAAAATCTAAATGAAAAGAGCAAAAATTAGTAAGTTTTTTAGCATAATTTTTATCTTTAAAAAGCATTCTACTGAATATATCAAATGGGTAGGTGAATACACGACTTTACATCTCATCAGTAAGTTCGTGGCAAGAGATTAAAATGCAGGGTCATTTAAACCCATAAGTCATTAAGAACTGATGAGGGAGCAGTTTTCATGTTGCAATTTGAGTAGAAACTAGATTGAAATACATTTTAGAGTGAAAGGAAACTTAGTAAGTGAAAATAGTCATCTAAACAGATTTCTTTTTTTTCTTTTAGAAAGTTCCATGAGGAAAAGCAAAAGGACTTTGTGTGTTAGGAGTTGCAAACTTTGTCAAAAAAGGGTGCTTAATGTTTTGCTTCTTTTAATATGGAAGGGTACCAGGGTATATTTGAGGGATGAAATAATTCAAATGGGAGAGAAACATTGAAAACATAGAAGAGACAAGTAAATATTGAAAAAAAAAAAAAAAAGTTAAAAAAGAGTGATCCAAACCTGAAGCAATTGTGGAAGGACAAGGCCTGTGGTGGGAACAGGGACACAGCATATGGGAAGGAAGGAAGGGTGACCTTGAAATAAACAAATCACGTAATCTAACTATGAAAAAAAATCCTGCCTATAGCTATGGTATTTCAGAGTAGAGATAGGATAAATCCACTGGTACAGTCCTACATCAATTTGTTGATATCCTTTCCTTAAAGATTAAAACTAAGGAGTTAGTACTGAGTGTGTATTTAAGGATGTATTTGAGCACATACGTGCACGACACAATGTGTGGGGTGGCCGCAAAGCCATGGAATCATAAGCCTTGTATTTCTTCCATTAAGTATCTGTATGATAACAATGCTGCACAAAGTTGGTAAAGATCATAGGGGGAAATGAAAATGTGTGATGAGAAAAGAATGGAACAATACTTTTAACTAGTGGGAGATTTTGCTTTAAGCAAAACAAACTGTTGTTTACCTTTCTCCCAGGTCTTATGCTTCTCATCTTGTCTGATTTTAGGATAATAGACTGGACAAGATAGAATTGAATACAGATAAATGACCAAAGTAAATTATCTACAAATGGCTGGGCATTTGTAGGTAAAATCATGTCTTATTCAACTCATGTTCGCAGCATGATTTTTGTCAAAATAAACATGCATAAGGGTTGCAAATGACCAGTGTTTCAACAGTGGACACTAGAATAACAATAGCATTTGTCAAACTGATTTTAAGAGTAGGTTCACTAGTATCTGCCATAGAGTCTACAGAGAAGAAAATCTTTTGTACAAAGTCTAGAGCAAGAACATTCTGTGAAATACAACTCAAAATTTAAGGCAGATAAAAAGCATATGTAGGACTTTCAAAAGGACAGATTTTCAGTCCTGTCCTTAGAGATTTGGATTCAGTAAGCCCAAAGCTGGTACTGGAAATCTTGCATTTAAGCAAGTTTTACAAGCAATTGGCTTGCAAAGTGACCATACATCACAATTTCAAAAACAGGGGCTTAAAGGACACGGTCAGAACTGCTCTTTGACACAAAATTTAATGCTAGGAGTTAAACTAAGTGGAAAAATATATGGGATGGAGAGTTGGTTGGATTCACGGACCACTTTGACCTAAGTGGTCTCACTTCTTTAGAGTAGAGAGGGTGGGGAAAATCTTTAGAACCTTGTCAATCTAGGATTTTATTAATTAGAACAGATTTTCAAATTTTTACCAAGAGAATAATGTATAATCAAGCTCATGACTTCATATAATGAAGTTTTTTTTACACTTTTAAATTATTGCCTTAAATAAAACATGGCCAACAAACTCAAATTGATCTTAAATTAAATTTTCAAAATGTATATTTCTATAATTTGTTACAAGCATAAGCAGAGAAAAACAAGCTCAGCAATGATTAAAGACAGGTAGCAAAGCTTTGTCATATTGAAATGATCACTTGAATATTTTAAATGCTGAAAGAAAATAAAAAATTGCTGAACAATATAATTGGTCCTAACATCTAAACACTTTCCTACCCAGAGCACTACTAGATCATGCTGACCACAAATGCTAAAGCAAAGCTATTCACAGAAACAAGATATTCTTACCTTGGTTGCAAAATAAAAATTAAATCAGAAAAAAATCGATTTATCCATCCCTCCATAATAGTACAGTGTCTTAAATAGGCTTGCTATATATTAAGTGCTAAAATTGGGTAAAGCAATTCCTCCCATGTTATTATTCTTTATCAACTTATTTTAATATTCTAGGCCCCATGCCCTTGCATATAAATATTAGAATAAGCTTGTCTGTGTGTATCAAAAGCCATGGTCTGATCCGTACAGAAATTGCATTATACCTGTATGAAATTGGGAGAAATAGATGTCTTTACCTTGTTGAGTCTTCAATCCATGAATCTGGTGCATCTCTTCTGTTTTATAGGTATCTGGGCTCAATGTACTTACTCACAGCAAAGCTAAGTACATTAACAACTTAATAAAACTACACAGGCTATATTCAAAATACTTATAATATTATATAGACTTGTATTTTGTTCATTTTACTCTACTAAATGATTGTTTTATCTTCTGCTCAAACCCAGATGGAATAATAGACAATTGAGTTGACCTGAAATGTCCTTCTGGGAAATATTATTGGGGGCAATAAACATTTAAAATAATGTGGAATTCATCCTGAGAAAGGTAATAATACCAGTTTATTGTCATCCTCAATTAGGACAAACTAGAGAAATGGTCCTATGGTGACCAGGTCTTTGGAAGTCCCACGGAAGCCATGAGTGAATGAAAGTGATGAAAGTGAGGTTGTACACAATCAACGCAATATTCGGACCATTTGCTTCATGAAACTATAGGGCTCCTCATTTGCCTTCAACATCACTGGTTCTCCTTTCCCCCAGCTATTTCACTAAGTTGTAAGAAGTTAAATATAAAATGTGTGCCTCGAAGGTGTGTATAGGGCAGGGTGAGAGAGGATGAGTGACCCAAAGCTAGTCATCCCAGGCTTCCAACCTCTCTAAATATTATCTGTTCACTAGTTTCCAAGAATGGGCCAGGATTCTGGAAGTGTATTTTCAAATCCTGTTCCTCATTTTACCTCTGACTATGGAGAGAGAAACTTCTCAATTGGGCTATGCATTTGATTCTTCTGTGGTGTGATTTACAAATAAATTGGCCAGTATACATCCCACCCACTTACCCTTATCTCGAAGAAAACAGGATGGAAAGCTCTTAGTAACATACACCATTTTTAAAGCTCCACAGGTGATTCTGAGGCAAAGCTTAGGTGATGGAGATTGAGGTAAGCAATGCCAGTTATTAAAACCAACAGATGTGGAAGCCTATGGAAAAGCCCTTGCAACTTCCTACTGATCTCTAACTTTTCTATTAGCTTTAGATTTTCATGGGAATTCCTGTTTGTCACTGAACAATGAATTGATCTGGCCACAGGTAGAAACCAGTGGTCTCATGGCCTTGCTATTTAGAAAGCAGTAGGACAGGTAAACATTGCTTAGAAGGGATAAAGGGGAATTTTGCTTTGACAGAAAACTGTAAACCTTCCTGCAAGGTTGAGCTCTAAACTGCATAGAGCCAATTAGTGGGAACAACATTGATAGGGCAGTCTTGCAAAAATGGTCATGAGCCTCCCAAGCTAAACAACACAACAAAATCCTGAAAATTTATAGGCAAATGAGGTAGAGTTAAGGTGCACAGTCAAAAGCAGCTAATTAATGCTATCATTGTAAATCAAGATTATAGCTTGCCATGTAAATAGAAGTTGGTCATAAACATAATAGTACATGTGACTCAATGCACATCAGACTGTTGTGCATGGTCAATGTACTGGACAACTAAAGAGAAAATCATCCAATTCAGCACTGGCAGAAGGACTACTGGAATGCTAATTCAATATTAAACAGACTAATACAACTGAAATAGCTCATAGAACTGAAAGCAAATACAGGCGAAGAATTAAAGACAGGTAGCAAACAAATACAGAAGGTTAGGGAAAACTGTTAGAAGTTTGAAGCAAGTAGCTAAAGGAACCTCATCATACACTAAAAAATGTAGCCTGCTCAATAGTGGTTCTAAGGCAGAATGAGGCAGAGCACAGGCCATGCCCAGCAGTGAAGACTCAGAATGCCTGGGTTCAAAGGTCACCACCAAAACTCGTAAGACAAGTCACTTTGTGACAGGACATAGCTGAGCAGTAGCCATTCTTAGATAGGAGCTAAACAGCAGCCATTCTCAAACAGCAGCCATTCCCAGATAAGCAGTTATCTCAAGGTCGTACACTAACCCCTGCTTTCAGCAGCTGCTCTCCTCCCCCCTCCTCCTTCTGCGGTTGTAACAAGAATATAAGCATGTCCCAGCCTGATCTTGGAGCCCAGAATTTGGACACGGTCTCCTCTGGGTCCACATGAGTGAATAAAACTCCACTTCGCAATCCCTGAGGCCATTTGAGTTGTCTTTTCTGTAACAACTTAGCCTCTTATATGTAAAAATGGAAAGATATAAATGGCCTTTAACCTAGTTGCTGTGACAGCCATACATGTTCCTGAATGTTGCATGGTATACAGCATCCGGTAAACACTCCATAGGTGTCAGCTATTTAAAAAAATAATCTGTGACCCAAAATGTGTTTTGTTGTCTACATTTTTGCTTAAGGAAAGAAAGTTACTTTCTAAGTAGTGGATAATGAGTTTACCATTCATATTTCCCTAGGATGGCCAGAACTACAATGCTGAGCACACAGCCAGAAAGCTGGGTCTATTAGTTCCCTGGGGTGACTGTAACAAAGGGCCACAGACAGAGTAGCAGAGGAATACAGAAATTTCTGTCTCGTGGTCACTGAGGTTAAAGGTCTGAAATCAAGGTGTCCACAAGGCCATGCTCCCTCTGAGATTCTGGAAATAAGAAACCCATCCTTGCTTCCTTCAAGCTTCCTCCCTCTCACCCCCAACTCTTAGCCACAGCTGGCTTCCTTGGTGCTCCACGCACATGCCGGGACTGCTTCTCCTTCAAGGATCAGCATTGCTTTGTTTACTCCTCATTTCCTTCTGCTCTTTTCACATATATCGGACAGCATCAGACAGCATCTCTTGACCACCCTATATGAAAAGAATTCCAATAAGCTTTTTAGTTCATCTATCTGGCTTTATTGCTCTCCATTTCGTTAATATATTAAACATTCCACTATTTATTAATATTTAATTTAGTCCAGTACAATAAAAACATTACTGTAGGCTGTGTTTTTGTCTGTGTCTTTGTCCCACTGCTTTATATAGCACTAAGAACAGAGCCTGCACAAATTAGGAACTCGTAAATATCTATTGAATGACTAAAAATATAAAATGTAACATCTTTGCAAGGTACTTGTAGAAGTATTTGGCATATTGTGAGCACTCAATACATGTAATTTGTTGTTTCATTATTAGTAATAGTAAATACTGCTCCTTGAGAATATTGGTGATAACTTTACTGTTTGTTCATTAAACATTCCCTCATTAAATCTTTTCAATAATTCTATGAGGCAGGTATTATTATCATTAATAATAATAACATTCTACAAATGAGAAAACAGGCATTCAGAAATAAAATAACTTGTTCAGCTAAATCATCTTATAAATATAGAGTCTGAATTGTAATTCAAGACACTTGGTTTCAGATTCCATCTTCTTCAACAACTATACAATATAATTGAGTTGGTAATTCTTACCTAGGCAGATTATAATAAGAACTTCAGAAAATAGTATCAAAAACCCAAGCAAAAACAAGTATAACTAATAAAGCCTCAATATAAAATGATATATATTCGTGTATAAATTAAACTGCTGAACTAAGAATGCTCATAATTTAATGATATAAATAAGATAGGACTTAATTTCTTTATCCTCTGACACCTTGGCCAGGTGAGTTTCGTGGGCAGCTCCGTTTCCCATGTCCATTTAAAACACAGGCTTGTGTCACCTTGAGGCTCTGCCCTTTTTTAGTGCTGTCATCATCCAGAGTCTAAGAGGGTCTCAGCCATGCCTCAGCTGCAGCCCATAGAAAAGCATTCAGATGACTCCCCTTTTATGAGCCCATCTGAAACTTTCTCATTGTGGAAAATGGAGAGAATGAGTTTTGAGGAACAACTAATCTTATGCCAAGAGAACTTAAAAAAAAAAAAACTAGTGGAAACAGAGTGTGATTAATTATTATGTAAAATATGTTTTGAGAAAAACATTTAAACAAGTCTACAGTTCAGTTCAGACAAGGGGTCCTTTAGCAATGTGGACAAATTTCACAACACCATGCTAAAAACTGAAAGAAAAGATACGTCACAATTACTGGGCAGTGCAAACACCCTCAGCCCAAGATTGCTGAATGAGAAGTGGTCAGGGTCCTTCGAGATACAAAAAGAAATGTGTCATTTTACCAGGTACTATGCAGCAGTACTTCTTAAATTGTAGAGGAAAAAGAAACTTGGAGTTAGCAAATCTGGAGTTGTTCTTTTTGGTTTGGTTTGTGCTCAGGCAAAATGTTTCTGCCTCATGTTATGATGGTCAACCTTATCTCATGTTGGTGTTCTGTGAATTTATTCATGTTCTACAGGGGAGCTCATAGCCTAGGTGTTTAGATGAGGTCAGTATCCTAAAAGCAGGCAGAAGCTGTTTTAGTTTTTGGGTTTCTTTACTCCCCTTCCCCCATGAGGGCTTACCAAATAAAAATAGGAGTCCCAGTTACCTTTGAATTTCAGACTGATGATGCATAATATTTTAGTGTGAGTATGTCCCAAATTTTGCATTCATTATTTATCTGTAATTCAAAATAACAGCATGACCTCTATTGCTATTTACTAAATCTAATAACCCCTTCTTTTCATCCCCTTGTCAGTTTCTATTTGGTATTGAAGGACTTAGTTTTGCCCAGTCTCCCTCCCTGTTACCCTCTGGTGTTACTGGAATTCACAACAGGTTTGGAACTCTCAGTTTGCCCATTCACTTAGCCCAGTTCTTCCCAGGTCTTCTGACACAGCTGAATGATGATTCTAAGGGAGATATCTTGCTTATTGGCCATAAATAACTTCCATATATTCAAAAATAATTTCAGTGCAGGCTGAGCTCTCGGGCCTTTTAGTATTCATAGGTCACCAAACAACCACAGTACTGGAAGACTGAGGTGCCGAGACTGAAGGACGCTGGCATGGAGAGCTGTTATAAATATACCATAGACTATATTTCATCTGAGGCAATGAAGCCCATTCATAAAAGTTGGGGTAAATCTTTTTAAAATTCAATACAATTTTAAATGTACAAGGGATTTAATTTTATCTAACTAGAAACATTTTTAAAAGTAGAGAAGTTTACTATTTTGTGGTAATAAATATCAGGTAAGCCATTAATTAGACTTTTCCATAATGATCTTATTGGAAGTCAATTTTCAGAGAAAAATGAAATATGAAGTTAAAGTCTCTGTAATATTTAATGCTTTTAAAAGGCGTGATGGCTCTAAATGTTCCACTTCATGCTTCCATGCTGGAGTCCATATGCTCTGAAACCGAGACAGAGGCGTTCAGACACATGCTGTGTAATTCCCACCCATGACTGAGGATGCTACAAAGATTAAAGCGCATTACTGATTTATACTGTCACTAAGCTGAGCATAGCAATCCAATAGCTGTCTTCAAAAGCCGTTCCAGTTTCAGTGGCACCTTCTGTGGTTAGGGAAAGAGCCACAGCACTCAAGAGGAGTCCATCTCTGGGTGAGAGCCCAGGAGGCCTCCGGCACATGTTAGACAATTCTAAATTCTGCAATTCATTTATTCCCAACAAAACCTAATCGTTGTGGACATTTCAAAGGACTCCTTACCCGTGATATTAGAGGGAACAACCTATCCACTTAGTGTTCTGTTGAAGTGGGAACAAGTCATCTTCATCTAGCACTGAGAATTCGGCCAAAAGGCATGGGACTCCTTGTGGGTGACAGGTCAGCCCAGTCCCAGCTCATCCTTCAGGAACAAGAGCAGAATAAAAGCTTCTCAGGAACTTTTGGAATCATGGAATACCCTTCTTCCCTAACAGCCACTTCCCTTAAAACTTCTGAGGAGTAATGTTCCCAAATGGGGAAAAAATCCGTGTAAATCATATATAGACACTCTGGATATATATTATATAAAACAAAAATATTTATTCCATTTATAGACCATCTGAAATTTAACTGAAGGAATTGATTTTGAAATTTTCATTAGTAAGAATGGTTGAATTCACATCTACAGCTATATAAAAGTTATATAAAATGTTTAAAGTCTTTGAAAATGAACATCATTAATAATGTATACAGTGCTTATAGATATATAACAGGATAATATATAACATTAATATAATATATAGTGCTTATTGTATACCAGGTACTGTTCTAAGTTCTTCAGATGCTATAAACATTGATTTTGTTGTAATTATTATTAAATAAATAAATTAGAATAACTGCTTAAAAATGTGCAAAAACTACACTTAAATAACAGTATATGTTATTAAATCATCCTACTCAGAGGTTTATGGGTTTCATACTATCATAGTAAAATGATGTGGTTATAAAGTCAAGTTTTCCATATTTCTATCATTAGTATATATCTAATATTTCTAATTCTAAACTAAATAACATTTCCATCATTCAGTATTTCATAATCTACCTCTTATTATCATTTTACCAGATATTCTGCTTAAGTTCTGGTCAGTTCACAGATGAACAATTCGATAACTCAGTTGCTTCTTAAACCAGCCTCTGTATTTTCTTCATAATCTCACTTTCAATAGTATCATGACCACATTGATCATTTTCAGTATTATCTATTTTGACTATTTTTAGAGCAAGTGTAGTCTAATTTTTTCCCACATTTCCAAGTATGACAGCATATTATGCTTAAATTATTTGACAAGCTTTAAAATACTTTTTCACTTTTACATGTACAGTATTTTTATAGGAATCATTCATCTATGAGTTTAAAATAAAGCAATTCCATTATTTCATTTGGCCAGGACTGTACCCCTTTCCCCTCTCCATTAATCTTCTATTTAAATAATAACTAGCTGTATTTCCCCCATCTTTTCAGTTCATATGTTCTAGATTGAATTACAGTCTGATATTGGTTAAAAATGTGTAAAAAAGTAAAATTCCTAAAGAGGGTAACTTTAGAGAACTTGTCCACTGTTCCAGTGAATTATTCATATTTTAAATATATTACTTTAAAAACCATAAAATAATGTAGTGTATGAGAATCTAGTGACAATTAGAAAGGGAGAAAACCATTTCTATAAATTAATCCAAGAAGAAAAAGTAACATAATATTATATTTAGATTAAAGAAGTTTCATAATCTATGGTATGGCAAATAGGATTTCACTCTCTAATAGTAAAACATTAAAAATATATATCTACATGTTATTGAAACACAGCTTCCAATAGAGTAAAAGGCAAACAGAATATATCAAGTGGCTG
The DNA here is from genome assembly GCA_004024845.1 of Tonatia bakeri. Taxonomy (NCBI): domain Eukaryota; kingdom Metazoa; phylum Chordata; class Mammalia; order Chiroptera; family Phyllostomidae; genus Tonatia; species Tonatia bakeri. The sequence continues at coordinate 414,456 of PVIA01000207.1, forward strand.
TCAACATTTTAATTTTCTTTGACAATTAATTAAAATATCCTTATATCTCAGTAAAATAAAAGGGCACATCAAAATTTCCCTTTTGAGAATCAAGGACTAGAAAGTGTTTCCATACATCGTAGTAATTTCTCTCAGAAGTCTAATTATAAATTTATCAGTCTACTGTCTATTGGAATGCTGAGATTTCAGTCCTGATTGATATTCTAGTGCAATTTTTAGATGCTAAAAGACAAAAAAAAGATAACATTAGTTAAACTTTTATTAAGATTCATGAAATCCCCAAATAACTTTGCAATTAAGCATACAAAAAGAATCAAGTTCTTTAGAAAAATGGCTATTGTAGAAAATCACTAGTGGATACAACACCAGCTGTTTATAATAGACGTAACATTGTAATGTAAGTCCATGAGACAATAAACACATTTTTAAAGGTGGGAAAATTGATGACCTTAGGAGCATTTGGATCCTTAAAATCTATCATTTTAAACACAACATAAAGTTTCCCAAAGAACTGTTGTGGCTAATTTTCTCTTGCAACTTATTTATCAACAGTAACTCCTGAGTGAAATTAACTGTGCTGAATTAGAGTTCAACAATAGATTTAATAGAAGTGTCAGTTTGACCACCGATCAGAAAACATTATTTATGCACACGTGCAATTTTCAATATAAAGAAATGTCATCATCAGGAATAACTGAAATGGAATTTGCCACATGACTCATGATCCCAAGAATAAAATATTTCAAATATGGCAACATTAAAAATGTTAATATTTCAATTCTATATGCATTGTCTGACAATGTCTTTAAGCATCATACAATGGAAAGATATCCAAGGCTATAGAAGTGAAAAAACTGAAACAAAATAGTCAATCATCGTGTTAAACTCAAACTACTTTTAAGATTAAAGAACATTCTTTTATATTTGCATGGCAACAGCTAACAATTTTCATCTACTGATTTGCTAAATAGATAGATGATAGATAGGTGATAGATAGATGGATAGATAGATAGATATAGATATAGATCCTTAAAATTTACATGCTTAGGATATGTTGAGGGAATATGAAATTTATCAATAGAAAATATAATTTGTTTCTTCTTTCTGAATAATAACTCGATTTTCTAGAAATTTAGTGGTCTATGGTCCCCCAAAACACTATTTCACTGCTAAGATATTAGTTTCCAACATTATCAAGGATATGTCTAAATTTGTTTCTGAAATCAGTGAAGTGTCCTGCCAAGTACTGCTTATCATAAAACAAAATTATATTCATATCTCCTCAAATAAGGGAGTTAAAATTTCCTTTCAATAAAAAACAAATGGTATACTGAGGTCATAAAATTCTGTGCAAACAATAATCTAAGCCCTATTAACCTCTGTGCTCTCGTAGTTAAGAAGAGTTTTCAAACATCACATCATGCAGTGGTTACACTCAGACAAGTTTCTTGTTGAAAGAAGAGATGATTAAAACGCCAAGAACTTACCAGAGCTGCGAGATGAGAAGTGTTCAGTGGGTCAGTAGACATATTTACTGTTATAAAAATCTACATAAATGAGCTTAGACAGAGAAAGCATCTGTGAATTTGTTAAATTTGAAAACTCTGAGAAGGATAATAAAAATAGAGCATGCATATGAAAAAAAAAAGTCAGTGAAATTTGGCAGTCTACTGAGCTAAAAGTAGTTGTATGCACAAAAATGGAATGTTATACAGCTGGCTTAAGTATAAAGAACCAAAATGAAGAGCCAAAAACTGTAGTGCATTAAGAGACCTCATAGAATATTCAATTTAAAAAATTAAGTTTCTGTTAATATTAAGGAAAGTATTAGGGCATATATATTTAAAAAGAAAATAAGGGGTTTCAGAAAACTATATTAGATAGCAAAATGATTGATGTGAACTAACATTAAACTGAACTAAGATCAGTTTAATGTTAACCATGTATTGACCCATGTCTATTTGATCACTATCTACTATTTTTTCATCTTTCATCCATCTTTTAGGTGGTGTGTGAGTGTTAGTTTGAAAGTGAATGCTACAGATAACAAAAATAATTACTTTCCTTTTCAATGTAGAAAGTGTTCCTCATGACCAGTATAGGGGTAATTATGTTTCTAACATTTGTTTTAAACCTATACACTTGTCTACATGTTTAATTATTTTAAAATCATTTGTTATTTAGCATAGGTTGAAAGACTATAGCAAATAGTATTTTAAAGAGTTGTGATGTTTGACATTGTATCGGGTAGACAGGTCAATATTGAATTATAAATTTTCAAAATTGATCTCAAAATTACTATCATTTTAAATCACTGTCCTAATTCTCTTTTCAGCAGCAAACACTTCAATAAAGAACTTATACTCCTTGACCCTTAATGGTCAGAGACTCACGTTCTACTATGTTGGTGGAAGTTGATGTACACATAATCAGGGATGGCTTTCCTCCTACATTGACACTGTTATGAAGACAAGCTATTCATTAGCACCCACTCATACTCAAGAAGTTATCTTACAAGATTTCTCTTCCGTGGTAAATTTGGGACAAAATTCAGGTATTCACTCATCAGCTCAGTAATTCAAAAAGATGTATTGTCTACAATAGTCTGAGTTTGTGCTAGGTACTGGGATACAGTGGTTACTGAACACTCTGTAAGCATTATCAGAAAAAAACTGAAAAAAAGAATTAATCTTATTATGACCCAATCAAATAAATCATTAAATTACAGACACAATCAGTCACAGACATCTTTGAGAAAGGAATACATTATTTAATGGAGTTTTACAATTATTCCTCTTCTCTCCAGGTTTGATAATAATTTGCAATAATTATCTGTCCTCTTGCTCTTGGTCTGTTATCTTCTTTGTTGTTGTTGTTGTCATTGTTGTTGTTATTTTCCATTGTGTTCAATTACAGCTGTCTGCATTCTAGTTCGTTAGACCTTGGGGATATCATGGCCATTCTCTCAGAGGGCCTTCATCTTCATTTCAAGAAGGACTGCCAACTCCTCCATTAGTGCCCCAGCGTGACATTTTCATCATTTGTAGAGTTTGTCACCTTTGTCACAGAGCCTCATAATTATGTTTTGGGGCTTTCTCTCATTCTCCTTTGCTTCTCTCATTCCTTGTGCACTCCTGTACTGTGAGGTGCACAGAGGGAGACTTCCACAGCTGCCCTCCTCCCACCCCAGGATGCTGGACCCCTGCTCTCCCTGCCTTACCTCTTCACACTCACCACATCATCCACCATGCTCTGCTGTATGTTCAGGCTCTTTCTTTCCCTATTTGTCAATCTTGTCTTTTTCATTTTTTGGCACAGAAAGAGACCTTTTTATCTATCTCAATAAACCCTGTTATTTTAGATAAAATAGATTACCATGTATACACCACAGAAAGAAAGAAAGGGCTCCCAGAAGCTGTTACTATTTTTTAAGTAGTGTTATTTTCTTTTAAAAATGTCTATAGCTGGACAATTGCATAAGAAGTCTCACCACAAAGTGTAAATATAGTAACCCACTTAGCACCATGAGCTTTTGGCCTTTGCATAATGCTACCTCTCTTGTGTGTGGCCCAGTGATTGAAGGAGCCAGTAACCTCTCCTGTTAGATCCAACTGGAAAATTTGATTGCTGTTATTTCCTTAGAATTAGCATTTCCACCCTGAGTGATATAGCAAAGTTGGTTGAGCATCCTCTTGCTAAACAAAAGATCACTGCTTTTACTCCCAGTCAAGACACATGGCTGGGTGTGTTTTCTGTCCCTGACTGGGGTGTGTACAAGAGGCAACCGATCAATGTTTCTCTCTCACAGCACTGTTTCTCTCCCTGTCTATCTCCCTCCCATCCCCTCTCTCTAAAAAGATAAATAATAAATAAATATCTGTTATAAAATGATCCAACCCTGGCATTTCTCACTCACTTACATGAAGTTCCCTAAAATTTAGAAAACAATTCTTACATCCTCTTCTATTGTTTAGTTATTCCTGCAGAAGACAACATTAGAAAGACATTGACAGGGACCCCTTAGTTTTACATCAGTTATAGTTTCCCACAATAGATTTTAAGAACACTAAGATACAATAGGTTGAGTGATGGGCCCTTATGTATGGCCTCTTTTCTCCAGAAGCTGTCACGTTGGAGATGTGCTCAGACTGTGGAAATAGCTACCAAACTCTCCACAGTGAGGTTCTGCCTTATAGTAGAGAGCCAAGAAAGAGGTTTCCAAATCCTTAAAACACTCTGCCCCACTACCCAGAAACTCTAGCATAAATAATTTGTGGTGGGAAATATCACTGAGGAGGTCTTGGGAAAGCATGGTACCTAGAAGTAACGTATTAGCAATAGTTCCTGGAATAGTTCTTTAATAAAAACATTATGCATAGTTTTCATTGCCATGATAGTTTTACAAGGTCACACCTGCACTTGAGAGTATTGCACGCACGTGTGAACACCATCGGCAGGATCATCAGGGCCACCCCAGCAATGGTTCACCAGAATATTTAACTTAAAAATATGTAAATGGTTAGAGGAGAAGTGCAGTATAGAAGCTAGAGAACAGCATAACTTGCAGGGATTAAACTCATCAAAGTAGTGATCAAAGTAGTTCCAATAGTTCAGCTCAACAAGGAGCCTAGAGAAAGAATAAATAAGCTCAAGGGATGCCTATAAATGAGGACGAGAAAAAAGATGTTGTGAGGAATGCTTGGGGAAGAGTGTCCAGAGGGTTTAGCAGGAAGCCTGGCCGAGAGAAAGGAGGCTTTGGAAGGGGATCGTCATGAACCCAGTCAGAGCCTCTCTCTCCTCATGCAGTAGCAGTGTGATTTTGGGAAAGTTTTTTTTTTTTAATCATTTTTGAGCTATCATTATTTTACAAACATGGAGTGACTGTAGTTGACTGGAATAAATGTAGGGAAGATTAAATGACCATCTGTGTATGTGTGTGTAGTTCCTAACACAGTGATCGTGCAAAAAAAATGGCAGCTATTAGGAACAGAACCCAGATACAGCATTATGATTCTTATAATCCTTAAAATAAGGTTGAATTTAATAGCATGTTAATGGGACTTATTCATCATAACTCTATTTCTAGATTTTCATTCAACCTAGAATTGAAAGCCATAGGACAGAATCATTTAACTATAGGCTTTTTAACCTCCTATGACTCAACCTGTTTTTATAAAAACAAACAAATAAACAAGCAGGCCATAAACAATTACTGTATGTTAAGCTAATTTTATCTCTGAACTGTGTAGTGAATACTTAGAATATTCTCACTTTACTACCACAAGTGTCAGCTGAAGCATCAGATTGGGTAAACTTAAATGCAACTGTCTAGTGGCGGATATTGCAAGTGAAGGCTGACTTGCAACAGTATGGTTGCGTAGCTGTGTTCCTAGCATCACTTCAGAAGCTCAAGGCTGTGAAAGAGTCTCTGTGCCTATAGTTAAAACTTACCAGGCATGTGAACTACCGTGGCAGGTGTCTACTGCACTGAAAGACCTGGCTTCAGTATTATTTGTAAGCAATTCTTTAAACTGAAGTATTAAAGTACTTTCCCACTGATACATAGTAGTTTATTTTTTAATATGCTTTTTTCAGTGATTTTATATGGTATAAAATTTAGAAAGTAAGTTTAGAAAGTTTGAAAAGAAAGTAAAATTTAAAACTTACCCATAATCCAGAAATCCAGAGATAATTCATTTAAATAATTTGGTTTATAGATAGTCTTGAAATCTCATTGATATATGCATACTTATATATGTGTGTGCTCATATATAAATACACAGGCATGTTGAAATGATAAGTTTTAAACATGGTTCACACTTTATGCAATGCTTTGCTTTTCTCATTGATATAGATATAGAGTAGTATAGATATGTTGTGCACCATTAAGTATTTTTGGAAACATGATTTTAATTATGATTGATACTTTGTATAAGTAATTCAACCAACTCTTTATTATTGGCAATTGAGTCACAATTTTGTAACTTATTTCTGTATAAAAGTAACACTGCAAAGGACACTCATTAAATGTATGTGCACACACACATAGAGCTATGGTTTTCACTGACACTTTTTTTTCATTTAGGATAAATTTCTATATGAAAACTGCCAGGTCTAAGTAAGTGTGTGTGTATATACAGAAAATGTTTGATAATCATTAGTACAGTTACAAATACATTTCTACTCACATTCTAGGTCTTGATTCGTTTCAGGAGATATGCTTTGGAGGTAGAAATGAGAGATTTGGATTTGTTTAAAATCTTATTTTTATTATTTCTTATTTATTGCTGTTAAAGGGCCTTATTTTCTAGACCTCTGTGGAATTTTTTTCCTATGTTTTGTCTTTAATCTCTCTTACTAAAAGGCCTGGCCATGATTCCATGCTCATTAATGGAGAGCTCCATCCTGTGGCCACTCCTCAAGCAATTGAATCCTCCACAACCAGACACAGCACAGCTCTCACATCTAATTAGTTTTGAAAGCCTATTGATTATTCCCTGCAAAGCTCCCTCACATCTGCTGCCTCATTTCCAGATCCAGTGGCTCCACACTAATTCTGTCCTTATCACCCCACCTCTGAACCACTATAATAATTTCCTGACTCTTTAACTCTCCAACATGGCCCCATCAAATAAATTGCAAAGATGAACTCTCAGTATCTCTCAGCATGCTGCCCTCCAAGATTGTTCAGGTACACTCAGTAACCCTGAAATTACCTTGAGAATTCTAGCTCTAAAACTTTTCTCAAGCTATTCCTTCAGCCTGAGAGCACCCACCCCTCCTCCTTTTCTTTTGCCTTCTCAGTTCCTTTTCAGAAACCCAGCTGCACTTTTACCCCCAGGTCAAAGCTTCTTCTACCTGTTCCCAGGCTGCAAGGGCTCTTTTCTCTTTGAATTCCTCTTACACTTATTTTTGTGGGTTCCGCAGTTTCCTTGGTCTTCTGATCTCTGTTTCCTCATTGGGAAATGGGTATAATAACAGCAATGCATTATATGGAATCAATATGAAAGTTAGACAACAGGCTCTGTGCCTAGAAACACTTAGAAGCATGTCTGAACACAGTAAGTGCTCAATAAATTTAGCTTTGCTATTATTATAAAGTGGATGATAATTATAATGATGTATTGATTCATACTATTAATTGTATTTTCTGTTGGCCTGAACACTTCTTCCAACTTAGAAAAAATTCCCTGAAAAATAGTCACTGTGACATTTTATTTTCCTTTTATAGAATGTCTTGTACAGAGAAGATGCCTAATTACCACTTATTGATTGATGCATTCCTTTGAGCACAACTGTGCTGAGTAGTGGTTCTAGTGTTAGGCCTTCCTTCCTTCCTCCCTTCCTTCCTTCCTTCCTTCCTTCCTTCCTTCCTTCCTTCCTTCCTTCCTTCCTTCCTCCTCTCCTAAGGACATGTTATTGATTTTAGAGAGAGAGAGGAAGGGAGAGAAACATTGATGTGAAAGAGAAACATTGATCAGTCACCTCCTACATGTGTTCAGATCAGAGGTGGAACCGGCAACCCAGGTATGTGCCCTGACCAAAAATTGAACCCACAACCTTTTGGATATGGGACGATGCTCCAGACAGCTGAGTCACCCAGTCAGGACAGTATTTCCTTTTTAGGACTCACGGCACTTCAGGAACATTGGGCAACTAAGAAAAAAAACAGTCTGTCAGAGTGAATATGACTAGACTTTAATTGCAAAAACTCACTTATCAGCCTTCTATAATATAATTTTGATTAGCACACACAAAGTATTTTAAAAAAGCCTTGCTGTAGTCAGTTCAGGATGCTTTGACAAGTCACCAGAGACTTGGTGACTTAAACATCATTTATTTCCCATAACCCTGGAAGCTGGAAGTCCGAGATCATGGTGTCTGAAGACATGGGTTCTAGTGAGAGCCATCTCACAAGTTACAGAGGGTGTTGTCTTCTTGCAGTTTCACAAGGTAGAGAGAGTGCTGGCTTAGCTCTCTGGCCTCTTCTGTTCATCATGGCTGCACTCTTATGACCTAATTACCTCCCAAAGGCTGCACTTCCAAATTCCATCACCCTGGGATTAGGGTTTCAACATAAAAATTTGAGGAGGGAGTAGAAATTCAGTCCACCGCAAGCCTTTTCTCCATAGCAACTCTTTAAACTTACCCTTGGGGGTTCAAGCTCTCCCAACACAGCAACTGGCCTTGACAAGAAGTGGAGAGATCACCAAAGGGGCAGGGGGAAACACATGCAGCACTGTGGCCCTGGCCTTATCTCCCACTATCTGCCCAATGAAGCCCACTCATCTCTTTGAGGGCTGGTAACATCTTGTAACTCTCTCTTTTTAAGGCTGAAATCCCCTTGCTTGCTGGATCCCATAGTCCCAGTGGCATTGCTAGGACAATCCCCAACCCCAGGGTTGTAACTTTGTTAAATTAACATATGTTAAGAAGAGCTCCAAGGTGGGACTATAAACCACAGTTCAACAAAAGACTGCAAGGGATACCCGCAGGTCCTGGAAGAGTTACACAGAACACTTTGAGAATCCACCTGAGGACTTAAGGCAAGATACAGGGAGACAGAGCTGGTGCTTTGGTTTGTGGGTGGAAATTGTTAAGCATCAGGTGGGAGGTCCTGATCTACATTAGGAGAAGGTCCTGGCAGCTGAGCAGAGTGCTTGTCACAAAAGTGTTTGACAGTCATACAGGAACTTAACATTTATTTGTGACTCTGCACAGTGTCATAGAAGGATTGTGCTCAAGAGAGAGGCGGGGATTTAATGTCAGTTCAAGGCCCCTGCAAACTGCTTGGCCACACAAAATGATGTCAAGGCAGCAACATTACGGAGTAGTTCAGCTAAAGCTCTCAACACCATAGCAAATAGCAGTAATACATCAACCAAGTCAAATTTATCTTCTAACATTTCTGTCTCAGTTCCCTGAGTCAGCTTCCATTCTGCTCCTCTAACACCCACGTCCTTTTCTCCTGCGTTTGTTTGCATTAGTTCGTCTACTTAGAGCACGTGTTTCATACATCTTCCCTTGATTATTTATCATCTACAGTTCTTAGCTTAAATGTCCCCAGCAGGACCTATTGGGACACTGATTCTAAAGTGGGCTTCTTCTCCCTTCTATTGAAGTTTTGATTTTGCTCATATATTCTACTTTACCATTTTTTTTTGTCTCAAAGGAGGAAGGACCTTACCTCCCTTCTGACACCTGGTAGGTACTCAAATTAATTAGAAAGATATGCATAATTGAAATAAAAGTTAAAAATAAAAATATGAAGATAGCATTTTAAAATATCAATTGTTTCTGTTTTTAAATAATTAAACATCATGTATGGAAAATATTAAGAAAATACTGCACAATACTCAACAAATGTCTCTTGAATTTTTACTGACATTCCTTCTAAGTGTTACATAGAAATTCATGCCAAAATTATAAAGTGTTTTGCATTTCCAATGAATTTTTCCTTTGTTTCATACACACACCTGTTTTCTACTCCTACATATGTATTTCCCCAGAAAAATAAGATAAAAAAATGGCACCTGCAAAAATCTAGTGTTCTCAGAATTGTATTTATTCAAATGCAATGAGTTAAAACTGTTCTAAATAACAGCTATAAAAGATAAGTAAAACATAAAAATGTTTAATATCAGATCATGCTCTCTCTTTTTAATTGAGAATAATGAGGTTATTATTTTATTTGCCTCTGCAAATATCTTGGCATCATTTTATTAAAATTAACCAGATTGCCTGATTACATTGACTAACCTTCCTCTGATGTCTTTGAGTTCTTTTCCATTAATTTGCCCCACAATTGAAAAACCCTTGCACTTTTTGTTTAAGGAAATTTGAATTCAGTCTCTCTCCGCTATTGCAGCAGTCTCAAGCAAATTCTTCCTAGCCATTTTTAACGAGTGTCTGGTACAATTTCTCCTTGACAGTTACCTGGGTAGGTAACTATTTGAGAGAAGTCCATTGTGGTAGAGTGGAAAGGGGCCACAAGACCAAGTAACTCAAAACATACACTGAAAGGGCCAGTGATACCGTAACCTGGCAAGTTTAAGGTTAGTTTTTCCCTTAGGTGAGGTAGATTTGGAGGCAGGATAAAAATTATATTAGTTATAGTGAATTAAAAAAAATTAGTGTTCTCTGCACACATCAGACAAGAAGATGAGAAAACTCTGGCCCCTCTGCTCAAGTTATAGGTAGAACAGAATGCCAGCCAAAGTCATGAAATTCACCCGCTGTTAACAAGCCAATCCAGGCATCCTCCTCTCCCCTTCACAGTGAATATTTAGAAAATCAAGCTGCTCTGGGGGTTAATTGACAACAGTTAAGAATTAAAGTGAAATAGGAACATTTATGGATGTAAATAGTAAGAATTTTCTGAAAATAGCATTAAGGCATACAAAATAGAGGAAGTCAATGATCCCTACCCAGACATAATTAAACAACAATGCCATAAGATAGACAGAAAAAGATCAGTATGAGCTGTTAAGAAAAGGAATTTAGACCAGTAAATAACAGATTATTTCCTTAGTCACTGGCTAAGCAAAGCAATTCCCTTTAATTCTAAAACCAGTGAACTGGAAATTATATATTTGTACACCCACAAACATACACATATACATAAATATATATGAATATGAATATGCATATATTTTTATTCAACATAAATCCAAAACCTTAATGCATTATGTATATTATTCACTACATTCAATGCCCAATAGTTCTACAAAGGTCCAGGAATCTGATGTAATGCCAAGGCACTGGGGAGGCCCTTTCAATCCCTAGCTCTCAGTCCGTACTAGATACAACCAAGATACCTGATGTGAAAGTCATCATGGTCCCTTTCATCTAGGGGTCTGTTGCTTTTGTCCCATTTTAGGACATGAGAGTAAGCTATTGCTAGGACCTGCAGTCCCCAATACTCGGCATGCACCACAGGCTTTGTCTCTTGTGGTTGGCTGTCTCCCTGTGGACACTGCCAGGGAGCAGGCCATACATGCCTATTGTTTTGTGTCCTATAAGCATCTGTCCCTCTTCTAGGCTTGAGGAATTGTGTGTCTGTGTCCTTTTCTTCAAAAACCTTTATCTACACCCCTTTCACTCAGTGACACCAAAATCTCTTCTTTTAGAACAAGAGCTGATACAAAGCAGATTATATTTCTCATGGGAAAATATAATTCTATATTAGAAATTATTGGAAGTAACTAGATACAAGAGTTGAAATATACATTGTTCTTGTGATTTATATTTTTAATATCTTAACATCTTAATGTATGTTAAACTACCTAAAATAAATAAATAAACAAATACTTGGGTTAGTTCATTGTCCTGTTATATATATATATATATATATATATATATATATATATATCCATTGTATAACCTTTATAATCAGTATAATCCCCAGCATAATCTTCATTTATTCTGACCAAGAAATAACAATCTCAAACTGACATGGAATAACAGTCCAAAATATAAAATGATCACTCAGCTTCAAACTAGATTACTTCTCAATACTATTTATCAGTAACATTGTCATGACCTGATCAACCATAGAATTCTCAACATGATATACACCCTCAGGCTCAAACAGTAATTTATTGAACTTTTATGTGTATGTACATATCTACACACTCTAATATGAATATATAAACATGTATATATTAAACTGATAATAAATTATATGTGCATGTGTGTATATATGTGGGTAAATATAAATATAATTTAAGAGTATAGTTAACAATTATCCTTCATAGATTATTTAGACATTGTCCCTAGATAGTGAGCCTTCCCAGGTATTGCTGAATAGAAACCTAAACCTGGTGAGCAAAACCGGAAGATTTTAATGCCATGAGTGGAGAAAAGACCTTATGCTGATCTTGCTTCTCACTAAACGCTGGCTTAATAAGGTTTGCTTCTCTTTGAGTGTGTTGTGCACCTTGCTTTCATGAAACATGGTGGGATCACTCAAAAATATTTTGATTAAAGTTCACACCAGTTTATCAATTTTAAATTGAACTCAGTATACTCATACATTGTAGAACATAACCTTTCACTGTTAAATCAGTCAAACTATGCAGATTACTAAATGTGAAAATACCTAAAATAGTGGCTCTTACCCCATATAGGCTTTCAGTCCATGTTTATTTTAACCAGGTATAAAACAGAAGGAGGGAAGATTATAACAAGGGTGGTCTTGTTATAATATGTGAAGTTATTGAAATTCAGAAGGCTTGAAGACTATTCAAGTTCACATACTTGGGGTGAGAATCAGAGCCTCAGATACATAATGTCCACCCTGGTACACTTTCTAAGTGCTGTGCTACTGCCCTAGACACTAGTGTCATACAGAATCTACCATATTAATTTATAGATCTTGATATTCAATGATATAAATCCAGAAAACTTTTTGGCCCTAAAGTACAACAGAAAGATTGAATAAGCAATGCAAAACATTTCACAAGTTAAAATCCTATATCGACGAATGTGTGTTCTCTCGCTGTTTCTTCTAGTGAAAACAGACAGGTGGTAAATGTGGAACAGAGAGCCAGGAACTTGGCTTATTTGAGATTGTGAGCTCTGACTGCCAATCCCACTTCTGACAGTAGCTAAGTAAAAGATGTTGGGCAAGCTATTGTTTCCTGTATGAGAATGTCCTCGTTATGCAATGAGCACCCCGAACACAAACCTGGCTCAGAGCTGCGTGACAACTGCCAACAATTGGCATCCGTTACTTCTTCTTATAAGAAGCTTTCTTCTTAGACACAACACTCTTCTTCCTCAGTTCTGTGTCTCTGTATCATTTTCATTTATCCTCATCTGACCCTGACCTCTGGCACACTCCTGAAGAAATCTGTTCATGACTCTGATTTCTTTTCCTGTTCATCTTCCCACTAAGCACTCACAAAATCTCTACACTCAGCATTCTCTCTTCTCTCCACTCCAAGGGCTACTTTGGTGCAATAGATCCACTATATTCATTCAGGTGATTCCAAGTCTGTATTTATACTTCAAGTTTCTCTTTATATATGTTGAGTTGAATTATGTGTCTCCAAAAATTTAAATGTTGAAGTCCTAGCCCCTCAGTGCCTCCTTTTTTGGGAAATAGGGTTGTTACAGTTACTGCAAATTCAGATGTGCTCATACTGGAGTACAGTGGGCCACTAATTCAATGTGACTGTTGTTCTCATAAAAAGAAGAAATGTGAACACAGACCTAAGGAGAACATCATGGGAAGGAAGGTGAGGCAGAGATTAGGATAATCTTTCTCAAAGTCAAGGTGTTACTGGATGGTGACCAGCCTGGATCGTGGTGTGTGGGTTCTTGACTTCATGCAGGTAAGATTTCACAGCATGAGTTCAGGTGATTTTGAGAGTATGTTTATTAAGGCTGGGGACAGTGGAACAATGGAAGGGGGTAGGGTACAAGACAGACCAGGAGAGAGCCTAGGTGGTGTTCTGCTCTGGTTCCCTAGAAACATTATAGGAAAGAAGTGGCCAAATGGGGCTGCTGTTAGCTCACTGGGAAGTAAAGTTCACAGTGATTGCGGTGAGCCAGGATGGGGCTTCTTTTAGCTTACTGGAAAGTCAGAGAAAAAAGAAGGTGCTGGAGACGGGAGCTGGGTTAAGTGCATGAGGAGCTGCTGCAGCCCACTGCTCTCCTGGTTACAAGTCTCATGGGTTCCCTTGCAGGGGTATCCAGCCTGTGGCCTGAGGGCCACAGGTAGCTGGGGATGGCTATGAATGTGGCCCAACACAAAATCATAAATTTACTTAAAACATTTTTTTTGGCTTACCAGTTTTCATTAGTGTTTATGTATTTAATGTGTGGCCCAAGACAGCTCTTCTTCTTCCAGTGTGGCCCAGAGACATAAAAATATTGAATACCTCTACTTAGAGTTTAGGAGGAAGTAAAAAGTTCATGACTAAGAGGCATGGGCATGTTCTAGAGCCCACCTGCACTGATATCCTTTCTCTTGAGGGTTTTATCTCTGTTCTGTGAGCAAGAATCTTAGGGGAGGGTTTCAGTAGAATATTCGTTAGCTTTCCAGATGCATTTTTAATATACTGGTGCATCAAAATAAGCATAAAGGGGAGTTTGGGATTATTCTTTGGTCTGTTTATTATTTTACTTTTATTTTGTGTCCATCTGACTCTAACTGAGTTTTTGACATTTGTTCCCCTGACTTCATCTATCCTTGGGTTTATTTGGCACAAATGGCATTGATTGGGTCTCTGTTTCCTATCTCCAAGACTAGGGTGATTTAAGCTATGTATTCTCTGGTTAGGGAGAAGAGGTATAAACCATTTGCTCCTAAGTGTCCTTGGTTAGAGATGATAAGGTCTTGTGTTTCAGTAATTGGCTACAAGTTGTTCAAATTTTGTTGCCTTGTTTAATGAACTTGTCTCAATTTCCCCATTCTACTTGTCCAGGTATTTTCCTAATTTCTTACGATCCTGCCTCAGAGGGATGCCAGAGATGGCCAGAGATGACCACTAGAAGCTAGGCAAGAGGCATGGGACAGGCTCTCTCTCACAAGCCTCAGAGAGAACAAACCCCACTCGGACCTTGATCTTGGACTTTTAGCCTCAGGGCTGCAGCACAATAAAGTTTTGTTATTTAAGACACTCAGTCTGTGGTACGTTGTCACAATAACCCAAGTAAACTAATAAAATATTTCAAACAGTAGCATGTAGCTGTGAAATAAATAAGAAAATATCAGCTTTGACGTGAAAAGTTCTTGAACAGAAAGGGTTTTACTGAAGATAAAAACTAGCATCATTTCTTTTTTCTAATAATTTTTTGTTTCTTTCCTTGCATTTCTGTCTTTTAAATTTTATCTGAATGACCAGAAAATATTTTAGATCAAGTATCCCAAAGCAAATTCAATAGCTAAGAACTTACATGATCACATACCTCCCCTATATATTTTCTTTTCAATCAGCTATAATCTTTGAAATTACTAATCACCTGCCTTTGAAATTTTAAAATGACTTTCTCCTTTTGAATTTTCCTTATTCCTACAAATCTTTTACATATGTAACACTCATACATAATATCTCATGCATACTCTCACATGAGTGTATTCATAGATAAGCTTATATTTTTTGGAACTAATGTAGTTACTTTCTGTCTAGCCCTCCTATCTAAAAACTCACCTTTCTAGTATTGATATGCCTATTCCCTGTGGTTTTCAAACTACTATTTATGACACAATTCTGGGCTTACTATAATGCTAATGAGTCATAAACATCATTAAAAATTAGATAGAACAGGGAAAGATATAGGAAAACAGAATATTATAACAAAGGTGAAATAAATCCCTTATGAGTATATATAAAGCAGTTCTATGGATTATTTTTATTAGATGTATATATGCATATGCAGGCATGTGGCAATGTGAAATGTATTTTTCCTGCAGGTTTTTAATCAAATAAAACTGAGCATGGTCTTATATGCTACAGATATACTAATATTTTAAAGGCACATATCATATTATATCTGTTCTGGTTTAAAAAGAGATGTAAATGACTTTGTAGAGCACTCATGAATAAGATAAACTCTAATGCTTTTTATCATACACAAATTCTAGCATCTAATACAGTTGGATTGTTTGACATTTCCTTTACATATCTTCATGTTCTCACCTCCAAACACTTGGGCTGCCCCTTCGGGCTGAAATGCACGTGTGTAACTCCACGTCTATACCACCACTTAACGAAGCTTCACTGTCATTCAGAAGCCTGTACAGGACACAACATTCAGGCAGTTTTCCCTGATATCCTGAAACAAATGATGCCCCTTATGTCCCTTAACATCTTGAGAACACTTTGGGCCCTTACCTCACATTTCTTACATTTTGCCTAAAATTACTACCTTCTATGTACTTATCCTCTCGGGTACACTTTAAGTCTTTAAGTGTAAGAGGAAGACTTTAGCCCAATATTAAAAACATTGCTGAAGTGATTTCTCAATAATTTTCATAGGTATATATGAATGTCAACAGAGGAAAGTTTGCAAGATATTTGTGCATGGGTGGACAAATATCTTCCAGGTTTATTAAGTGTACCAAAAAAATGTAAAGTTGGACTGCTCAGGATTCACTGAAAAATACAGTTAATGAGAAAACTATAAAATAAAAGGCAGAAAATAAAAATTAGCACTTTGTTGATATTATAATTTCACAAATTGTAAATTAAAGGCCTCCTGCTAATACCCAGATCTGCCCTAAAGAATATGTGTATATGCAAATTGTTGATCCACTCAGGTCCTGAGTTTCTGTGCTTCAGGAATATGGATTCTGTGGGTGATGATAGAACAATACTGAATTCTGTAGAAGACCCCAAGAATGAAATCACTCCTTGAAGCACCTACCTCTCAATAGGAGAGCATATCACATATATTTGAAAAATTTTTCCCCAGGATTAGCTCCCCAGTAAATGTCGACCATATTACAAATTGCCATATTAAAACTCTGAGTTTCTTCGGGAAAAAAACTCATATGAATAAGATGTTTTCTCAGAGGAACTTAAAACTAATTTGTAGAAAGCTAATATGGACACACATAAAATAATGAAGTAGATAATTTTCAGAAATAGGCAATGAATGTAAATTAGATTAATATATGGTGATGGATAGCCTCCAGGTTTCAAAATTAAACAAGTACCTAGTTAAAAGTGGACAAGTATCATCACTGCATAATAAAGATGGTGAAGAATAGAGATAACCAGACATCAGGTGCCTGAAAAAAAAGAAAGAAAACAACTTCTATATCTCACTAAAACTTTGGTGTCTGGTCCGCATCTGAAAAGTGTTGGAATTGCTGATTGAGTTGTTTGATTTTCGTACTATGGAATGTTTAGGCCATATTAAATCTCCAGATTCTGGTATGGTCTGAAGCATGTCCTGAGTTCATTTTTGAGAGCTGAAACAAAAGTTAATGTCATTGAGACATTATAATTCCTTTTGATTGGACAATATTTTTCTATGCTATAGTCATAGCTTAGGATAAATTCAGAGTCATTCTCTGTTACAGAAACTAATTAACTTTGGCATACATTCAGAAACCAAATGCAAATGGTGTTTCTCATTTTCAATTTAGGAAGTTAAGAATGTTAGTGCTAACTGGATGGTTGAGTACTTAAACTAATGTAGGTAATAAAGTCTAAAATACTCATCTTCAAAATGCCCCCAAAGTTTTATTATTGGTAATTCTTCAACATTTAAGGACCTGATGAAATTTAAGGTCTATAAGATTTTGCTATAATGGCAGAAATTAGAGTACTTTAAAATATATTACTATGGGTCAAAAAGAAAAATAACATTTTAGGCAAACCCAACAAAAATATATTTTAACATACAATGTGTGCATCTAATATCTGAAAAAAATAACAGAAGCATACTAAAGACATACTTTGTATCATATTTTAAAATTAGCTAAGGGAAAACAAAGATGCTAATTAAAATAATATTCAAAGTTAAATAAAAACTAGTCTGTATTAGAATCAGGCAGAAAACATAGAAATGTATATTAAAGAACAGAGATATAACCACCCATAATTTAAATAAAAATTAAAAGAATGCTTTCTGGGATTGATATGTGAGGGATTGTTATTAAAGCAATAATTTTATCTGTCTCTAAGACACCACCTGTTTTTTAACTATGTTTGCACTTCTCACTGAATATTAAATAAGAGGCCAATATTTGTAAATATTGGTTAATAAGCAAGTTAGCATCTGAAAATTACTATTTGATCATTTTTATCAGAAGAAAGGTCTATATGAAATTAACTGAATTATAAAAACAACATTTTTGAGGAATACTGTGGGCCAAGCTTATTTCCAAGCTTTCATATATTTAATTTGTATTATAATTTTATGAAATAGATGACATGCTCTTAGAAGATGCAGGCTGAGGGCTCTGGTTTGGGAGATGATTCTGTGCCCAGCACTCCTAAATGCCCGTGGCTTTTCTGCCCACTCCTAGTTAACACATTGTGCTTCAGTCCCTGTAACTGACAAACGGAAACTTGACTAAGACATTCAGATGTCTGGTACAAGACTGTATCAATAATGTAAGTCTGATTTAAACCTTTTTAAATCAAATTTAAATCAAATGAAATAAACCAGACACATGAAAACTTTGTACAAGCAAGAGTCACTTTATCCAAAGACTGACACTTGTTTCAAGCTGGAGCTCATTGAACCACAAGGGAAAAGACAACTGTTCAACCTAACTGAGAGGGGAGGGGTGCTGTATGCTTCTGTGATGCCTGGAGGTGGCTAAATAAAATGTCTGTCATTTTTAAGGACCTTCTTGGTATGCTACCCAACCCTGCACCCATTTTTTAATGTACTCTTTTTTTTTTTTTTTAACTAAGGTTGTAGCGTTATGAAAGTCCTTCAACCTTGGGACCTCCGGTAGGATGCCCACAGACTGACTGTGGTCCTCAGGGAGTCAGGGTGTGCATTGCTGCTTGTTGAAGTACAGTTCAGTGGGGCCCTGAGGGTGTTGATGCATCCCCTGTGCTTTCCAGAGGTTGCCTTCTTCCTGAACACCAGGCCAGGTGGGCACCTGAGCAGGGGAACTCAGGTGACTTAATTTAGTTTGCCAGTGCCTATTCTATCAAAGAAATGGGTTTCTCATTCTTGAAGAAAATCATGGAAGGGCATGTTTCTGATTAGAGGTTCATATACTAATTTTTATAAAAATGGCCTTGATGTGACATATGCCAAGTAATTATGAAGATTCCCACCCCCTCAAGCATTGCTGAATGAAGGCTACAAAGTTGAAAAGGCAAGTTTTGGGTGTAAAAGCTTCAATTTATCTACCTCGTTTATTTTTTTATTTTTGTAGCCTTAGTCTCTCTTTTCCTGTTTTTTGACAGCTGAAAGTGTTCCTAGCCCCTGTCTTTAACCCAAGAGTTGATGTATTGGTGGTAGTAGTTGGATGTTCAAAATGTTTTTGTGATTTTTCTTAATTCCCTTCTCTGTAATATTAAGCAAATGACAAATGTTTCTTTAATGGTTTAACAAGGAAGAAGACCCTCACTTCTGCATTGGAGGAGGCTTTCCCCTTCAATGTGGAAACATGGATCAAGAATATCAAAAGTTGGTCTCCGAGTGATTGCATCTCACTTTAGGAACCAGAAACATTTTTTTGTTTTGTTTTGTTTTGTTTTGCCAAGTTGTGCCTTTCCTCCCGGGACTGTCAGTGAACACAATGACAGCATCTGGTTGCACTGTGGTGCTGTTCCAGAGGACACGCCAGAGCCTCGCCCATTGTTGCACATTGTGAACGTCGGATGTGCAGAGAGAGCCCTGCAGTTGTACCTGCTGATGCCAACTGTTGGAGGATACATTTTGGATGTTTTGTTTCCCTCCCCCACCAAAAGATAATAATGTAAATTTGATTTAAACTTTCTTTTATTTCACTTTCCCTATTTTGAGCCTACTTTCACCTGAATGCCTACCAAAAAGTTAAAATCAAATAAAAAAGTCAAGTGTGACTTCTTTTCTAAATATGTTCTTTTTTAAACCAGTTTCTGATAGATAGCAGAGGTGTGGGTGAGAGGCATGATGGAAATGGTGTGAGGCGAGATGAGAAGAGGAAAAGGGCAGGGGATGTCTTACTGGAACTGGCTGCAGTGGAAGGTCTTTTACACCCCAGTGTGTGCCTTCTGACTCTCGTGTGGGTTTGTTCTTCAGGTAGGAGTGCACTGGGGAGTACAGCGTGCAGATCCTTTGACCAGAGGTATGAATCCTTTCTCCACAGTCACATTCAACTCCCTCTTTTACCTCCAGGAGTCTGGTGTTCACACTCAGGTTCTTGCTATTGTTCTTCCACTCTTCCAGGTGACCTTATTTAGCAAGACTTGAAAGGAACCATGCTTGTTACTTCCCATGTGAATCTCATTACTAGTACCCAGGAAGCATTTATACACCACTTGCTTTGGAAAAGGCTGAATGGGATTACAAACTCATGTCAATGCAATAGCCATCCCCAGACTGATCCAAAAAGAGCTGCTCTCTTCACTTCAAAGCAGTAGGTGAGTCTATCATTTATCCTCCAGATATCTGTGGATGTCAGATGCTGGGTTGTGTGTTTCACAGCTAAAGAAACATCATTTATAAAATGAGTGGCCCCACTGCATTACCAACCTGAGGAAAAGGAGATGGGCCCCCTCCTCTTCTTATGAATTCATGTCTCAAGAAATCTCTCTCTAAAAATTCCTCCCAAATTATTTCTTTTCTCATTACTCTGAACCACTTTTGTAACTTGGATCTTGTAGGCAGGGCCTTCCAATAATGGAGTCCATTTTTGACATTCCCTTTTAAACTTTTACATGTAAAAATTTCCCCACACTCACATTATCAAATTATAATTTATTTCATGTTGCATATATATATATACACATACACACACAGATGTTTTATGTATATTATATGTGTTTTTCAGAGCAATATTTTATTACTAAAGATGGCACTAGATAAGTTAGAGTAAGAATCATTCTTGTTTTATTTTATTTTTTATTGTATTTTTTCAATTACCATTTAACCCCTTTATACCTGCCTCACTCTTAATCACCACATTGTCGTCTACATAGATGAGTCCTTTTCCTTTATGCTTAGTCCCTCCATCCATTAAGCACCCCTCCCCCAATTCTGTCAGCATGCTCTCTATCTATGAATCTGTCTCTATTTTATTTGTTCATATTTTTCTTTAGAGTCCACATATGAGTGAAATCACATGGTATTTGTCTTTCTCTGACTGGCTTATTTCACTTAGCATAGTGTTCTCCAGGTT
Organism: Tonatia bakeri; assembly: GCA_004024845.1. Classification (NCBI taxonomy): domain Eukaryota; kingdom Metazoa; phylum Chordata; class Mammalia; order Chiroptera; family Phyllostomidae; genus Tonatia; species Tonatia bakeri. Next base: position 435,262 of record PVIA01000207.1, read on the forward strand.
CATCCATGCTGTCACAAGTGGTAAAATTTTCTTCTTTTTTACCACCAAATACTATTCCATTGTGTGAATGTCCCATAATTGTTTTATCCACTCATCTACTGATGGACACTTGGGCTGCTTTCATATCTTGGCAATTTTAAGTAATACTGCAATGAACATATGGGTACTTATGTTCTTTCCACCGAGTGTTTTGGGTTCCTTCAGATATATTCCCAGAAGCAGGATTGCTGGGTCAAAAAGTAGATCCATGTTTAATTTTTTGAGGCATCTCTGTTCTGCTTTCCACAGTAGCTGCATGAACTTGCATTCCGACCAACAGTGCAAGAGTGTTTCCCTTTTGCCAAATCCTCACTAGCACCTGTTGTTTGTTGCTTTATTGGTGATAGCCATTATGACAGGTACAAGGTGATATCTCATCATAGTTTTAATTTGCATTTCCCTGATGATTAGTGACATTGAGCATCTTTTCCTATGTCTATTGGCCATCTGTATGTCCTCTTTGGAAAAGTGTCTATTTCAGGTCCTTTGCCCATGTTTTGATTAGATTGGTTGTTGGGTTTTTTGTTTGTTTATTTGTTCGTTTTTTGGTGTTGAGTTTTGTAAGTTCTTTATAAAAAGCTAAAAGAATCATTCTTAAATGAGTGCAGCGTAGATTGATTTCAAGCCTGCCTTTGCTCCTCTCTTGGTAAACTAGTACAGCATAACCACTCAATGAGGATCTTGTTTGTTAGATGGACATTCCTGCTAGAGAACATATCTTAGTTTCTTTCAAGTTGTTGAAGGTCCATTTTTACATGTTTCAGTATTTGCTTTAATGATATAGTTCTGTTTCTTTTCTAAAGTAATAAATCTTACAATTAATATTTATTTAATAATAAGTAATTACATTTTTCTTTGACATAAAACATGTCAAGAATTCACTAACTCATATTGAGTGGCAGTTCCAGGTTTGTGAAAGTCAGATGGGCAACTCCTAGCAGAATCAATCAATCAACCTGAGGTTATCAACTCAGCTGAGTTTCACTAACCACTGTCATAGTTACAATCATTATGTAGTTTTAAAGTTCTTCCTTAAATTCTTACTCTTACTTTGGTTTCTTTATGCCTATAATTAAAACCAGGAGGCACAAATACACTGATGTAAAAATATGACAAGATAATGGGGAACATTGAAACTGACAATTATTCAAAGGCACTTAGATTTCTAACAGATGTATAAAATGCATTCTTCTGATAAAAATTTCTTTCACAATATATTAAAATTCCCCTAGTAACTGAAAACTAATGTAAAAGTGATAAAACACTTTATAGCATTCACTTCTAATTTACATTTTATTCATTGAGATCTATAAAAAACTCCTTTCACCACAGCTATAGTCAGGTAAATACTGCAAATGGCAACCAGGATCCTTCTCTCCTAGGCCATTATTTGGAATAGAAACTTCATAATTAAAAAATAACCTAATATTTCAAAATATGAAATACAAGAATTCTAAAATCTAATGTCCATTTCTGTCACTTCTACCCTTTTAGATGAAAAAGTTTTCATTTTAAGATTCAGGCTTAGTTTTGTTTTTCTGCTTCAGCCTCTATCACAGACTTGTTTTAGTTCATTGCAGTACTGGTTTCCCAGAAGAAGGTGGAGCTAACAACTAGACATTATCACTTTCCCTTTTGATTATTAACTCATTAATAGAAAGAATGGCTTGGCCAGATATGCCAGATTTTTTAGCCTAATACAATCTAATAGCTTCCAAAACTCAAGTCCCATTATTTCTGATAAGTGATACATACACCATGCCCTTAAAATTTTAAGATACAAAATTATTAGACAAAAATACAGAAGGTTTATATTATTAAATATTTCAAAGTTAAATTTTTTAAAACAAAAACTTAAATTAGTGATTAAAAACACAACAGTAAATTTGGTAAATAGATTTCTATAGAAATGGGCATGTACAGTTTACAAACAGGAAGTTTCCGCTATTGTATACCTCAATAAAATAGTATACATTAAAAATAATTAAAGTTCTATAATTGTATCTCATCTTTCAAAATGAAATTCAATAGTTAAATTCAACTCCCAAAACAAATTCTGCTTAACATCCCTGAGTTTAAAAAAAAAAGTTTTCTATTAACCGCAGGTATATTGCAACCAAAGCCTAAGGCATAAACATTATAACTACAAATGTAAAGTTTCACTTTATTTGCTTTTATATTGTAACTTAAATAATAAGAAAGAGCAATGCATTTTGAAAGTATTGGATTGTTTTGGAAATATTTACATTTGTTTTAACGGATGTATATTAACATAATGGGCTTTTTATTATGTTGTCATTCATATGTGAAAATAGAATAAATTGATTTTTAGAAGGCATTTTAGATATAGTATGGAGTAGTTTATATAGAATGTCTCATTGAAATAAAAGCTTAATTTCACATTTTGATTTATTTCTACAGCCTTTTCATGACAGAAGTCACACAGTAGTTCAAAAACTTAATAGAAGTCATCTGTGTGTAAGAAGTTGAATATCTGAAGGAACATTAATACTTCACATTCAATCTCATGTGTGCCAGAGGGACTAGTTTCTAATGGACAAATCACAATTCCACATTTAAAAGAGAAATAATAGAGATTTTTAAAAATCATGTAGTTACCCAGCTGAGAGTAAATATTAGTTTCTGGCTCTGGAATAAAAAATTCATCTGTCAGTTGTTTAGGGTAAATGTTTTAAAATTATCAGATTATGTGTTTTTATTTCTCTACCTTAAGGAATTAATCAAAGTATTCTGAGTAAAAATATTTGCTTTTTCGATTGGTTTGTTTCACATATTTATTAAACCTCTCCCTATACCAGGCACTAAGTGTTTCTGTTCACGTTGCTCATAATACAGTGAAGAAATGAACATGTGTAAAACAGTGTAATATAATTGGTCTATAATTAGTGGAAAAGAGGGATAGAATAAAAATTTGGAAAGGAGTATTATATAGAGACCTCAAATATTAGCAAGAATTTCCATGTTATCAAGAGATTGTAGAGAGAAGAAGGAAGAATAGAAAAGGAAGAGGAGAAGGGGCAAAAGACCACTGTGAGTGGAAATGTGCATGGAATGTACACGAGGTTAACTCATGATAATAGCTTATTTAGACTTTTTGTCAAGTAAATAAAGACATCCATCAACACATTTTGACTGAGAATAGTTACATATTCAAACTTGATTTGATACAATCAAACATGATTGACACACATAAAATCAGAACATAAAAGCCATCTCAAGGGCAACTGAGTAATGCATGGAAGAATTTATGAATATCTGAACTTGGGCTATATCATTAGAGAGGCTTCAGTGTAGAGAAAGGGATATGATTAATAGTTCAGAGGCTGAGAAGCTGGTTTTTTTTTTTAATACTTTTAAATTTTGTTGTTGTTCAACTACAGTTTTCTTCCTTTTCCCCTTACCCCTCCCAACCACCCCAGCCATCCCCACCTCCCTCCCCTGATTCCAGCCCCTTGTTTTTGTCCATGTGTCCTTTATAGTTGTTCCTGAAAACCCTTCACCATTTTCACCCCATTATCCCCTCCCACCTCCCCTCTGGTTACTGTCTGTTTGTTCTTAATTTCAAAGTCTCTGGTTATATTTTGCTTGATTGTTTGTTTTGTTGACTAGCTTCCAGTTAAAGGTGAGATCATATGGTATTTGCCCCTCACTGCCTGGCTTATTTCACTTAGCATAATGCTCTCCAGTTCCATCCATGCTGTCACAAAGAGTAGGAGCTCTTCTTTCTTTCTGCTGCATAATATTCCATCATGTAAATGTACCAGTATTTTGATCCACTCATTTACTGATGGGTGCTTATGTTGCTTACAGCACTTAGTTATTGTATATTTTGCTGCTATGAACATTGGGGCACATAGGTTCTTTTGAATTGGTGCTTCAGGGTTCTTCGTGTATAATTCCAACAGTGAAATTGCCAGGTCAAAAGGCAGTTCCATGTTTAGTTTTCTGAGGCTATTCCATACTGTTTTCCACAGTGGCTGCACCAGTCTGCATTCCCATCAACAATACACTAGGATTCCCTTTTCTCCACAACCTCTCTAGTATTTGTTGTTTGTTGATTTTTTTACAATGGCTATTCTCACCAGTGTGAAGTGGTATGAGAAGCTGTTTTGGGCAGGAGAAAACTCATGGATAAGAAGCACTCCTGGTTTTGAATAACCAATTGTGAGCCTTTTATTTTAGCCTAGACAAGTTGTTAAGTCAGTTAATGTCTCTTTCTTTTCTTCTCATTTTGTAATATGTAAATGAAGATTATTGTAGAGTAATATCTTATCAATGTTTTATAGTTTTCAATGTTGAAGTCTTACACATCTGTCATCAGATTTATTTCTAGGTGTTTGATGATTTTGATATGATTGTAAAGGTACATCTTCAAAATGTTATTCAACAATTCATTCTTGCTAATGTGAAAACTCAGCTGAATTCCATATAATAAAATTATGTCCAGCAAATTTATAAAATTCAATGCTAATATTAATAGCTTTTTGGTAGATCTTTTTGGATTTCCTACACATACAATTTTATCTTCTGCAAATTATAATGACTCTGCTTTTACAATCGCAGACTTTATGCTATTTTTTTTTCATGCCTTATAAGTTGACCACAAGCTTCAGTAGAAAACAATAAGTCCTGCCCTTCTTCTCACCTAAACACTTCTTCAGAGAACATGACTTTTGTCCACTCTTCTACCAAAATGTTGGGTTCACTACTTCAGTGGCATAACACTGCATATATTCTGGCCATGGCAGATAGCACATAGCATTTCAATCACCCATTTTGCTAATATGGATCCCGTCAGAGTAAAGGGTTCTTAAGAATGGATGATTATTTTCATATTTATAATTAAATCTTTAATGTCCAGAATAGTGTTTGATATAAAAGAAGAGTTTGGGAACTTCTAGTGAAAGAAAAAAATGTGGACCATAGAATAGTTTTTGACATACATATGACAGATGGTAAGAGAAGGTCACAAATTCTCCACTTAACTTTGTGTTTTGTAGCCCCTTTTAACAAGAAGTGGAGTCTATTTTTCAATCCCTTTCATCAGGGTTTGGCCCAGTGAGTTGCCTTGCATAATGCAACATTAGCAAACAGGACTTAAGCAGATGCTTGATAAGCATTTAAGCATTGGGACATTTTCTTCCATGCTTAATCGAGATCTCCATTGTATACAGTTTTTGTGGGAGAGTAAACTGAAGTGTTTATATAAACAGAAGGGTTCCTGAAATGTTCTACCTGGTTCTTCCTCTTTCTAACCAGGTAAAGCCAAAGAACAGGCCCAAGACCTAAGCTCAGCAAATTAGACTCTCTGTCAAAGGATTATGATTTAAACCAAGTGATACAAGGAATACTTCTTTTCCAATGGTATGGCCTAGGTGACATACTTGAGTTCTCTTCTTAAGATCTTGTTATGCTGCCCAATATCATATCTTGATTCTTTAGTTACCTGATGTTTCAGTTGGAGATTTTGCATGCTTTCCCTAGTTTGGGTTCATTATACACTTTCAGGTTTCTTATGAACATAATACATATAAAACTAGTTTCTGAACTAGTTTCTGATCATCCTGTGGACTGTCCAATAGATGATGGAGAGTGAGAAATCCCCAGCAGGAAGAGGCTAAAGTCACTTTCTTGTGCCCAGTTGAGGACAGAGTCACATGTGTGTAACCTTGAAGTAGAAAATTTATTGCCTGGTTAGGGAAACTAAATATCAATAGTGAACAGAAAAGAAGAACCAACTTTTAAGATCTGTAAGGCCTTCCAGGCAGAAAATTACCAGATAAATCAAAACTGGTCAGGTTCATTCACCATCTTCCAAATCCTTCTAACTTTTAGAGGAGTGAAGAAATATCCAGCTTGACAGGAAGGGGTGGAAGTGAACTGGTAAGAGGAAGTTATCAGAAGGACAAGGTCCCAGACACTTTTTCAACCCAAAGCAGGTCTGAGCTGCAAGGGTATAGAAGAATTAATTCTAGACCAAATTTGAAGTTTTGTTTGTTTATTACATGTGATTAGATATTCTAATTCCTGAATTTCGGGTTTGTATTTTTCCCCCAAGTAAATGCAGAATTCTCAGATAACTAAGAATGAAGGGAAATACCCCCCTTAATATTGATGTCAGTTCTCATCCTGAATAAGATTATCCCAGTTGAATAAAGTTTAAAGAAAGGGCAGGAGGTTAAGTTACTTTAAGACTACATCACAAATTTTGATTATCAACACATCATTATGATCTTATACATGTTTTTTCCTGAAAAATGGAATAATTTTGCTTATTTCCCTTAAGAGTGCTTAGTGATGTTGTTTTCATTCATTTTGTTGTATAATAACAAGCATATTCATATTTCCATTTCTCTCTGTATACATTGAGAGAAATGAAAGTAAACTCATAAGTTTCCCTAATAATAGGTAAGGGTGTATGCTTATCCCCTCCCCTCCCTACTCTACTATACCCTACACTGTAAGGGACTAACCGAGAAAGCTCAGTGATCCAGATCCTGTAGCTAATTTGGTACTGACTAGAGGTGACCACTGAGAGGCTCTAGTGGAAGATTAGAGAGTGAGAGAAGAAAGCCACCAGGTTATTTCTTCCCTCTTTTCCCTGACTGAGAGGGGCAGTGCAAACAGCAGGGTTCATTTCTCCTCCCTGGCCCCAGCTTCCACTGGGCAGACCCCTCCAAAGTCCTAAGTCCTTCCAGCCCATCATTCCATGGTCCCAAACTCTGATAACAACAAACCTTTCATTTAATTGCCTCACCATATTCTCTTTGAGATTTAATGTCAATTTCTAAATAACTCCTTATATTAGTGCCTCTTTGCTGGACTACTTAATGTGAATTTTGTTCACAAAATTACTGACTGGATTGTGACTCCTGACACCATTGTTCATATTTTGGAGACTTTATTTAGCAAATTTGTATTTGTTTTTAGAAACATGCAGTTATATAGTCTAAATAGTAACTAATTCTTCCCCACAGATTCTGAGAGCCTATTCTATCCTCCAATTGATTCTCACTATGATAATATTTTAAATTACCTATAATTCTTTTAAATTTAGTCTTTCAGGAAATTAAAGATATTTCTGATTCAGAACATTCATAGCTCGCTCACTCCCTCCAGATACACAAACACACACACACTTTGTTTGTATCTGCCTTTGTCCCTCCATGTCTCTGTGTCCCTTTCTCCCTATGATGGATATGAAATCAATCTTATTGCATACCATTTATATATTTTCTCTATGTCCTAATTTATACTTTTGCCAATATAATTGTCAAATCCTAGACAAAGCGTGATCTCCCTCTCTAATGTGGTTTTGTCTAGTTCATTTACTTGTAATGACTTTTGCTGTTATAAAACGCACATTGTGGTACTTGATGAGTAAAAAGTCAGACCTGTTATATGGCATTTTGATGGATCATAGCTTGTTCAATGCAAAAAAAAGGCTCTTTATTCTATCTGTACTCTTAAATTCAAGCTACAAATTAAATTAAATTAAATATTGCCAAACGGGATTTATCTCAGGTTGACTTACATGATATAGTTTTGTTCAAACATTTATTTTAAGTAATTTTGGATTTTTATTTCACTTCTTTATGTGTAGCATTGAGGTAGAATTTACCCAATCTTAGAATAGTTTCTGCTAATAGGGATATTAACCTATTTACATTTATCATGACTATAATAATATTGTGTCCTGTTTCTACTATCAGATTTAATTACTTTTTCTATTTTCAGTGCTTTTTAGTTGCCTGACTTTTGCTAAGTGAAATGTTTTGTTTGCTCCTTTTAAATTTGTTTTCATAAATGCTTGAGGTTTAGAAACCATACATACTCATGTACTAATTAATTTTCCATAAATGAGTAGATTAAAAATAGGACTTTAGATCTAGTTACATAAACACTTCCCTACTCTACCACCCAATATTTTTACATACATTTAAGAGTACAGAAATTAATCACCTTAAATATAATTTTGCTTATTCTTAATAGCTACACTTCATATGACCAGATGACAAAATCTAGAATAATGCAGAGAACAGAAGATTATTTTGAAATGGCTATAGAGAAACAGCACTTATACCAAAGCTAATAAAATAACTTTATGCACACAAAAGAGGCATAACCATTTTAACTTTAGAAATACAAGGGCCGCTCAGGCATACTTTGAGAGAAATACAGATATAAGTATAGTCATAAGACATTGCTTTGGAAAGGAAGAATACTATTCTATCAAATGACTCTAATCCAACAGAAGCTCAATATAGTACAAATATAATTAAAAATTCAAAAGAGGTATTGCATCATAATAAAACTCCATATAGAGACTTAGTTTTTCATATAAATTTATTTTTAAAAGTGCAAGGGAGACAATATTATTCTCTTCTAAGGATGGTATGATCATACCTTGTGTCAAGTAAGGTCACAGGTAGTTTTAATGGAGGCAGACCTGGTAACACCATAAGCAACAAGTTAAGAAATCTGATTATGTGACTAAGATGTCTTTAATAACCCAGTAAATACCCAATTTTCCTTCAAACTTTGTTTTATAAATTCTGTAGGCTGTTATACTTCCACATTCCTTTGTTTTTTCTATGATGAATAAGTATAGAAACATTACACTGAAATTTAGGTTAATTGAGGTTTTAGGCCAGGGATGCTCTGCTCTCCACATTTCATAGCCCGGTAGTTGTCACAGTGCTTTGCAAAGAACAAGTGCCATTTTATTAACTAATGATTAAACCCTAAGTTTTGGATAGTAAATTAATTTATAGATGTTTTAATAGACTTTAAATATCTCCTTTCATATTTTACCTAAGTAAAAAAATTACAACTGAGAATAAAAGAATTGCATGCACTTAGGCAGAAGCAGAAAACTCAAACTATGCTTAATTATCAGGAAAGAGAAAATTGTACCACTCTGATTTTCTATGTAACTTATTACATGCAATTATTTATTACAGTTGAATATTTACACATTATAGCGTCCCATGCCTGGCTAAGTTCCTTTTCATTTTAAGAATTTTTTTCTAGCCAACTTTGATATCCAAATAGGACTCCTGCTTCTCTTTCACTATTTAGACTAGCTGAATTGTAGCAATGTATTTACATATCTCTCTTCCCCACTAGAACGTAAGAGCAGGGACATGTGTTTATGTTTGTCTACATAATGCCTGAGATAGATTAAATACTCCTATATGTTGACTGAATAAAACTACCTCTTCCCCAATAAGAGAAAAACACTGTGCTGTAGGATAATTTATCCAACCATAGTTGTGGAAGCAAATAAAAAGCAGAAACACAGGAGTCAGCATCCCTGTGCTTTTTCCTTTTCACATTTTTCACTTTGCTCTTGATTACTGTGATACTGATATTTATACTGCATAGCCCCCAGCAGAGCTGGTGAGAAGGTGCTGTGATTATGCAAATTCCCACTTTAAAATTAATACTAAACTATATATTGATGAATATTACAAGGTTACTACTTTTATGTTAGTGCTATGAACATGTGTTTATATTTAGATTTTTACTTGGGCAAAAAGAGAGTAATATTTATAGGTGCCTTTAGTTAAAAAGGCTTTACAACACGTTTGACCTTAACTTAAGCATTCCCCACTGATTTCTCCATTGCGTTTGAGAATTCCAGTCTCCTTTTCACTTAAACAACATTCTTGTGGCCTAATAGTGGTAAAGAGGGAAAGGCCATTAAATGCAAGCTTCTTTCACTTTTTCTATACAACCAATATGTTGTGTAGGGACACTTTAAAATAACACCCTAAAATGCTTCAGCTAGACATTTAGACACACAGTAATAAAGTTCAATTTCAGTAATTAAATCTTCCCTGAAGTAAAACCAAACTCTTGGAGAAACAATATATTTAGGTCCCATACATCTATAAGTGTGGTCATTACTTAGGCTACACAGATTTAGGAATTCTATGAGCTTCTGATGATCTTGCTTAGCAGAACCTAGGACAGAGGTTATTCCAGCACAGGTACACTTTAGAATGAGTGCCTGAAGGTTTGCTTTTAATCACACCCTTTATTGAACAAACCCAAGCAAAGTTTTCATATAAGTTTCATTGAAAACTAATCACCCATTGTCATTAAATTTTTGTGACTTATAATGTATGAGTCATAGGAACAGAAGTCATGAATAAATCAAAGTCACTCCAAAATCTGTCAATTTAAAAAGCAAATAGCCCCATTTGGGGGAAAAAAAAAAAACAAACCGAATTTTCTCCTGGAAGGTATGGGCAATATTTTCACTAAAACAAGGGTGACTAGAATGGGATGCAAGGTCCAGCAAAATTAAGGCCTGCTAGAGTGTGGTTGGTAGGGTAATAGTATGGGTGTGGTAATTTATAGTTTTAATTTGAACACTTCACCTAACATGTCATATGGTACACTTGAGGGTGATAATGTTATGTTACAGAATTACATACTTATGACTTTGTAATAAAAGATTTTGTAATAAAAAAGAGGGTTATTTGTGCCGGACCCTGTATTTCAAGCAATTGCTATAGCTCAAGAGAGCAGTTGTTACATTATACTTGATAGTCTCAGGCTAATTGTACACATAATCGTATAATTTGTAGGAAAGTAAGAAAAGAAGGAAGGCAGAAGGTACGCAAAGACTCTGCTCCAGGCACTTAAATTTATTTTTTACAAATATTACCTCAAGTAATTTAATTATTCAACAACTCTGCAAGATAGCTATTATAATTCACAATTTTAAGAGAAAATAAATTATATACAAAGCTTAAAAACATATTTAAGGTCATGTGGATAGTAAGTGATAAAGCCTGGATTTGAACCTGAAGTTTTATGCTTTTAAAGGCTATCTTCCCCCCACCCATACAGGCTGCATTTACCAAATTCTGTGAAGCATAATGTAAAGATGCATAAATAATGTCTTCAAAATGAAGTTTTTAGGAAAAAATGGGATATAATAATTGTGTACATAAATATCCATTGAGTTATGATAATTCAAGAGAAGAATACTACTTCCTGTTGGGCAGGTCAGATTTCTCGAGATTTGGATTTTACACTGTGAGGAGGACTGGGGGTTGGGAGATGAAATTCTAGCCAGAGGGGAGACATGTGTGAGTGAAGAAAATGAAGTGGAAACAGAAGAATGCTAGGGTAATGAAAAGTAACCAATTTTGTCCACACAGAGGATAATACCGAAAAGCCTATTGGGGCCAGAGGACAGAGAATTGCTCAGACTTGGGTTTACGTGGACACTGACGTGGTCAGTTTCGAACTATGAGAGGTGTAATGTAGCACACAGGACTGGATCTCAGAGCAGAGCCTGTCTGAGTGCTTGATATGCTTGTATGCTGCAATCAGGAATCAAATTTTTTGAATCAAACTTGATCCCTACTTTGCTGTCAGACCCCATCTTCGTTTCCTAATGGCCTAAAGTACCTGCCTCTTTTCTTTGAAGGAAGAGTTGCAGCCTAGAATCGCCCTGTGTCCATGGGCCCAAGCAAAACCATCCCTGAGCGGGACAGCTAGTGGCCCACCAGCCTGCAGTGACATCACTGTCAGCCTGGAGGACCCAGCCTGTGTCTCCTACATGCCAGGTAAGTCAGGGCTAGAGCCCTTTGTCTTCCTGCCTTTGCACAGAGAGCAAGGTGAGTATGGGCACCACATGGCACTGGGAATCACCATGCAAATGAAAGAAGCTGCGATCTTCCCCCAGACAGAGAGGAAAGGAAAGTGAAAACAATCTGAGTATTTTTCGCTTAATTCAAATTCTCTAACTTTTGAACTGTATTTTAGCACTGCATTCTCTTATTACTTAGCCAATTATGTGTTTATTTTTACTTGATTTTCCAGATAACAAGGTAAACTCAGGAAGTTTCTATAACATATAGAAGGAAATAAGTGTAGTATTGAACAAAATTTAATATTATATACATAACCAGGTACTTCTTGGAAAAACACAATTATTGGCTATAAAGTATAAAAATCTAAGTATATCTCAGGACAGTGGAGAAAACATGATTCTTGTAATGTCATATATGCTAGTTCTAATTGTTTAAAAAAGTTTGAGCATGGAACATGCGTTTTATCCACCAATTGTCCTGTGATTAGGTTAATATTTCCACACCTGACCCCTGACCCTTTTAGGAGTCGTGTGAATTGTCAACAGGAAAACATTCATCATCAGTGGAGTCTAGAGATTTAAATCTAAGCAAAGAGTGTTTTGATGCTCTCTGTAAGGAAGAGAATAATTTTAGATCATTGCCATCAAGAACTGCTTTCAATTCCCTAAAGCTTTACATTGGTTTTGTTCTAAATAAAAAGCACGAGCTGAATCTTTTAATAAATGTGCAGCGATCTTCTCTGAAGAGGAAGTAAGCATGAATAGTTGTCAATGATTACATTCTGGGGACAAGGTAGCCTGAGCATAATTACATTTATGTTGTTACTGTGCCCCTCATGCCCTGTAATTTGGTGGATAACAGGGACAGGGCATATGGGCAAAGCGCCTATGCACAGACGGTTCGAAATGCAAAGCTGCACAACAACACAGATAGGAAGCGATTCAGGTCATCACACAGCAGCTCCGAACCACTGACTGTCACAGGCCACATTAAATGTAAATGCGTATTTCTTAAAATTGTATTTGTAAATGTCTATGTATTACATTTTGCCATTTTGTTTGTCATTTGACTGCATGTTCTTTTTATTTGAATATTCATTGGTTCTAGAAAGTAAAAGTATCAGGTTTAAATTCTTGTTACTCTACCCTTACATTTCTTATTTTCAGCCCTTTAGGAAAATGTTGTATGTCCACCATGCATACAAAGATCTGTGACTGAGGTCTCACTTTTTATAATCCCACTCCTCGGAAACTCTATTACTGTATACAAAGTTATATAAGTATGTAGAGTCTACTGCAGCTATGACCGTTACACAATGTATTTCAGAATTTTTTGTCAATACCAGTTTAGTGTTCCAAATACAACTTGTGATATTATGAGCATAGATGATTATTCTCCTTTGCCAAGCACTGTTGGAGTGCTTACTGGGAATTATTCATTTAATCCTTATAACAACCCTGTGAGATAGACATGGTGTAATTACCATTTTAGAGATGAAGAAACAAAGGCACAGAAAGGTTAAATAACACAGTTCAAAAGGTAACTTTTGGAGCCAGATCTTGATTCCAGACTTTCTAACACTAGCATGAGATCTTCACCACCTCAAAATGCCACTGATGATTACATTTGTGTCTATGGAAATCAAGCAACTCTTTTAAAAAGGTATTATTAAAAATAAAACACAACCTGTTAAGCTGATCTTTTGGAATGTGGCTTTTCCCCCTACTTTTGACCCATCCTCTACTGACAGGGCCTCTCCTCACAGCACAGGTGGCCAACTGCACAGGACTCTGGCAGCCCAATGCTGCCAGGGTGCAAATGCTGATTCCCTGCCCCACTCTGGTTGTGCACATTATGCACTTTGCTTTTAAGTCTCTAAGCCTCGGTTGTTATGTCTGTCAACTGGGAATGACACTCACTGAACCCAGTTCTTGCGGTTGCAGTGAGGTGTTCACGAGACCAACTGTGCATCCATGTGCTGAAACATTATTAAATGACCAGCCACTCTCCTGTGTAAATCACTGCAGTCAGGCTTTAGGAAGCAATGAGTCCACTTTGGATGCATGGGACTGTGTTCTGACTTACCTATTGACATTAATTTGCCCTAACTGCCATAATGAAAATAAACATTCAAGCACATTTTAAGTTAAGAGAATGGCACTGCTACCTACTTCTGTTAAAAATCAGTTCAAGTTCCAGTATTTACCATATTGATGCCTCCAACTTTACTTTGGCAAAATATTAGTAATTATGGTTAGGAGCAGCCCTGATGTAAACAGTGGTAAGGTCATCAACACATTAGCAGGTGGGGACCAGTGGAGGGAAACACTGTCTGATTAGTCTGTCTCCTACATTTTACATAAGGACATTATAAAAGCAAATGTAATTATTGCAAATACATCAATCTGAAGTGTTGAGTGAATAATGAATATAAATTTTATGCGCAAATGTATCTTACACATAAAAATTATATCTGTAAAGGGAATGCTTAAGCTTGCAAGCATTAAATAAAAGATAATTTTTATATAAATATTCCTCTAGTGAAACACAGGTCTTTAAATATGATTTGATTAGTTCTAATAGAGATTTTTCTCCTTTTCAAAGTTAATTCAAAAAAAATCATCCTGTAATACTGAATCTCATTTTGCGTTTTCTGTTCACCTACTTGTGCTTTAATCATCCAAGAACGCCTTCGGAGACTGTAAACGAATTATTCATTTTATTTATTTATTTATGTATTTATTTATTTATTTATTTATTTATTTATTTATTTCCACCATGCTCCTTAGTGGTAGAGACAGCCGGGATTTTTCTTTATCAATTATATATTCTGTTAGTTACCTGTAACAGTGTTCTGTCATACTGCCAAGTTTCTTTGGTAAACAGCAGTTTCAGGCCTTTTCAAACTGACCTCTAGGCTTCCTTCTCATTCTTTGTTCCATTTCGTTGCATACGCAACGTTGGTTCTATAATAAAGTGGGTTACTTTCAGAATAATCATCTAGAGAAAGTCACCACCTGACTATATTAAGTTTAATTATTTTAATTTAGGTTAAAAATAGTCCTTACTGAGGTAACACTTTTTTTTATAATTGCATCTTTCTCAGTGTGCTTATCCTTGAATCTTGACTTCTGTATTGAATGGACCCAGATGGGATATCATTCCATCCATTACAATACCTAGAATGCAGCTCTAACCTGTAACTTTATCAAGACAACAAAAACATTATTTGAAAATTACTGAACTCACATTATGCAATACGAATTATTTATAATTTAGTAACATAGTCATCATTGTATTAAACAAAACGCATACTTCATTAATGCTGCTTCACTGGCAAACAATGGAAAATTTAAGCTAAGGAGGCTTTGCCTAGTGTGGGTTATAGCCTAGCACAACTGGGTTCTTTAATAAATGGACTGGGAACAGAAACTTGGAAGTAAGAACGTAATAGAGATTTGTCCTGCCTCTACTAAGAATTATCAGCAGACTTCTTGGGTATGTTACTATCTCAAACTCCATTTCCTAAGTATTAAGGTATGGATAAAAGCAACCTCAAATAATATAAAAATAAAAATCAGTAGAGGGTTGGAATTAATCAACATTCAATATATTCCTAATGCTGTTACTTGGGATCTTGTCTATGCAGGTCTGAGCTGAATTTATCCTCCTCCAGGTTTCTGATTTTTTTCTGACTCCCACAGTGATGCATTTATTATATGCTGATATTTATTCATCCTTCACTGTTAATTTCACTGAATTGCAAACCTCTATCTGAAATTGGTAAAGCCCACTTTTGAGCAATCCCTAGCTGATGGCCAAGAGCTCTACTTTCCTCTAAAATGCCGTGAAAAATTTCTGCCTCCAGCTTTACTTACAAAGTCAGTTTGGAGTCTCTAAGTGAGGGCCCTGAGGTCCTCCCAGCTGTCAGTCTCCACTGAAAATCGGATGTGTGGGCCTTGCCCTTAGCAGTTCTCCTGTGTGGTGGTGATAGAATGAGGAGTATTGTTTTCTCTTGCTTGATTTTTTTTGATGTTTTTGTTCTATTCCATGAAAATATGAATTTTTAAAAAAATCTTCATACATACACAGATTCCATAATATTTCTTGTAAAACTTTATAAGCCTTTTTTTTCTGGTCATAACCAATAATGTGCCTTTACTCCTTTGTAACACCAGGAGTGTCTTTAAGAAGGACAGTCATGAAACTGCATTTTTAATATTTATCAATACCAAATGTTTTCAATAATGTAAGTGTTAAAATGAACTTATTTTAGTCTGCATTATTTTTCCCAAAATAATGTAATGGACTCTGTTTAAACACCAACTTTCTTTTTAAGCATTAACAATGACAAATCCTTATTTTGTGTTTTAGTGACATTTTAGTTACCATACTAAAAGCAGATTGAAAATGACCTCTATTAAATTAAATGCAAAAATATTATTGATAAATAATAATACCCCATAAAGTAAGAAGACAGTAGACTTACTAACCATAGTATGAAGTTAAAATTTTGACCAGAACTTTTGAGAACTGAGAAAAAAACCTAAAATCATTTAAATAAAAAATTTAAAGCATAATGATTTTGTAGTGTATTTGGTAAACATTGTTAAATCCAAGAATAAAACATACAAAGGAGGGTGTTTGAGATAATACTTAAGTAATTGCTTAAATTTCAGAATAATTTATAAATGGAAATTTGACTGTACACATGTACATTAAAATGTACATACTATGAATTTCTAATAACCATGGTAATAACTGACATGTGCAATTTTAGCAAGTGTCCATTATTCATTGTACTTTTGGGGAAAATACTCATTAAAATGTCCTGATGACTTAAATATTGGTAAGTATTTTTCATCAGCCTTTGGAGTTCTAAGTGCATAATGAGAGAAAACTGAAAGGATTGAATGAATCTTTATGCGATGCTAATGTAAAAACTTTTCTTGACAAAAAAAAAAGTGTAATGCATGAAAATTGTATCAACTGGTCTTCCATAGTAAACATAACACACTTTGGCTGAGAGCATTGTGAAAAACACCCATTTTTGTTCTGTGTTGCCAGGCACTTTCATGTTGAACTTATGGCTGACCAAGTATTAGCTCCAGGAGACAGGCAGAGCTTGCTTTCCTGAGAAAATCCCTCATATCAAGTTTTTGTTTCCATTTACCTCATTCTTATTGAACTAAAGTGAAGAATGTTCAGCCCCGTGACCTCCTGGGCTCTGTGACACTTCTGTCTCTCAAAAATTAATTAGTGAATCAGAGGCTGAATCAGCCTTCTTCCAAGTAATTTTCTTACTCTTCAGAAAGTTAACTTCTCTACTCTCATTATCAATGTCCTTTGCCTTGTCAGCAGCATTTAAAACATTATCCATTATTTCTGCATCACTAGCACAATGTCAGTGGGAGGGGGTGAGACCCTTGCTGTGGAGCTGAGCCCAGTGGCAGGGTTAATCAGAGTGGCAGGATCAGGGGTGTCAAATAATCCAACAGGGAGACAATCAGGAATCAGGGCTGAATTAGTAGGTGCTGAAGGGAATACAGAGATGGAGAGCTGTCTGCATAGCTGAACCATGCAGCCAATGACATCAGGATCCAGGATATCAGGACTGTCCACAAAATTGCCTCAATAAAACAATAACTATCTAGTAAATGTGTTAAGATTAGGACAGGGGGAAGCCTGTTTAAAGATCAAGGTTTAGGGTCAGAACTGCAGTTCACATTCGCAGAACTTGACAAGGTAGCATCATGGGGACAGATTACCTGGGAGAAAAGTGTTGAAGTCGTTTTAGTCAGTCTGCCTGTGCAGGGGATTCTCCTGCCTCTGAGCCCCCCTGACATAGCATCTGCCTTCCCCAGGCTTCTTGAGCCTTCACATTGGTGGTACATACCTGTTTCGTGCCACATCTCACTGCCCCGACTTCCAATCTGGGGTTTGTTAACCACTATACACTCTTTAAACTATTTTTAAACTATTTTACTTTATTTCAAGATGTTTCAAAGATGAAAACTGTTGCTTGGCATCATTTTTCCCAGGTAATTCTAGAAACTTAGTAGCAAATGACAATTCTTAACTTTAACTTTTAAGAAGAATTAACACAAAAATATTAAAAATATATAAAGTAATGTTTTATTTAGTGGATACATAACAATTGTGAATTTGCAAGAAGATACACCAGTTACAAAATATGGATTGTGATTGCCTTAAGGCAGGGAAAGGCTGGAAACTTGAGAGCAAAACAATGGTCTTTACAATATTCTAAAGAAGAAAAATGCAACTGAGACAAATACGACAAGTCAAATATTCTGTCTTCTTTGCGGGTTTTCTGAGCTTTAAATTAAATAAGAATATGTGTGAGAAAGAATGAGAGATAGAAAAAACAGAGTGTGCAAGGAAAATAACTATTCCCTTCATATATCTTTTTTCCTTAAATTAATCAAATACTATATTCTGTCCCTGAATATTTGGTTTCAGTTTTCCATCTGTCTTGGCTTTTGCCATCTGCTCACTACTGACTTTGGCTGCATTTTGCCACAATCTTGGAGGCTTATCTCAACCTAGTCCTGTGAATTGTGGATAGGAAATGGACCAAGAAAAGAAGGCACAGAAAACTCTGTACTCAAGTATGGGAGCCCTCAGAAAAGAAGGGCAGATGCAGGATTAGTTAAAGTGACAATGACCTTACTCTTTCACACTTACTATCTGAGAGATGGAGGGTAAGGATATGATAAAGAGTCCACTGACTGCTTGGGATAATGACATTCTTCTTGAGAAAGAGTGGGATAAAAAAAGAGTTAGGTGTAGTGGGGGGGGCAGGAAATTGAGAGAGGAATTAGAGGTAGATGTTTCAACTGGTGCCTAATTTGGTTGAAACAGGCATGAAAGACAGGTGCATGATAGATAGATGATAGATAGATAGATGATAGATAGATAGATAGATAGATAGATAGATAGATAGATAGATATAGATGATAGATAGATAGATAGATGATAGGTAATAGATAAAAGATGCATTTTACATGTACAGATGTTACTTAAATGAGTGAATAGTAAATCAATAAATATATATGAAAGCATTCTCAAATAGATGAATCAAGTGAACGTTTAGCAGATCAAAGCAAGTGGTATTTTAAGTGGGTACATATTGTTAAATAAGGAAAGTTTAAATCACTGTCTGCACTACTGTTCCCCCCCCAAACACGCACACACATGCTCACCCTTGGCAGGAGGTATATCTGGATGTGCCAGGGGTAGGGAGAGAAAGTAGGAAGTCTGATAAATTCTTCAGGTGGTTCTAGGGACATGACATTTGCTTTTCACCATTGAGAATGACTCCTCTTATGATTATTTGCATTTGTAAAACTCAAGATTTTGGCTGATGGGCCATTGTATGTAAGTAGTCAAACTAAACTTATTTCCTTAAAAATTAGGAAGACAATTTATGAAAAAATGCTAAATTAGAATATGGCCAGTATCATAAATAGACCAATTTTACTGGCATTGTAAAACTATTCAGGGTCTAGATTGTATTCCGAATTGAGTTTCTGCAAAGGGCACAAAATTATTTGCAGCTTCATGATTTATTCATTCTCTTTCATAGACTATAGTAGCTTTCTAATATTGTGTCTGTTTTTAAAGTGACAAAATTGTACTTGGGGAAAATCATGGCTTATTCAGTTGCATTTGCTCATAATAATATTTGAAAATTCCAATTAAGATTGGGACAGAGATGTGACAATTTCTAATATCTTTCTAAAGACTAGTTTTATAAAAACATTCCAAATGAGTTATACAAACTATGGCTTTTATTATAAATTTTCAGTGGTTCAGTATTTTTGAAAAGATGCCATTTTTATATTCTAAGTTTTGTAGTTACGGAAAAAATCAGTATGATAATGCCTAATCATCTTATTTTCACAAATTTCAATCCATGTGTGATTATCTTCAATTGTGCTCCAAAGCCTATACATTTCCTGCCCCACGTCTCCCCAGGTTTCTCTTTGCTCGTGGTTGACACATGTGCCGTGGGTGCGGTTGCTTGTCTCCCCAGTGCTGGTCTCATCTTCTGCACTAGTGCTACGCCTGCAGTTGGCTGCAAATGTGGCCACCAAGGAAAGCAGTGCTGTGCTGTGCAATCCTCACCGAAGGTTGGGAGTGTGTAAAATAACTATGGTTTTGCTAATGGTTGTGAAAACAATCAGCATATGCAATTTCTAGGAAACATCTCTGAAAACAGTAAGTGTATCAATTCTTCCTCCTTTCAGCTAGCTGCAATTACAGAAATGTTGAGCGAACCTGAAAAAAAAAAAAACACTTAAAATTTAAGTTTTGTGTATGGTGAAGAAACAGGTGGAAGATGCTTGGGTTTCTGAGAATAATGCAGGTCATACCCATCCTGGGTGCTGATGTGAGCCACTATGTGTAAGGGAAATAAATTTTAATCTTGATTAAACTACAGTTTCTTTCACTTGCAGTTACATCTAATCCTAAACATGTGTTTTAGAATACATTATATGCGGTTAGCTCACTCTAGTCACTATTTCTGTTTGGGAGGTAGACCATGAAACAAAGATAGTAGATAAACACGTCCTGTTTAGTCACTGGTTATATCAGAGGAAAATATTTTAAAGCTATATAGACTGCTAGAGCATTTATTAGATGAAATTTGAAACCTCCAAAGTCCGTTTTCATTCCCTTCCAGACTGAAGACTTCTCAGTCTCCCCTCATCTGTGGTTTTCTACACATGTCTCCCCTTTTTGCTTCTATTTCTGATCAAGTTAAGTTATATGTAAATATTTTCATTTCTTGTTTTTTTTTAATTTTTATTCTATTTCTTTATTTCTATTTTCCTTGGGCTTCCATCATTTTTCTTTTCTTTTATATTTTTGTGGACATTATTCCTTTACAGTTAAAGTGCTTTTTAGTTTTTTTTGTTAGACTAAAGTACTAATCATATCTCAATATTTCAACATGTTTAATCAGGTTTTGCTAATTCATTCCTAGAACTTTCAATAGCAACAGTGAGTCTCTCTCTTTCTCTCTCCCTCTCTCTCTGCTCTCTTTCTCTCTCCCCTACATTAACTTTCCCCCAAAATTGATGTGTTGGACATCTGAAAGAAAGACAATTTATATAACGTAGGTCAAAAGTAGGTTTATAGTCATGCGTATGGTAAATAATTCAATAATTAATAATACAAGAATAAATCTGTATTTTACACACTCACAACTCTAAACCTACTTTTGCCTTTCCTGTATTTCTAAAATATTTTCAGAGGTTCTAAGATGCATTGGAAGTCTTTTCAAAACACAGCAATTATACTTTTTCAAATCCTAGTGATGCTGGTTCTCAGTTTAATAGTAGAAGATCTAGTGATTATTTTAAATTATTACTTAATATTGGCTGATAAGTTCTATAAAACAATTTACTCATTATATGCTACTGAATCACAAAATATATTTAAGTAGAAGCAGGTGACTATGCAAGTCTAAAAAAAATTCTGAATACATGAGTGTGGTTTAGAAAAAACAATTATAAAACACAAAGTTCTGTGAATATGTACCTAAGTGACATTTTTAAAATAAAGAAATTTTAATGTACACTAGAAAATAATGAGGATCTAGGACAAAATAAGAACATCAGTAAAATTATCAGTTATTTTAAATTTAATGTGCTCTATAGCCTGTATATTAAATGCTCCTGAAATAAAATATGGTACCCCAATAATACCAGTCACCAACCCAAAATCAAAATTAGTAAATACTGCTGCCAGCAATGATTTTAACACATGATGCTGTTTTCTTGTTTTATGTATTTTTCCTGATGTTTCTTCTAAGTTATTTCTCTTGAGAAAAACTGAGTTAAGTCATCCCCAGAAAAGTGAGTCATAGTATCTAAACACACAGGAGTATCATTCCATGGATGAATGAATGAAAGCAGTTTTATTTTAAACATGCCAGATGCTGTACATTTTCTGCAAAGGATCAGTATTTCAAGTCTTTAGTGAGACGTCCCGCTAAGCTGAACATCTGTTCACAATATACTGTCGCACTTGCTAGTAAGCCTAAAAACGCTAAGGCGATTAGAACATCTTGATTGTGTTTTCCAATAGTGTACAGACAAAAAATGTTGAATTGAATCATTGAGCAAGCAAGAAATCAACACTCAGCCATAATCCAAATATATACTACCTTGTTTTCTGACTACTTTCATTTATCCATTGTTAGAAATTTTCACAAAAGTATTATTGGTCAGTAATTTTACTTTGAGAAAATTACTCAGCTTCATTTCTGAAATGAATAAATAGCTAACAATGAATATATTTAGACTAATAATAATTTTCACATAATCAGAAGCATACCTACCTCTTATATGTATTTAAATTTCCTTGGCCATTTTGTCTGCATAGTATCTATACACACTGAAATTATGAAGAAATGAATGTAATTAGCATAACTTTATATGACGTGGAATTTATTATATTGTAAAATTGATCTTCATTTTGCTTTTATTTTTTTAAGATTTTATTTATTTATTTATTTTTAAAGAGAGTGGAAGGGAGGCAGATAGAGAGGGAGAGAAACATCAATGTGTGGTTGCCTCTGATGTGTCCCCACTGGGGACCTGGCCTGCAACCCAAGCATGTGGCCTGACTGGGAATTGAACTGGCAACCCTTTGGATCATAGGCCAGCACTCAATCCACTGAGCCACACCAGCCAGGGCTGATCTTCATTTTAAACATTTCTCTTTATCCACTAGTTTATGTTTGGTCATTTGCTAAATTCCTTCTGACTGTTTTCTAACCAGTGACCTTGTATCTATAAATATTACATTAAAATTCATATATTCTATCGAGAATCTCTAAACAAGTGCTGTAATGAGAATGAAAAGCAATCAAGTCAATGTACATTTTTTGCAAATAAAAAAAAAGTAAGTTTTTAACTACTGAAACATAGCCCTACTATCAAGCCCTCTAATTTACCAGTGATACCGATTCAGAATAGCAATAGTGCAATTTTCTCTTAGGTAGTACCTGATTAAGCAAATTTGATTCAAATTAATTGAGTCTAGATGTGAGGAAAATCTGTAAAAACCCGTGTATCCTGAAAGTTTATAACATACTTTCATTTTGTAAGGAAAAGATGGTTAAAATTATAGATGGAGAAGAGAGAAGAGAATTTTTCCAAGTACTGTAATTATACCTAGGTCACTATTGTTTGATTTTTCAGATTATCTTTGAAAATGTGTTTCATATATTCATTTTGAATTTAATTCAGAAAAAATGGCATGATACTTTGCTAAAACTAAGTGCTGGAAATGAGTTTTCAAGATTCTTTATATACTTAGGGATCAAAATCAATACAGTGCACAACTGGGAAATAAGTTTGCCAAAAACGCGTTGCATTTGAGCTTCTCAGACTCAGAAAAGGGAGAGCTCTGTTAATAGTTCTCCCAGTATTCAACATATGAATCTTTTGTTACAGCATTTATATTATTGCAATATCTGATTGCTAGAGGGAAGTGATTTGGCTGTATATATCCAGTCCTACATCAGAATGTTAGGCAGAATTTAGTGGATTATTCCAGCCCATGGATGATTTGAAAATAAATAAAAAGACATCTTAAAGTAATATATATATAGTTATGTGACATAGTATTTAAACTGATGATTATCCTGAAGTAAATTTAAGAAAACATAGCAGCTGTACCAAATCACATGAGTTGGTAAAATGTGAGTGTATTGCATACATTTCCCCAAATGGCTCAATTCAGAGAAGAATATCTGAGTAATTAGCAGTAACCAAGAGAGAAAAGTTCCAAAGTGGATTACTGAGTTTGATATAATATCTTCACCAGGGTGTTTTGTAACAGGATTGGTATGGTCTATAACCCAAAGCACTGTTAATAAGATTCCTAATATATGACCCATTCTATGTACAGGCCTAGGATATATGTAAAATGTAAATTCAATTTTGTTATTTTTTTCTAAGCTGACCTAGTCTGTTTCTGTTATTCTTATTTACTCCTATTAGATCAATTATTGATAGTTTTCCTTGAAAAAATATAATTCCCAAACCCTGTAAATTTAAAATAGCAGTAAGTGTAGTTCTGCACTTTTTAGTTTGGTTTTACTTTAAGACTTCTCTATTGTGTGTACTCCAATGAATATTTAAGTTTTATATAGTATAAAAAGGAAAGTTTGATTCACTTATTCTCTGGGTGTGTATTTTTAGAATACACATATAACTTTGGAAAAGAAATAACATTCAGGCAATTATTAGAGCTGAGGTGACTGCAAGAAAATTTAGCTCCTATAAATGAACTCATGTCTGTTTTCGTGAATGATTCACATAAGAGAGAATTATAGATAATTCTGTTGACCTATGCATATGTTCAGTATACATAAAGAATGGGAAATAAGCCAGAACATTGGAAACAAAGCTATGTCCCAATTTAGGAAGTGATTTCCCAAGAAATCACTGTTGCCAGATCTCATTTAATGGGGTTTTAGATTGTGAGAGGTCATTCACAGGTGTTTCAAGATCTTTTGCAAAACATTTTTCAAAGCCTCTCATAATAAACTTGTGAAAATAAAATGGAGGATGTGAGTTAGAAGAAAATACTTTATGTGGAGTAATAACTGAAAAACTAGGCTTGTGAATGTGGCCATGTCATTTGGGACAGAAACCTTAACACTAACCTCTTCAAAATTTCTATAAGGTCATACAAGAGACATTGATGCCATCCTCAAATATGCTCGGATTCGCACAAAGCTGAAGGGACCGCTGATATCCAGAGAGCGTAACTCTATGCAAAACAACAACAGCACATTTTTACAGGTTAGAGGGATGGGGCATGTCTAAGTTTAGTAAATATAAATGTCAGTTTCTACTTAGGTTTCAAAATCTACCAAAAAACTCTAGGAAAGAGAAAGTAAACGTCCAACTTTGTGAGCACATCAGAGACAGGATACACTCTTCAGTTTCTTTCCCCACTCCTGTAGTAAAATAACTATATTATACAGCTATTTTACCACAGAAATTTGAGGATTTTTTATTTTTAAACTGTTTAAGTTCATCTCAGGATTTTAATTTTTTTATTTTTCAATTACAGTTTATATTTAATATTGTTTTGTATTAGTTTCAGATGTGCAGCATAGTGGTTAGACAGCCATATACTTTGCAGTGTTCCCCCCAGTATTCCCAGCACCCACCTGAAACCATACATGGTTATTACAGTATTACTGACTATGTTCCTTATGCTGTACTTACTGTAACATCTCCATGACTATTTTATAACCAGTTGGTACGTCTTAATCCCTTCACCTTTTTCATCCCCTCTGGCATCTGTTTTCTATATTTGAGTCTGTTTCTGTTTCATTTGTTTGTATTATTCTGTAGATTTCACATATAAGTGAAATTATATATTATTTGTCTTTCTCTGATGGACTTATGTCATTTAGCATAATACCCTCTAGGTCTATCTATGTTGTTGCAAATGGTAAAATTTCATTTTTATGGCTGAGTAGTATTCCCTTGTATATATGGACCTCTACTTTTTTATCCACTCCTCTATTGATGGGCATTGGGTTGCTTCCATATCACTTATTGTAAATAATGCCACAATGAACATAGGGGTGATTATATTCTTTTGAATTAATGTTTTCTGTTTCTTTGGATATATATCCAGAAGTGAAACCATAAGATCATAAGGCAGGATTATTTTTAAAGCATTTATGAGTAAAACTCTTAAATCTCTGAGCATCAGGCAGATACAAATCTTTTTGTCCATAAAAAGATTACCCTTTGGTCTCTGACTTTTTTCAAAATGATCATGATATATTTAAGTTCAGAGGGAAAAAGAAAGTTGTTGAATCTCCTGAAACTATTGTAAGTAGTCAGTTTGTTTTAGCGTTGGAGAGAAAACCATGTGTCTGCTCTTACATTTGTAGGGACTGGTTCTACTATTGAGGCTATTATATGGATATATTATGCTCCTTTTACTAAAATAGAGTAATTAAAATAATAATTTTAAATTCATACTAAATATAAGGGCATAGCCATAATTTTGGCACTAGGGGCCATTTTCAGTCATTTTTTAAATCTCATTTTTAATAAAACAAGTTTCATATTGGCAGTAGGTCAGTTGGAAATGAATTTATTATAATAATGTTTTTCAAATAAGATTGGTGCTTACCTTTGGTTTGAAAAATCAAAATAATTATGGCATGGCAATCATATTGATCTTAAAAGAAGATTACTCCCACAGAGGAACTAAGTTTAAAGTTTTTTAATAACCCAATTAAGGACCTTTGTGAAAGAGAGGGGAAAAAAAAAAAAAAACCTGGCCAAATGATGACTAATTAGAATGACAGGCATTCTTCTGACTCATGAGGGAGTCACACTACCTAAGCAGTAAAAATAGTGTCTCATTAGTCATTTAAACATTATTCCCAGGTTTCCGTGAAATTGATATTTAATCACTTTCCCAGTGTACAGCATGCACTTATTACACAGGGAAGACATGGGGAGTGAAAAGTTTTTAAAATTCCTGTCAATCTCTTCTCAATTTGAGGAGTGATTCATTATAATGGGCCACCAGTGGCAAAGGACACTGAATGAGAGCCTGTAATTAACTGCACTTCCTACTTTATTGATGCCATTTGCTGGGCTCTGAGACTAGACAGTATGTCTGGGGGGATGTACCCTATGGTCATGCTGTAGTACTCTAAGCTACATCTAAATCATATCTGCAGACATATCAGTTACAATTCTAAATAGTGGTTTTCTAAAATCTGGGTCTATTTAAAAGTATTTGGAGACTGAGCTTGCTACTCAGAATAGAACATGTAGATAGAATTAGTGTCTAAAGGAAGAAAATGTGTATCTAAAGTTGGGGGCATCTCTGAACAGAATATAAATTTACCTTAAGATGATATAGTGTAACAATTTCCTGTCTAAAATTGCCATTACATTCAATCTCTGATTTGTTCTTATGGAGTATGACTATTCTTTTAGAAGTATTCAATGATATTTTACTTTTATTAGTTGCTTAAGACAAAATGAAAGTGTAGTTGTAAGAGCTTCTTTATTTTTCATTAAATCCAAAACTTGGCTTTCATGTGCAAACACAAAACTGCAAGAAACATCAACCCACCAACTATCTCTTCTCCCCTCAAAATTTAAAAAAAAAAATATTTTTTTTTTTACATTTAACTAAAGAGTATGGAAAAGGGTGAATGCCCTAAGTTCCTTAACTCAATTACTCACTTAACAAACAACCTCTGTGTCATATATATAGCACCACGAATCTTACAGTAGGTCAGTTCATAAGATGACAGGATGATTTTATTTTCTAGCCTAATAAAAAGGCTCTATGTTTTAAATATTTTATGTTTTAATCTTTTATATTGTTACTGCATTATGCATCTTTCCCCTCCTCCGCCCATTATGCCCCCCACTCCCACAGTCCATCCCCACACTGTTGTCCATGTCCATGGGTCATTCATACATGTTCTTTGACTGGTCCCTTCTCCTTCTTTCCACCATTAAGTATTTTCAAAAGAGAAACATAATCATGGCTTATTTACCATACTTGGTATTGGGGATTTCTCCTACTTTTTGTTTCCCATTCCCAGTCCACTACTAAGAAAACATTGTTTCACTGGGTTAGAAGGCAGGGCCTAGGGCATTTCTTGCTAAACTAGTACAGGGTTGTAGTCCTTACAAAGCTCATATTCTAAAGGGGGCAAGGACACAAGAGCTCTTATAAAACAATGTGGTTCACTACATTTTCCTCTAGTACCTGCAACAACTTCATTAACAAATGTTAGAACAATTCTGAGCAACTATTCATCTGAGGCCAGAAATGAGCAGTATTGGTAAATATTTTAGAATACCTCATTTTTCAAATTGTTTCATTAGTGTGGTTAAGCAGAATATCCTGGAAGTTAGGAAATGGGTTCTATTATGGTCACACTATGCAAGTTAGGTAAATAATGACACTAAAATTTGATTTTATAGAGTGTAAAATAGAATTTTATTTGACTCAAAAATATTAATGTATAAAAATACCCTCCTGAAAATTGTATTATTATGTGAAATCCTCTAAAAAACTTTAAAAAGTTTTCTTACATGGTTACAAACTTAAAAGAAAATATATATTCAATGTATAATTATTTCAAGATCTGTGGCAGAGTCATAACATTATCAAAACCTTCTCTAGGCCATGCAGCCTTTGCAAATCATGTGCTGAAAGCAAGACCTAAATTTCACAATGAGCATTCCAATTTTCTATTAAGTAAGAACCCTCTAAAGACACCGAAAGGGCCAAATTATCTAAAATATAAAGGGCTTATTATATTTCTACTAAATTATCAATTTTGTAAAACAATTAAACAGGAAAAGTCAATTAGTGTAAAAGTGGCCTTCAGAGTATAATCATTAGTTAGCAGCTCATTTGATAAGGTTAGGCCCAAATCTAATAAGTTGAAGCCCCAGCAGAACCATAAGAGAGCCTTCGTGGCAGTTTCTAACAGTATCCATCTCTAAATAGAAAGCACAGAAATTAAGGAAATTAGAAAAAAAGTTATTTTTGCCACAATCAACAAAATCTCCGTGGAGCTATGTCAAGTAAGAATCACGTTTTTTTAATTATGAACACTAGAAATGTACTTGTACTATACATCAGAATTATTATTTGCTCTAGTTTCTTCCAATAGAGTATTAAGGGCTACTGGTTAAGAGTTATGAAAGAAGAGGCAAAATATAAAATAAAGCAAACATTTTGTAACTTTGGGCAAAATAAAACCGCGTTAACAGAATAAGAGCACACAAACCTATAAACATGATCATCGCTGTATTTTAACATTTTCAGCCTCTGTAAGCTCTGCTCACTTATGTTCATAAAAATATTCTTCAAGTAAAAATAAAACAAACTGAAGAAGTAGGTGGTTTATACAAATATATCTGTTTGCATAAATGTAAACTCACCTAAATATCGGAACAAAACTTTTGGATTACTAAACCAGTTTTTTTAAAAATAAAGAATGGGTCCATTTTCACAAAAAAAAAAGAAGACATAGCCTAATGAATGCTAACTTAGTGAGCTTCTTGAATAAAGGAAAAGTTACTGTATATATGATGGAAAGTAATATAATAATTAATAACTAATACTGAGAAAAGTTTGTTTTTCATGTACTCACAACTGTAAACCTACTTTTGCCCATATATATAGATATATATAGCTTAAAATAAGGTCACTTTAATTATGTGTCCACCATTTTGCTTTAGTCATATACATTTTCCCCAATAGACATGAATAAAAAATGATATATTACAAATCAAAAAAATCATGTTTTCTGTGCACCACTTTCTTCCACCTTTACAAATTCTGTCTTTTGACTTCTAAAGGACATAGGTAACTGACACAATTCTGGGCACCTACTCAGCTCAGTACATCCATGTTCAAAGAAAGGACAGATTGGTCATTAGGGAACATTGGCACTGACAAGTCTCCTATACCACCCTACACAAATATATTCTTCAATTATGTATGAGTTATACACAGTTATCTGCCTCTTCCCTTTATTTCTCTATTATGTCGTGTCTATATATTTTATGGTTCACTTTTAAATACTGCTATAATTTAATAATCCTTTTTAACATTTATTTTGAAGTATCTATTTTTGTTATGTTAAAGTATTTTGAATGGCTATTTAATTCTTTTCTGTAACAATGTTCTGAGGCTACATCTTATTAATATAGTTGCATAAATAATCACACCGGATCCCTCAGGTAATTAAAAGTAAAATAAAATGAGCATCTGTTTATACAAATTTATAATGTGAGTGATAATAAGAAGGTTAAAGGTTAACATAGAAAAAATTAGACATGGTGCATGAACACAAAATTAATTATTACATGGCTATGTAGTTTTATTGCTACCACTTAGTTAATTATGCTGTATATCAAACTAATGGTTAAATAGGCAAGCTCTTACTTCAGTGTCCTATTCATGAAACCATAAGTCCCTCCGTATATCTAAAACTGTGAGTGGCCACAAATCTCATGGGAGGATATAATAACAAAATACAATTTGTCTCACTACTTGAAAACTTCACAAATGTACTTTAAAAATATATTTCAGAAGAAATCACATTAACTCTAGCAGTCATAGCTTAATAAATTTAAATGCCTTTATATCTAAAGAAAAAGGGTTTCTGTTATCTATGGCTATACAACAAATGTCCTCAAAACTCAGTTGCTAAAATGACAACATTTAATTCATTTGCTCACAGTTCTGCAGTCTGGGTGGCAACAGCTCATCTGTGTCCCCATGGTGTCAGCAGGGTAGCTTTACGGGGATTGGATAGTCCCCTTCTCAGGTGGCCTTCCTCACATTCTAGAGAGTTAGTGCAGGCTGCTAACTGGGAATTCAGCTGAAGCTGCTGTCCAAGGCTTTGGTCTTTCTGCGGTCTCTCCATTTGGGTGGGCTGGACTCCTCACAGCATGGACAAGGGTGGATCATGATAGTCAGACTTCTTATGTGTTGGCTGCTGTGCCCCAGGGCACAAAACCATAATATGCCAAGCCTTCTGAAGCCTTTGATCCTCAACAGCCTTCAATTCTTCATTCTGTTACTTCAAGCAGGTCACCAGCCAACTCAGGTTTAATTGGATGAGTACTGCACAGATTTAATTGGATGGATGTGTGAATACTGGGGCCTTAAAATATTCTATCTCAACAAACACTTTTCTATACAATTTCCAATAGTACAAACTAATGTGTTTCTGGTTAGTATCAATTTCATTTCAACTTAATGTAAGTACAGTAGGTGCCCAAATTTTCTAAAAAAAATAATGTCAAGACACATAAACTTAAATGCTTTTTAAAGAGCAATAGAAAGGCCTATGGCAGATTTTTATGTATTTCATCCATACTCCCCATGTAATTAAATTCCCATTTGTTTTTAGGTCTATTTACCATTCTATGGAATTGGCACACTTGCCACTAGAAGAAAGCTGATGCAGCCGCTGAGCTCCGGTTGCTTAAGGAGATGTAGCAAAATCTACATCCACTCTCTCATATTCTATTCCTGTGGCATACAGTACTCCTTATATCCACCCAAGTACTAATGTTAAGATAAGTTATTTATTTAAAAGGTAATTCCTTAGAATCATGTTCTGTAAAAGTTGGTAAAGATTAAGTATAAAAATTTACTTAAAGGTAACTTATTGGATGAAGTTAAAATGTTGCAAACAGTTTTTATATTTTAAAAACTTGGACCATCACAGCACATGTCAGTTACTCTGAAAAATGCAGTCTGCACTGAGACAAAGTCGGTGGAAAAATTAAACAATTCCCTGGACAGAAGTTGTGAGAAAACACAGGGAGCACGTGAAATATGAGAACACAGAAGCTGGGGGAGGTAAAGTGAGATTCAATACATAGGAGAAGAGCTGTAAGAAATTCATAACACCTGATGTTTATTGAGCATGTATTGTTTATCAAGCATATTATCTCCATCATTTACTAAAAGTAAGCCTGTATCCCGCCATGGGTTACAACACTTGCACAAAAGGGCAAAGAAAAAGAGATGAGGAGATGCAATGCCATCTGACTGGAAGGGCGGGGTAGATGTCTGAGCGACTATTGGTGAGCGAGATCTTTGCTCACAATTCAGTGTTATTATCACTCTGGCTAGAATAGGTTAGAAATATCATTGGCCAAAAATGGAGAAACTCATGGAAGATGGGAACTAATTTGTAAAAGTGGGTGAAAGATTCAGATTAAGAAACAAAGAGTTTGGGGTGACAGAAAAGCTATTACAAACATAGGGCATAGAAATTAGAATCCAAAACTAGACAAGAGACTCTGATTAGAGAAAAGTCTCAAAGGCAAAATTATCTCACAAGGGTAGAAAGTAATTCAAGGAAAAGAACAAAACTGCAAAGAGTCAGCATTGAGGAAAACAATGTACATGAGGAGAAGAAAGAGCAATGACTAAAAAGGGGAAAAGAACAAAATATGAAAACTTTCTTAAAAATAAGGAAACAACAAGTACTTACAGTGTCATAAACCACACGAAGAAAAGAACAAAATGCAGTCAACAGTATCAAACACAACCAGGACTGAAAAAGGACAACCCACAGTACCTGCTTAACTTTTATTTTGGTGCAATATCTTCTGAGTGATTCATTTAGAGGTGTCTTTCCAATACATCTTTATGGCAACAGCTCAGTTTGATAATACATTAATCTGCTATATTTCTCAGGAGTGGTTTCTGTAATGTATTTCTCTAATGGTAGTACTGTCCAATGTGCTATGGATGATTTAGCAAATGTGGTTTTAGCTTAATTACACAATTAAAACACTTTCTGACAGTAATATAGTGATTGCACATAAAATAATCTGTATTTTCTTACACTACATAAATAACATGGATAGCAGTATTGTACAATTAAAAACAAAGGGTTATAATTAAGAATGTTTTATTATTTGTCCATAAAAGTAACAGCATCTTGATTTTGATTTGTGATGTTTCTTGGAACAAATTAGCCTCATAGAGTAGCTAGCATAAGAGCGCTTTCATTGAGAATCTAATATTTACATTGAAAACATAAATATTGACTTGGTATTGCCCTATACAATTTAAGAATACTTGATTATGTTTTAAATAAATGCTGTTTTGAGACTCGTAGTGTAGGGCAGTAACCGTGCTGTTGAATACACACCACATACCAGCTGCTGTTCTAAGTTCTCTACCAGTGCGACCTTATTTCACGTCTCCCAAATCTCCAGTAAAGTTATCTGATTTTTTAAGAATAAGAAACTGAGTCTCTGACAAGGGAACATTTCATTTGCTCAAGGGTTCAGAAACTAGAAAGTGGTAGAATCAGTATTCACTCAGACTGTCTGTTAAGGGGAGTGGGAAGAGTTTACAAGAACAAATATAAAGAACACATGGACAAAAACTAGGGGGGTGGAAATGGGAGGGAGGTGGGAAGGGAGGAGTGGGTGGGCTGGGATGGGGGTAATAGACAGAAAACTGTACTTGAAGAATGATTAAAATGAAATTAGAAAAAAATGTAAAAAAAAAGTAGTTCACCCTTCACCACCCCTCAATGATGAAATGCCTACTAACAGGGTAAACTGGCCTCTTAATTGTTCTGCCTGAAAGTTTAGGTGCAAGTGTAGCTCTGAGTTAAGTCATGTGATGTGCACTTACAAAAATACCTTGTTAAAGTCCGTTGATAATTTTCTTGAGTACATCAGGGAAGGTTCTTTAACACACCTCAGAGAAATAATTAAGGAATTAGTCCTCAAAGTCTAGAATCCAGACTCCATCGGAGTAGCTGCTCTCCAGGGAACTAACCCAGAGATGAACTTCCTCTGCCTTCCACACTCGCTTCCCCGGTGGATCAGAACCTGCCACCCTGTGGATGACCTGTGCCTTCAGTCTGAGCATTGACTTTGAGCACTTCTGGTTAAGGCTAAGGAATTCACATAGGACTAAAGAATAAATCAATAAAAGTTCTCAGAAAATATTATGGAAAATAAAAAGCATGTGTTCGCCCTTTATAACAACTGATCTTTACAAACCTCTAGTGCATGATGACTTCACCTCACCCCTGGTCCTCGAATTCATGCTCAGCAGTGTCCTACTTCTTGGTGCTGAAACTGCCTATAATCTGTCCTCAAACAGATAAGGGAAATGTATCATAAAAGTATGAATAAATTAAGTGAATGCATGTATAATATTTAACAATATTAAATGACTTTTACATCCATATATTTTTTAAAAAATAATATGTTTATTCATTGAAAATAAGTTTAGAAAGTTTAAAATGTCTCATAAAATGACTCTAATTTGTCTTTTTAACTGTTTAACATATTAATTTTGGAACATAGTTTGGGGCATATAAACACATACATACAACACACATCCAGGTGCTTATTAACTTAATGCTAATACTTAAAACATTTAGAATGGCTGAATAGTTTATTATTGTCTTCATTTGCTATATTTTCAAGAAGTTTAACATATATTTAAGGCATAGATTATTTGAGCAATCTGATAAGCATTCTTTTCTGTGAACAAGGTCTGTCCAGAAAGTATCTAATCATGTACTATAAAAAATAGAGACATTTATTGAAGAAGATACAAGATACAAGAAACATTGTACATAGAACTATCACACCTTAGTCCCCTTCAAAGTAGACACCTTGGGACCTCACACAGTTCTCCCAGTCACCACCAGCTGCCCCATTGTATTTTCCTGAATCTCATAGATGGTCCAAAATCTCTTCCCTTTCAAAGGTGATTATAGTTTTGGGAAAAGCCAGAAGTCACAGAGTGCCAAATCTTGTTCATCGGTAGTGGTTTGAATCAAGTCATTAGCAACTGAAGCACGACGTTCCTTCTGCTCTGGTAACAGAAGCAGTGCAACAGATTTTGCCACAACACGTTTCGTGCCAAGATTCAGAGTCAAAATCTTGGACACAGTAGTTTTTGGAATCCCCAGATCAGCTTCTAGTTCTCGCGTTGTCAGCTGCCAATCTTTCTTAATTGCAGCCTGTACACATTTAACATTCTCAGGTGTTCTGCCTGCTGCAGGCCTCTTAGAACATGGATCACTTCCAACAGATTCTCGATCATCTTTGAAGCATTTGTGCCACACTCTTATTTCTGCCACACTCATTGCATCTTCCCTGAAAGCCTTGTGAATCATTTGAATAGTTTCTGTGGAGGAAAGTTCAAGCTTAACACAAAATTTGATGCAGATTCATTGCTCTACTCAGTCATTTTGAATGTGATAGTCAGTCACACAGTATACATGCTCATTCAACAGGTGTCTACAGCCCCCCTGACCAGTACCATGAAGTCATCATTGTTCATGCATGCTCACACAGTCCACTGCCCTTGGCTGCCAGGTTGCATTGATGTCCTGCGAACCACTCTTATTATCTTAACAATGGCTGGACTTTTTCCAGATAGACCTCATATATATATTTTACTATTGTAAGTGATTATGTATAAACGTGTTTAGGTATACATATTTGCACATTTCTATTATCCTCATTTAATTTTTTGCATATATTGTTATATCACTCTTTGAAATTGACCTAATTTACATTTCCACTAACATCGTTATTAAGGGAGCATATACTCACACCTTTACAAACATTAGACATTAATTATCTTTAAAAATGTAGCTCTACTGGTCGGTGTGAGGTGATACCTGATTGTAGTTTTAATTTCCATCTCTCTGATGATTAGTAACATTGAGTGTTTTTCATATGTATATTGGCCATCTGTATATCCTCTTTGGAGAAGTATGCATTCAAGTCCTTTCTCTGTTTTTTAATTGGATTGTTTGTCTTTCTGGTTGAGTTGAATAAGTTCTTTATATGTATTGGAAATTAACCCTTTATCAGATGTATCATTGGTAAGTATGACCTTCCATACAGTGGATTCCCTTTTCATTTTGTCAATAATTTCTTTTGCTATGCAGAAGCTTTTTAGCTTGATATATACATATATATATATATATCAAACTATATATATGAATATATACACACATATATACATATATATAAACTTTGTCAGGCTTTTATAAATATTTTAATATATAGAAAATCAAAACCCTTTAAATACAAAGGAAAATTACAGTCCAAACATATATCTTTATTCACAAGCAAAGCTCAGCGCCCAGAGTCTGTGAGAGAACCGAAGATGAAGCTGCCCATGGCGTTCGTCGGTGGGGATGTAGTACTGCTCAGGGTCGAGTCTTGTTAACTGAAGGCTGAAACACAAACATGCTTCAACTTCAGCAAAAAACATTACAGCAGCTTCTCTCCTGAATGTAACTATTACTATTCCAAAGAAAACACTCATGGGAAGTTCTAAAGAAAGAATTGCCTCATTCAAAAAGACAAATGCCAAAACAAAGTATGAGACAAGGGTGGTTCTGTGAGGTGCCTGGGTTGGATTTTAACCATTCATTCTTTTCAACTACCATTCAGAAGGATCTGAAAATAGTTGCACCTTGAACAAATCTGGAAGGTTTGAAGGCCAAAACCAGTGCTACTGATGTACCTATGCACTTTAGTATAAAAGTTCACTACTATTTCTGAACAACATATTTTATGCATCGAGTATTGTATGTACTTTTGTGTGTGTATATACAAAGACTACATATCCAAAATATAAATGTAAATAAGGCATATTACATATAAGCTATATAATATATCATATAAATGGATATATATAAATAAATCCATATGTAATGTTTATTTATATATGTATATTTCCAACTTTCAAGAGGAACAAGTGACATATAATTGTATACATTTAAAGTATACAATGTGATGATTTTATATATGTATAATTACCAATATTGACATAATTAACATATTCAATTCACCTCACATAATTAATATTTTTGTAATGAGAATATTTAAGTTCTACCTTCAGCAAATTTAAAGTATATAATACACTGTTATTAAGTATCATCACAATACTGTACATTCAGTCCTCAGAAGTTATTTATCTTATACTGATAGTTTGTACCCTTTGACCTACAACTCCCCATTTTCTCTTCCACCCAGCTATTGATAACTGCCATTCTATATTCTGTTTCTATGAAATGGGCCTTTTTTTTTACTCTACATATAAATGATACTATAAAATATTTTCATTATATAGCTTATTTCACTTGGTACATTCTTCTAGTTCATTCATGTTGTTACAAATAGCTGGATTTCCTTCTTGTTATAGCTGAGTAATATTGCATTGTATATATATATATATCATCTATATATAGATATATATCCACATATATCGATATAGATCCATATATATAGATCCATATATATCTACATATATATGAATGGATATATATATCTCCATTAATCCTTATAAAGGCATTTAGGTTGTTTCCATATCTTGAATATTGTGAATAATGCTATAATAAACATAAGAGTGTAGATATCTCTTCAAGATAGTGATTTTGTTTCTTTTGAATATATACTGGATTTCTGGATCATATGGCTATTTGATTTTTAATTTTGAGGAACTGCCATTGTGTTTTTCCTAATGGTTGTACAATTCACATTTTTACCAACATTTCACAAGAATGTGAAGTGTTTTCCTTTTCTAAAGTTATTCATTGTATTTTTTATAATCACCATCATAACAGGTATGAGGCTATATGTCATTGTGGTTTTGATTTGTATTTTTCTGATGACTAATAACATTGAGCATTTTTCCATGTACCTATTGGCCATTTGTATGTCTTCTTTGCAAAAATGTCTATTTATTTTCTTCATCCATTTTAATTGGATTATTTGCTTTTTTTAAGATTGTATTTATTTATTTTTGGAAAGAGAGGAAGGGAAGGAGAAAGAGAGGGAAACATCAACATGCGCCCAACTGGGGACCTGGCCTGCAGCCCAGGTATGTGCCCTGACTAGGAATGAAACCAGCGACTCTTTGTTGGTAGGGCTGTGCTCAATCCACTGAGCCACACCAGCCGAGATACTTTTTTTCTTTTTCTTTTTTTTTTTTGCTATTAACTTGCAGATGACATACAAAGAAAAAAACTGTTAGAACTAATAAATTAACTCAGTAAAGTTTCAGGATATATAAATCAATATACAAAATCAGTTGCATTTCTATATACTACCTGAAAACAAATGTAAAAAGCAATTTAAAAAGCTTTTCTTTTAATAACATCAAAAACAATAAAATACTTAAGAATAAGTTTAACCAAGTTGGTGAAAAGCCTGTATGCTGAAGACCAAGAGATACTGATGACAGAAATAGAAAACACAATTAAATGAAAGGTTATCCAGCAACCTTTGATCAGAGAATTAATATTGTCATAATATGTATATGACCCCAAACACTCTATAGATTCAATGCAGTCACGGTCAAAATTCCAATGGCATTTTTTGATGAAATAGAAAAAACAATTATAAATTTTTTATTGAATCACAAAAGACCTCAAATCTGAAGAAAGAAAAGCAAAACTGAAATAATCACCCTTTCTGATGTCAAAGTACATTACAAAGCTTCAGTGATTAAAAGAGTATGATACTGGCTTAAAAACAGGCACGCAGACCTATGGAACAGAATAGGATCCCACAACTAAACCTATGCACATATGGTTAACTTATCTTTGATTAGGGTGCTAAGGATATACAATAAGGAAAGGATGGTCTCTCCAATAGGTGGTGTTGGGAAAACATTGTATCTACCTGTGAAAGAATGACACTGAACCTCTGTTTTACACCACTTAAAAAATTAACTCAAAATTGACTGAAAACTGAATATAAGATCAAAAATGGTAAAACTCCTAGAAGGAAACATAGAGAAAAGCAACTTGAAATGATGTTGGCAACAATTTTTTAGATAAGATACCAAAGGCACAAGCAATGTAAACTACAATAAACATGTGGGATTGCATCAGACTAAAAATATTCTGCACAGGAAAAAAAGCAGTCAATAAACTGAAAAGGTAACTTTCAAATGGGAGAAAATATTTGCAAATAATATATCTGATAAATTATTAATATTCCAAACTTATGTATATATTTTTGTGTGTATATGTATCTGTGTTTATATATATATGTATAATATATACATGTATGTGATCAATAATGTGCTTATCTATATATATATATCAATAAAAAGATTTCTTCAAAATATGAACAAATGTGTAATTTTATCTAAAATGTGAGATCATCATATTCTATTTTTTAAATGAAACTTTAAGTCTTAAAGGAGAGAAAACAGAATGAACAGTATCAGATTGCTACCACTTGGCCAGCCTTCAAAGAATTGTAGATTGTTTCAGTAAGAACAAAAAGAAAACCAAACAATAAATGATGCTATTTTGTATTTGAAAAATTTTGTGTTCACTGTTATATATACACATTAAATTTAATTAAATTATAATTGCATATATAAATTTATCATACTTCAGTATTTAAAAGAAGTACTACAGTTTAGCACAAATGCATTTGTCTAGTAATCTTACGCTATTTGGAACCATTCTTTCATTTAACTATGTGTTTTACTGTCATGCAAAGTGCTTTCAATAATTAAACAATTAAAAAGCAAGTCTTCCACTGGCTCATCCTGATTTTTCTGGTACAGCCCCGAGAAAGCAAGAAGATGAAGCATATTTCTGCCTCCTTATTGCTGGACAGAGTATTAGGTAACCAGTCAGACTCATTTCTATTAGAAGTGATGTTGTTAATTTTAAGGAAGGTGGAAAACAAAATAATAACCTCAATTAAGCACTACAGGAAAAAGAGGAGAAAAGCTTCTGTCTGCAACCAGACATTGTGGTATACATAATAGCATCTTTCACAATTACTTACCTAAATCACTAAAGAAATAAATATTTTTTTCTGAAAATACTGGTATGTTGAAGTTTACTAAAATTTTAATACATCTTAGGATGACTTCAATACAGTTATTAGTGATAATAAGGGTTTTAACCAAGGTTCAGAAAACTGGAGATGTATAATATCTTAAAACTAGTAAATTTTCTTTCTCCCCATTCCTGTAAGTCTAGTCACCTTATTGCCACCAACTGTTCTTGATCTAGGTCAGTCATGGTGTCACCAACCGACGACAGCTGCTGTGGTCAGTCGGCAGTAAACAGAAAGTAAGCAGGATATAATGTAAGCAGTCATATAATGATAAATGTATCATTATATAGATATACATTAGACATATACTTTCTGTTAATTAAGAACTATCCTGATAATAGATTTGGTCACAGCTCTGCCCCTTGCACATAAGGTACATATTATGAAGGGACTGAGCAGATTGGAGTTGGAATATGCCAGAAAATACAATTACTTTAAGCTAGTGATCTGAGGGATTAAGCATGAATCTGAAACACAGTATAAGAAATTATCACTCTGTAGTAATGGTTTCAATAGTACATTATACACACTTCACCACTCAAAACACTGAAGGAAACCTGTATACCTAAACAGTAACAAAGCAGCAACATGGTTAGTACTGTTTTCCTATTAACTTTATGTTGCATAACACTTATGTAATGCTGTGAAAATGCTTACTTACAGTGAAGGGCAATGGCTACAATAACACTTTATCCAGTGCTTTAATTCGTCTCATGAATCACCCAAACCAATGCATAGTAATTGCGTTGTTAAGATGACACTGTTGAGTAAACAGATCATGCGCCAATGGAGTGGTCTCCCTAACCAGGCCATGTAAGTTCTTCTATGAAGGGATCTTCTGAATACTTTTACCTAAATGTATCTTATTATCAGCTCTCTGAGGGAATGTATAATGAGTTTTGTGAATTTGTACATTAAACTAAAAACTGGAATACTTATTGTATTACAAAACTAAAAGGAGATTGAGGGAGGCTTGCTGGGTTTAAAAGTACTATATTAATTGCTAGAAAATATTTACTCCTATCACATTAATAGTTTTATGCTGAGATTTGAGACATAACTTAATAAAATGTGAGCTAAATTTAGTCATATAAGAAATTAATGAAAGATTCCATGCATATCGACAGCTACATGGAAAGGTTTTGAAAGATCACCAGGGATTTTAATGCTTATGGTATATATTTCAACAGCCATGCAATGAGATGATGCTGATTTGCACTACAGAGAAATGAAAGCAATTATGAATAGTAATATAAAAACCTTTAAAATATCTAAGAGGGAATTATTATCCTTCAAATGCAATGAGAGGACAGGATAAAATATGCCCTATCTAAATTCCTGTTAAAAATTCAGAAAATTTTCAAAAACAAATCTGCACCAAGAAAGATATGTGAAACTTTTATAGACTCTGGCAAGAAATTAAAGAGCAGGTTCTCCAATAGTCAGGAAGTAAAAATACGCATCTTTTTTTGTTGTTGTTTGGCTTGGAATGTCTGAGCCTTCAGATTACAAAAATTCCAAGGCACGTGGTGATAACTCTGAGACTAGAACTAAAGGTGAACGCAGATCCAGAACCTTTTCCAGGAAACTACAAACAAACAAACAAACACAAAGGACATGAGGAAGTAAAGAATAGCATGTGAATTTTATGTATCAGAATGAAGCCATTAAAAATGAGTATACTGAAAACCTCGCAGTAGTTTGGGAAGTACTTGTACTATAATGCTCTGTTTAAAAAAATCACCATATAAATCAGATATCATGGGATAACTAGGGCAGAAGCAGTGGAAGGAGACACACTAAAATGTTAACAATAAATGGCTTCAGGTCATGGGAGAATGGGGAATTTTTTTCTCTATTAGTAAGTTTTTTTTATGTTAATGATTATTAAATATGTATACAGTATGTTAAAATTATATTAATATAGTACATATAATTATATATTGCATTAAAATATATATAATTTTGTATAACCTAATATTGTTATAATTTTTTAAATTTCTGACTGTGGCATCTAAAAATACAACAGGCTGCTCAGATATATTACAGTCATGGAAAGGGAGGGAAAATCAGCAATGGCATTCAAAGAACTTGTTGAAGTTTGAATCAGGTGAAGATCGATTTAGATGGAGAGCTTACTAGAGATCTGTAAGTCCCAGCCTGGAAAATAGTCTTCCCATTAATATGTTCAAGTACCATAGTTCTTATCTGAAAGTGCAATATTAAACAGAAGTCATACTTTTCTAGAAATTCAAGTCTTACAGTGGTAAGGGGGAAAGGGGGCGCTTAGAGGAAGGAGATGGGAATAAGAATGCAAAGGGTTATAGAGACAGAAGGGTAGGAGGCACAGTAGGA
The DNA here is from genome assembly GCA_004024845.1 of Tonatia bakeri. Classification (NCBI taxonomy): domain Eukaryota; kingdom Metazoa; phylum Chordata; class Mammalia; order Chiroptera; family Phyllostomidae; genus Tonatia; species Tonatia bakeri. Next base: position 476,741 of record PVIA01000207.1, read on the forward strand.
AATGAATTTGTCTGGACCTCAATGGGAAGATAAGATTTGAATAAAGTTTTGAGATGTGAGGGAGTTAACTGAGTGGCTATTTGAGAGACTATTTTAAATAAATTGACACACTTTTTGAAAGCTCCTGGAATTTTGGTAACATTAATGCAAACAACTGCTTGACTTCTTTGAAATATTTACACAAATGACCTCACAGGACTCATATTAACATTTAGTTTCTATTCTGGGTTACTTGCTGAAATTATTTTTCTATTAGAATTTCATTCTATGTGATTATGTTATTAGCAGTTTGGTAGTTACCCAGAGAACCTACTCAATGATAATAGCCTCGTTAATGCCTCTAGTGAGACACTTAAAAAGTTCTTTATTGATCTTGGTTCCAAATGCATAAAAATGCTGTATTACAGTTTTGTTGAACTATTCACCCTACTGGTATTTTCAGGTGAATAAGCTCATTCCCAGTTCAAAATTCATTGTTTTCGAGCCCCAGGAAGAAAGAAGAAATAGCCAAACTGACCTTCCTAGAAAATATATGTTAATTTATCCAAGCTTCTTACTCATTTTTTAAATTTTTATTGACTTTATTGTGGTGCCATTGATTAGTAAAATAATATAGGTGTCAGGTGTACAATTCTATGAAACAGCAACTGTGTATTGTATCGTGTGATCACCATCCAAAGTCAAGTCTCCTTCCATCACCGTTTATCCTCTTTACCCTCTTCTACCTCCCCCTCTCCTGCATGACTTCTATTATCTGTGTCTATGAGTTGATTTTTTTTGCTTAATCCCCTCAACTTTTTTCCCTATCCCCCTAATCCCTTTCCCCTATAATAGCTGTCAGTCCATTTTCTGTACCTGTGAGTCTGTTCCTATTTTGTTTATTTGTTTGTTTGTTTTGTTCATTAGATTCCACATGCAAGTGAAATCATATGGTGTTTATCTTTCTCTGAGTGGCTTATTTCACTGAGCATATTACTCTCCAAGTCCATCCATGCTGTCACAAAAGTTAATTTTTTTTTCTTTTATTACCACTGCTTAGTATTCCATTGAGTAAATGTACCATAGCTTTTTATCCACTTATCTATGAATGGGCACTTAGGCTGCTTCCAAATTTTGGCTATTGTAAATAATGCTGCAATGAACATAGGGGTGCATATATACCTTCAAATCAGTTTCCAGTTTCTCTGGATATATTTCTAGAACTGAATCACTGGATCATAAGGCAGTTTCATTTTTAATTTTTTGAGGAAACTCCATACTGTTTCCACAGTGGCTGTACCAATGTGCATTCCTACCAACAGCATACAAGGATTCCCTTTTCTCTTTATCCTCACCATCACTTGGTGTTTGTTTATTTATTTTTGATAGCCATTCTGACAGGTATACAATGATATCTCACTGCAGTTTTAATTTCTTTTTTTTGATAATTAGTTGAGCATCTTCTTTATATGCCTATTGACCATCCTCTATAAGTATCTTATAGAAGACATCTATAGTATGTCTTCCATAAGTATCTTATGTCTACTCACATAATTTTCATATTTCAGGAAGAGAGTAAGAGGAGCAACAGAATATGCACCAAAGATAGATAGCATTAATTTACAATGGTGTGCATAAATGTCAAAAAATATACCAACCAGAAAAATATACCATTTTCATGATATGTTGTGAGAACAGTCACAGTGCCTAGTATTTTACTATACTAAGGCAAAAATATATTTAATTAAGTATTTTCAATAACTTATAAATCAGAAAATTTATTAAAGATGTATTTATACTGAAATTAACTGAATTTTACCTTTTTTTTCCTAATAAAAATGTAAGCAAATACTTCAATGTGTTGTTTTCTGTCTACTATGATTGAAGAGCAAGGAATTTGAATGGAGTCAGATCATACAGTTTACTCTGATTTCATAACCAAGGTCATACCCTCATTCCTACTTCAACATGAAATAACCTATGTGAGTAAAATAAGACTTAAATAACTAAAATTACTATGTTATATTAGAATTGGCAGAATAATAGAGAACTTCAATTCTCTAGCATTTGTGATTCCAAACTTTATCACTATTGAAATCAGGAAGGCATATAAAAATCCCAAATTTAAAAAAATAACTGTTTTCTTATTACCCATGCAGTTAGATCTGCCATGTGTTGAACAGATTTTTATGCTTTTGACGTAAAAATTTTTTCAGCTGTTATGCTTTGAAGGTTGTTCCATTGACTTGTCCAAAATTTTGGGGATGAAAATAGACTCATACTTTCAAAAGCTAATCTAAATTACCCTCACTCAATATTTTTTGCCAATATTTATTTTGGCAGAAGTAAATAAACCTATGTTATGCTATTATGAATTATATTGAAAAATAATCTATAACAAGTTAATAGTTGTTAAAAATCTACTCTTTGCCCTTCCAAAACACCAACAAAATTCAATTAAACTTTTACTTTGGGAGGCAGATCCATGGACTAGAACAAAGAAGTGTTCATGAACTCAGAATGTGTTCCTCCTCTTAACTGATTACTTGGGCTCATAAAAAATGTCCAGTAAATGAACTGCACATATTTCATTGTATTGCTGTAAAAGGGAATTGTGGAAGGTGACTAGATTCTTTATTATTAGTGTTCTAAGGCCACAGGAAAAAAATCTGGAGATAAATTAAAAAATACGTTTATCCCCAAAGTCTCTGTGATAAAACAGTAAAAACTCTCACTAACAACAGAAAGTTTAAACTTTAATCATATGCTCAGAGTTCACATGATCTTCAGTTTTCATGTTAAACATTTTTATTTGTAAAAAGCTCCTTATTTTCTTTTCTGTGTGAAATGAAGTATTTTGATACATAACTAGAACTAATAAAGTATATATGTTTGCAGTGCTGGATTTTCTTCTACTATCAAGACAATTTCTTGTGAAATTACAAACCCTAGTGCTTTACTGGCCTCTATTGTCATAATCTCAGTATAACACCTCTGCACAAAATATAGTGTAATGCCATTTTGATTATCATTTTCTTTTTTATTGTTTATGTAATTGCAGTTGTTCCCACTTTTTCTCCCTTTCCTCACCGCCACGCAGCCCCACCTCCCCCCCTCCATCAGTCAGTCCCCATGTGGCAGTCGGTGTCCAGGAGTCGTGCGTCGGTGTTCTTTGCTTAATCCCTTCACCGTCTTTCGTCCAGTTCCCCTCCCCTCCAGCAACTCTCAGTCTCATGTACTTATGTTTCTGTTTCTATTTTGTTTGTTATGTTCAATGAAGAAATTATATGTAGTCTAAAGTTTTAAAGAAGCCACAGCAGAATCTGACTGCTCTCAGATTATACAAAGAAAACTAAGCAATTTATTTGAAATAATATATGGCATATGGTTGCTAGACAGCAGACATTAATCTGTGTCAGAAAAAAAATTAGTTTTCTTAGTTTTGTAAATAAATGAGATATTGTTTCTTGTGTAGATCATATATATTTCTACAATATAAACTAAACTTAGCATGGCAGAAATTCTCAGTATTTTTCCACTGCGATGTTAAGTATCACTGAAGGGATCATGTGAAGTAGTCAATGTATACTCACTGAAAAACACATGTAGTCCATAATTACTGAATTGAGTGTCTAGAGATCAATTCTCTCTCTTCCCAGCATAGAGATGTTACCAATTTAAATATCTCCTTTTTCAAATTTTAATTATATATTCTAGTTTTTAAGTAAAAACAGATTAAGTCAAAGAAACAGGTAAATTTAATTTTAATAACATACATTCATTTGACCCAGTGAACCCCAAATACTTTCTTTTCAACACATAAACAAAATGAAAGCCATCAATGGGATAATTTACATTTTAATGTAGAATTCTGAAATCTGCTGTGTAGTTTATGTTTATTCACATTTCAGTTCAGCTCTGCCTATTTCAAGTCTTTAGTAGCCACATGTGGTTAGTGACTTCTGTACTAGCACATAGGTCTGGATCCTCTGTATTTGGTGAAAGATCCTGAGAGGCATAGTGCAGTGTTTTCCTTTCCAGTGACCACTACCTCATAAGTGGGTATATAGTCTAAGTGGGGCACATCCATTGTACATAGGGGAAGACAATATAAGAACAGCTTATGCCACTAGACAGAACAAGACATATCATTCATATGATGCAGGACAATCCATTCAACAAATATTTGAACACCTGTTATGGCACTCTTCACCAGGAAACAAAATTAAGAAAAAAATGATGAACATGGACTATAGTTGCAGTCTGCCTAGATTGGAATCTCAGTTCACATTTTATAAGCTCTGGGGTGTGGAGTAATTTACTTAACTTCCATGATTCAGTTTCTGATCTAGAAAATAAAGAGGGTGATAGCACCTATATCAAAAGGCAGATACAGAGTTTAAATGAGTGTCCTTGAAGATGTAAGAAATAAAGGAAGAAGTGAAGGAAGGAAAGAAGGTAGGAAGGGAAGGAAAGAAACAAAGAAATATTTTCTCATTGATTTTAAAATATAACATAAATAAGCAAAATACTCAGTGCGTGAGAAGGTGTTACATGCTAGGGGGAAAGAATTAAGAAGAGGAATAGGTAGCTTTGGATATCGAGTATCCAAAGTATGTTTGTAATTTTTAAAACATCCAGACTATGTTTTTAAATTTTAAAAGACTGACCAGAAATAGTCAATCATCTTCTAAAGATGCTGAGAGTTGAGCTTAGACTTAAAAGTGTCAGAGGAGTGAGCCATGCATACAAGTCAGGGGAAGAGGTTTCCAGGTGGAAGGAACAGCAAGCGAAGGACCCCTGAGTCAGGTGCAAGCCTAGAGTTATCAAGAAAGAGTCACTTACATGTGAAATCTAATGAACAAAATAAACTGATGAACAAAATAGGATGAGAGGCATGCACTCATGGAACAGACTGGCAGAGCTCAAAGGGGAGAGCAGTAACTAAAAGAGATTAGCTAAAGAACAAATATGCACACATGCGCAACCCTTGGACACAGACAACAGTGTGGTGAAGGCTAGGGCGTGGGTGGCTGGCTGAAAGGGGTAAAGGAAGAAGAAGATATATATAACAGTGTCAATATTTTTTTTAAAAAGCCAAAGTTGAAGGTTGGTAAGAAAAAAAAGGAAAGAAAGGGCCAGGAGACATCTGAGATTGAGACAGAGTGAGTGACTGGAAGAGCAATACGAGGTGTGGGCAGAGAGGAGCTGAGCGAACAGATCACAGAGGGTCTTGTAGACTTCTACAAAGACTTGGGCTGTAAATATATGAAGTAGCAAGTCTCTGAGATAGAATCCCATACAATTCCCCTCAGGATGCCCCTTGGATGGGTGTGTTCTGCTTAGAAAGATTGACTCTGCAGTATGCGGAATGAATTAGCACAGGATCCTGGTGCTGTTCCTTCAGTCACTCCTCACCATCCAAAATCAGGGGCATGTAACACTGCATCACACTGTGAGCCACTGCCCTTAATTCATGCCATTTGCATGCATGTATATGTAATCTAATTTTTCCTGATCTATATGTATGTGACATAAATTTGAGGAACAGTTACAGTTGATGCTAATAATGCACTTAATAAATGCATGATCCTTAGAATGTTCTTCTTAGACAACCTATATGAGGACACACTTTGACAATTGAATGACTTTTTATTATTCATCAATGTAAACATAATCTTCAGTATGAAAATTGTTATGGTTTTGGAATAGCATAAATATGATATCTATCCAACTCTGTAGTATTAGTTATTATTAATATAGATTAAAACACCAGAAAATGTGCCAACTATTAATATATAGAAGTAAGTGTATATCCATTTGGTATCCTAGTAGAGGGCACTTTGTACTAAATACATATTTTTTTAAAAAATTGTAATTGTATTACTTATTTTTCTATAACTTCATTGTGCAAAATCTGTCTTAATTTTCTTTTGACAAAATCTCTGAAAATAAAATTAAGGGAATCTCCTCTCTCTGACTTAAGTTATTTTTTTAATTCATATATATATATATATACACATATAATATTTCTCCCCAAATAATTAGTGATAAAACAAATTTCATTCAAATAAACTTAAGGCACCAATGAAAATGTCTTATTATGCCAAATTAGAAATTACTTTTTAAAATCCCAAGAATATGTTTATTGGTTCTAGAGAGAGAGGAAATACAATAGAAATAGAGAAAGCAATATCCATGTGAGAGATATAGCTCCTTTACTCTTAGGAATACCAGTTTTATTAATTCTGTATAGATATAAATAGGATATTTTTCATGTTAATAATTGCTCCTATTATATAGTCTTTATTTTACTGTGTAGTATACAAACATTCTCTGGATAATAATTTTTTAGTTATTTTTACTTACTTTATATTTTTTCAATAAAAATAAAAATGATCACATCCAACCATTTATATAATCATGAACATTATAAGCTTTTATTTAATAGTGATTAATTTAAAAGGCCTCCAAACTGTCTGAATACAAAATAAAACACATTTATGTCAGTAGGTCACAAGGATACGATGTGAAGGAGTATGAACAAAAGGAAAGAAAAAGAGGAAGGATAATGGGAATGGGGAGGGGAGTGATGAAAGAAGCAGAGAAACCATAAGAGGAAAGTAGAGACAGATCCAAGTATGAGCTTCTGCTCTCTAGTTGAGTTGGTTCCAAAACTCTAGAATGCAGACATTAAATTCAACAAAAATTAACTCAAAATGGATCATATAAACCTAAGTGTTAAATGCATATTTGTAAATATCCTAGAAGATAATATAGGAGAAAGTCTAGATGACCTTGTTTATGGTGATATCTTTTTAGGTACAACAGCAAAAACATGATCCATGAAAGGAATGATTGATAAGCTGTACTTCATTAAAATTAAAAACCTCTGTGAAAGGTAATATTAAAAGAATTAGAAGAAAAACTATAGACTGGGATGAAAATCTCTTTGCAAAAGACACATTTAATGAAAGATTGTTATAAAACATATGCAAAAAATCAAACTCAACAATAAGAAGACAATCTGATTTAAAAATGGCCAAAAATCATTAAAATAAAATTGAAAAAAAATGTCAACAGGCACCTCAATAAAAGAGATATAGACACGGGAAATAAGCATATGAAAGTATGCCCCATATCATATGTCATCATGGAAATATACATTAAAACAATAACGACATATCACTACACACCTATTACAATGGCCAACATCTGGGATACTGAAATACCAATTGTTGGAGAGGATACGACGGACCAGGAATTTGTATATATTGTTGGTCGGAAAAGACAGTTCGCAATGTTTTTACAGAATGGAACATATTCTAACCATACAGTTCAGCAATCATGTTCTTTGGTATTTACCCAAAGGAGTGGAAAACTCAAAAGCCTGCAAATGGATGATTATAGCAGCTTTATTCATAACTGTCAACACTTGGAAGCAACATAGATGTCCTTCAGTACGTGACAGTAAATAAACTGTTGTAATATAGATAATGAAATATTACTTAACACTAAAAAGAAATTATCGAGCCACAGAAAAACATGGATTAACCTTAAAGGCATATTAGTAAGTGAAAGAAGCCATTCTGAGAAGGATACCTGTGATATGATTCCAACTACTGTTATATGACATTCTGGAACAGGGAAACTATGGAGACAATGAAAAAGATCAGTGTTTGACAAGAGTGGCATAATGTGATGAATAGGCAAAGAACAGGATTCTTAGGACTGTGAAAATCTCTACATGGTACTATAATGATAGAGATATGTCATCAAACATTTGTCCAAATGCACTGAATGTAAAACACCAACAGTGAACTGTAAGGTAAATGACGGACTTTGTGTGAATATCATGTGTCAGTTTAGGTTCATCCATGGTAAAAAGAATGCATCACTCTCTGCCTTCCTCCTAATTTTATTGTAGACATAAAACTAAGCAAAGTCTATAAAAATAATATATTCATAGGAGAGTATTAGAAATAGAGAACAATCTGGGGAAATGAATAGGAGTGGTATTATATCAGAGGAAACATGCTTTGCCCCTCAACCCTCTAACATCTCCACTCCTGACCCTCACCTTCATCTGCTGACATTATTTTTTCTTCACTAAGAAAACTGAAGCAATAGGGGAAAACCTTCACAGACTAACACTACTGTACTCACCACCTCTCTAAGCTCTCTGCATCAGTGCCCATGCGCTCTACCCTCCTCCTTGTTTGTATGGATGAGCTGAATACACTCTGGCCAAGGCTACCTTTGCCCTTGTGCAGTAGCAGCCATGCCTTATTGCCTACTTAAGAACACTGCTCCAGCAACACTCTCTCCCTGCTTGTCAGTTTCCCACTTGGCATTGATGTTTATATCAGCACAAAAATATGCTTTTACATCTCTCATCATTAAAAAATAAATGATCTCTTGTCCACTTTTTCCTCTAGGACAGCTCCATTTCTCCTCCATTACAGCCAAATTCCTTCAAACAATTCTCTATACCTGCATGCCTTAATTTCTCTTTTTCTATTTTCTCATGTACCCACATTTCATCTCACCACTCTCCACAACTCTTAATAATAGCATCACAGTTTGTCTCTTTGTTAAACTTTTCAGGTCATTATAGTAGTGTGGTTTTCTACTGCCTCTCAGGACACTGATGCCCTGTCTCTTCTGCAGTTCTTGCTTGTCTCTAACCTCTGACTGCTGCCATGTCCCCAGGCTCCGACCTTGGATGTCCTTTCTAATCTCTTCCCTCTTCAGGTGATCCCATCTAACAATATATCTAGACACTCAAATTCATATTTCCAACCCGACCTTTCCCCTCAATACTAGGCATGTCTATCTGTGCTCGTTTCCAACTGCTGCAGTAACAACTAACTACAAACAGGTTTAGAACAACCCAAATTCATTCTCTTACAACTCTGAAGGTCGCAGATTTGACTAGCAGCACCAGTCACAACAACGAATAATGGCAGGAGGGAATCTGATTTCCAGTATTGCTATTTTTTTATTGATTAGTTGATTTGTAATAGCCTTAGTGAAATATAATTGACAGACAATTTGATGAGTTTGTGCATACACATATACCCATGAAATCATCACCATACTCAAGATATACTGATGTCCAATAAACTTATAGAAATGAATTCAAAATCATTAATCATTGGGGAAATACAAATAAAAGCACAAAATACTGCTAAGCATACATTAGAATGGCAGCAAATTAAAGACAATGATAAAAAAAAATGGGTTAGCGATGATAATACAGTGGGCTGCAATCCCTTGGGAGCTCCTGGGTATAATCTGAAACCAGACAGACTCTGCGCGTTGGTATAGGGAGCGGGTTTAATAAGCAAGGGCTTGTTTTGGAGGGATCACAAGAGTTGTTTTCAATACCGGCCAGCCAGAATCTTAACAGTTTACACAGAGGCCTTAACTGGTGCCAGTCATGAACCCAGGCACCTAGTCCAGATAGGCTCAATGCCCTGTTTTTATCTCAAGGCTGTATCCTTGGGGCAGCTTCTGGAAGCAGGGAAGGCAGGCAGACTGCCCATTCTGAAGCACAGGAGAGGTAGTGGGGCACCTCCAATTGCCCAGGTCCAGCTCACGGGTTAAAACTAAGGTTATGTCATCTTCCTAACCTTTCCTAAACAAATATGGAACCTTTAAAAATCTCTGCTGATGTGGGTTTTGGATGTCTCTTAAAATTTATACCTACACCTACCATATGATACAATCATTTTACTTTTGGATATTTAACCAAGAAAACTAAAAAAAAAGTAAAATTCTTGAAAATGGAAACTAATTTGTAATAGTACCATCAGTAGTTGCCTGGCTGGGCAGAAGAAAGAACAGGCTGCAGAGGGGCACAAAGAAATTTGGGGGGAGCAAAGAAATATCCTGTACTTCAAATGTGGGGATGGATGCACTGGTACACACATCCATCAAAATGCATCTAATTTGCTCTTTACATGAATGCAATATTTGTCTCTGATTTTACCTGAATAAATTGGTAAGAAGAAAACATAAACAAACAAAATTACAATAGTTCTTGCAGACCAGACACAGTTTACTTATTTAACTTTGCTTCTAAAGATATTTTAGAAAGCCCCTATGGTCCTTGGCTTTATTATTTTTTATTAGATTAGTCATGTGACTCAGGAAAATATAGGCTTATTAACAGGTACTATTATTCTAAGTAGAAGATAAGAAAAATGATTGGTCCTTTGTAGATGATCATTTTATGTGTTTTTCAACAAGGAAAATTGACATAAAAATTTTGAAAAACTCTTTTAAAAGCAATCTTTCAAATAAATTGAGCCTCTAATGTGCAACAGATCCAAATTTAGATAGCAAATCAATAAGCTTAATGTATTTTATAGCCTCAAACTACCACTTGATTTTTAAAATCTCTACAGTGGAACTAAAAGGTAGATGGGAACTCCTTTCCTCACATTTCTTTGAAAGCGCTTAAGAATTATTAAGTTTAGGCCCTAGCCAAGTAGCTCAGTTGTTTAGAGTATCATTCCTGTAGATCAAGGTTGGAGGTTTGATCCCCAGTCAAGGAACAAATAAGTATTAACCACTCTGAATGCATAAATAAATGGAACAAAAAGCAGATGTTTCTCTCTCTCTAAAATCAGTAAGTGGAAATATTTTTTTAAAAAGAGAACTATCCAGTTTAAATTACCCTGTCATCTACAGTGAATAACACTGTGTGAAGGGACCAGTATGTAAAATTAATAATTTTCCGGTGTTCATCTACTTTTTAAATAAATGTTTTTCAGCCATATATTTATATGCCCATTACATTTTTATTTATATGTAGACAATTTTAAAAACTAATCTGAGGGCATAGGTTCAAGTAAGTTAGTACCACAGTCTCTGCCTCACTAACACAGGTTTCCTTGTACAACCAATCCAGCAGTCGGCCATGTGTGCCACTAGGGACAACTCCCCATTCTCTGTCAATGCTCACATTCTTAGGAGAACTTCTCACAAGTAAAGGAAAGAATGAAAAGCCCCAAATTTTGTTTTAACTTATAATAAATATTCCATATTTATTTTAAATACATTTGATTTAAAATATGATTTGTAGCATCTATAATGGTTATACTTTCCTAATATACCTTTCAGAGAACCTGGCACATTTTGTATATATTTGTATGTTCATCATCTACTAAAGAAAGCAGAAATATAAATCATTGTTGAATGTTAGTTCCTTCCATTAAATTGTTTTCCCAGAATTTATATCTAGCCTGGCACCACTAGAGGGCAAGCTTTACTTTAGAATGAAGCAAGAACTCGCTATTGCATCCTTTCTAACAGTTGACATTTAAAATGTGTAAAATGACTGTTTTAAGAGTAGAAATCTATCACAATGTAATTTACTTTTTTGTCAGAGGTAAATGAAACTAAAATCATATTTTACATATATTTCTTATTTTAGCTACTGAAGTATGTAATCTTTAAATTTTTGACATGGCAATTTTTTTAGACTCAGTGTTAGACTTACAAATCATATGCAGTTGTACATCAAAATAAATACTGTTTTCTAACTGACAGTTCACATACAAAGTGCTGACGGCCCCCTCTGTGTGCTCCCTTGGTCCTCTCCCCTGGACAAGGCAAAAGGAGCTCCCCCTGAAACTTCAACAGCTGGAGTAAAGCCAGCACCCCCATCCACGGCACTGAGTTTGGAGTCACCAGGAACAGGTTCTAAAACAAATAATCCTAGTCCAGGCAATGAAATGAGTGTGTTATGTATGGCATAAGGTTTCCATTTTTCTATAAAAATCTTACAGTTAGCTTAATATACAGATAGTCAATATAATCTTTGCACCAGTATATATGCCAACCTATGTTAACACGCCCTGCAGTTCTTTCTGTTATGCTATGCTGCTCAGAAATGGATCACTAGACAATCATACCGAGTATACTATATTTCAGCACTTTTCAGCCTTTTTCATCTCATGGCATACATAAACTAATTAGCATAATTCTGCAACACACCAAAAGATATACTACTATAGTTTTTGCCAATCTGACAAAAATAAATATAATTTTAACTGATTTTTTAAAAAGTTAATAATAGTAATTACCTACCCTTTTTGTTTCCCAGTAGCTTTTTAAAAAGCTATGCTTATACACCCATGCTTATATATAAGGATTTCTGGTACAAAGAATTAACTAATCAGAAACTACCTTCTATGATGTGATCAGTAAGATGCAACTTTATTATATGACCTATGTATAATATGACCTAAATAGCATTCACACCAGATGGCTACTGCTGTGTTGATTATTGTCACTTTTTTTATTTGACAGTTTAAAGGAAAAGAGATCAGCGCTCCTGACTAAATATAGGTGTTTCATGTTTAAAAATTCTTGTGGCACACCAGTTGAAAATCACTGCTATGTATGGAATTTCCTCAGAAAACTAAAAACAGAACTGCCTTTTGACCTGGCAATTCCACTGCTGGGATTATACCCTAGGAATCCTGAAACACGTATTCAAAGGACCTATGCACCCCAATGTTCATAGCAGCACAATTTACAATAGCAAAGTGCTGGAAGCAATCTAAGTACCCATCAGTAAATGAGTAGACCAAAAAACTGTGGTGCATTTACACAGTGGACTACTAGGCAGCAGAAAGAAAGAACTAAAATTCTTCACAATAGCATGGATGGACCTGGAGAGCATTATGCTAAGTGAAATAAGCCAGGAGGTGAAAGACAAATATATGATATCACCTATAAGTGGAACCTAGTCAACAAAACAAACAAGCAAACAAAATACAACCAGAGACACTGAAATAAAGAACAAAGTGACAATAACCAGAGAGGATGGCGGAGAGGGATAATGGGGGAAAATAGGGAAAGGGCCATCAAGGAACATGTATAAAGGACACATGGACAAAGCTGAAGAGAGTGGGTTCGAGGTAGGAAGAAGGGATGAGGGGATGGGAAGACGTGGTAGAAGGCAAATGGAGACAACTGTACTTGAACAACAATGAAAGAAATTATTTTTTAAAAAAGAAAAAAATGCAGGAAAAAAAGAAAATTGGTAGTGGGTATAGAGGACTTAACATTTTAGATTAGTATGCAAATAACAACTAATAAAGAAGTTCAAGGTATTTAAATTATTAAATTGTCTTCAAAGAAGGGATGACTTCAGACTAAGGAGTGGCCCAGCCATAGTTGAGTTACAATTTGAACCTTCAAATAACTACCGCCTATAAAGAACCCCTCTTGGTAACCTGAAAGATATAAGACATACCCATCTACACGTAAATATATTTTAATTAAAAAAATACACTTATGTTATATGAGCTATATCAGTGTGAAAAGAATACAAATTTGGAGTCATCAATTTATTTTTTATAAATTATTATATTTTCTTTTCTTTAAATTTAAATACTAGTGACTCACTATAGCAGACTGATTGCATTGATAGGCCCATTAATGCCTTCCTTGAATCCAAGTCCTTGACAATGTGACTTTGCTAGTGTCATGTGAACATGGCAAGGCTAGCCTACTACCCGTTTGTGATAGACTCATGGAGAATGAGACACCCCATTGGAAGAGCGCCCCAGACAAGACCCAGAAGCAGTCTTGTTTACCCAACCTTCAATCCCATTGTAGCACCATGAAGGAGTTTAGCAGTCTATCCCCCACCATGGTAGATAAGACAATGAACCCCTGAATATACCCACAGTGTAATTCCTGGAACCTGAGAATAAGTAAATGACAACTGGGACATTGCAGGTGTGATTAAATTATGAATATTAAAATGAAGAGATTATCTTGGATTATCTGGGCAGGTCCGATGTAATAATAAGGATTCTTAGAAGAGATAGGCGGGAGGGGCAGGGAAGATCAGAGAGAAAGAGAGTTGATGATGCTACGCTGCTGCTTTGAAGATGGAAGAAGGGGCCATGAAGCCAAGAAGGCAGACGGCCTCTAGAAACTGGAGAATAGGAGGAAGAAATTCCTCCCCAAAGCTTTCAGGAAGAAGACAGCACTGCTGACACCTTTGTGTTAGTCCTGGAAGGCCCATTTCAGAATTCTGACCATTAAAACTATAAAATAATAAATATATGTTGTTTTAAGCTGTTAAATTTGTGGTAATTTGTTATAGCATCAATAGGGGTCTAGTACACCAGCCTGAAGCATAGCCTATAGATGCATAGGTTAAGTAGGTAGTTGTTGTTTTCATTTGAATCTGTTTTGGGGAGATTTTGTTTTTTATATATAAAAACAAAAAAAAATATTTAAAAAGGCAATGCATACGTTCAGAACCAAATACTGGTAAAGTATATTCAGAAAAAGTAAATGAGAAGGAAAAGGAGAAAGAAGAAAAGGAGAAGCTTCATTACCAGAATTTACCTTTCTCAAAATGCTTTTATAAAATACATACTCTATCTCACTAAAGTCATAACAATCATACAGGGTAATATTAATGTTTCATTTTTTTAAAAAACCCTAAAGTATAGATATAATCTCAGTTCTATAACTAAAAATGAAGGGTCCTGGGACTACATGTGAGTCCTACTAATAACAAAGTTTGTAACTTTCTCAATCATAATATTAAGAAAAATATTAAAATATGACTTATATCTAATAAAACTAAGACTTTTTACAGTGTTCAGTGTCATATTAAGTCTCTGACTTAAGACAATTATATGAAATTGTATGCTTTAACTGAATGTATTTTTCAGATAAATGCTTGTCTCTGTCAGAAATAACACAATTGCCCCACAATAGCAGAAACAGGAAATGTTGTATCAGCTTTGCTTTCAAAGTCTATACACATAGTATCAAGAGTATTTGAAAAATTAATGTTATAACAAAAATTTTGACTTTAATAACTTTGCTAAGACCTTTAGGATTAGTGATTTTTTTAGCCTTTTCTAAAGCTATTTTCTTAAGAAACATTAATTTTAAATATGAAAGAAGAAATACCAAGGTGCACAGTAGAGCACCAGAAGAGAAAATTTCATTTTGTTCTCACCAGTTAATATATATGACCTAAAACCTGAAATGATTACATTTCATTAATGGGCATTGCAAAATAGATCTAATGCCATATTCCTGAATTTTTTCATGATTTAATTGTCTTTTTAATAAATGTCTCTAGATTCTAAAGAACCACTTGGCTTTATACTGATGTTTAATTAATCAAAATCATGCTATTCAATAGGAAAAATAAACAGATGAAATTAATTTCCATAATGTATTTTAACACAATACATCTAAAATTTTATTTCAAAAGATAACAAATATGTGTTAATTAGATATTTTATATTTTTCCATACTGAATATTTAAAATCTAATGTGCATTTTACATTTATTTTATATTTCAATTCAGACTAGCCACAGTTATGGCTCAATAACCACGAGTTGTCAGTAGCTACCCTACACTATTGGACATCCTGGCTCTAAAAAGAAGTAGCTAATAAAAAAAAGGGCTATTGGTATCACTTGCAAATAAGGACGTTGTGAGAGAATTGGAGGAAATATCCTACTTACTTTTTTGGATGCATCCTGGAACTACTGAATTAAAAATCAACATTTGCAGAACCTAGAAATTATAATTTTGAAAAGCTCTCCATATGCTCATGGTTTGGGGAATTGCTGACATTGTGATAAAGTAACTGTAAATTGTGATTTGTAAACCAAGTAGAAAAGTTTATAGATCACGGAGCATTCAGGTTATAGTCATATGGGCATCGATTTAAAATCACACACTTGATATCTGGTCAAGATGGTGATATAGGTAAACACTGCTTACCATTGTTTTTTTGGTGTTGAGTTTTGTAATTTCTTTATACATTTTGGATATTAACCCCTTATCAGATGTATCAATGAATATGTTCTCCCATTCTGCAGTCTGTCTTTTTATTTTGATGATGATTTCCTTTGCTGTGCAAAAACTTTTTAGTTTGATGTTGTCCCAATTGTTTATTTTTTCTTTTGTTTTCCTTGCCTGGAAAGATATATCTGATAAAATATTGCTATAAGCTATGTCTGAGATTTTGTTGCCTATATTTTCTTCTAGTATTTTTATGACTTCAGGTCTAACATTTAAGGCTTTGACCCATTTTGAATTTATTCTTGTGTGTGGTGTAAGAAGGTGGTCTAGTTTCATTTTTCTACATGTAGCTGTCCAATTTTCCCAATACTATTTATTGAATAAATTATCATTAGCCCATAGAATGTTCTTGCTTCCTCTGTCAAATATTTACTAACTATAATATTGTGGGTTTATTTCTGGGCTCTCTATTCTGTTCCATTGATCTATGTGTCTGTTTTTATGCCAGTACCATGCTGTTTTGATTATTATGACCTTATAGTATAGTCTGATATTAGGTAGCATGATTCCTCTAACTTTGTTCTTATATCTCAGGATTGCTATTGCTATGCAGGAACTTTTGTAGTTTCATATAAATTTTTGAAATATTTCTTCTAATTCTGTGAAAAGAATCATTAGAATCTAGATAGGAATTGCATTGAATCTATACATTGCTTTGGGTGATATGGACATTTTAATAATTTTAATATTTCCTATCCATGAACATGGTGTGCTTCCACTTACTTGTATCTTCTTCAATTTCTTTCTTCAGTGTCTTATAAGTTTCTAAGTACAGGTCTTTTACATCTTTGGTTAGATTTATACTTAGATATTTTATTCTTTTTGAAGCAATTATAAATGAAATTTGGAACTAGAGAGCATTATGCTAAGTGAAACAAACTAGGTGGTGAAAGACAAATACCTTATGATATCACCTTTAAGTTGAACCTAATCAACAAAACAAATAAGCAAGCAAAATATAACTGAAGACATTGAAATTAAGAACAATCTGACAGTAACCAAAAGGGAGATGGGAAAGGACAATGGGAGAAAGGGGGAAAGGGTTTTCAGGAACAGCTATAAAGGACACATGGACAAAACCAAGGAGGGTGGAATCAGGGGAGGGAGGTGAGGATGGCTAGGGTTGGGGGGAAGTGGGGGTAGTAAATACAGACAAATGTACTTGAACAATAATAAAATAACTAAAGAGAAAATTTTCCTTACTGTCAGTTCTTTATTGGCATATAAAAATGCATATAAAACTGACTTCTGGATATTAATTTTGTATCCTACTAATTTGATGAATTTATTAGCAGTCCTAGCATTGTTTTTTTTTTAGAGAGGGAAGGGAGGGAGAAAGAGAGAGAAACATCAATGTGCGGTTGCTGGGGGCCATGACCTGGAACCCAGGCATGTGCCCTGACTGGTTATTGAACCTGCGATGCTTTGGTTCACAGCCCACGCTCAATCCACTGAGCTACACCAGCCAGGGCAGTCCTAGCATTTTTTGGTGGCATCTTTGAGTTTATGAATGTACAGTATCATATCATTTGCAAATACAGTTTTACTTCTTTCTTTTCAATTTGGATGACTTGTATTTCTTCTTCTTATGTGATTGCTGTGGCTCGGACTTCCAGTACTATGTTGAATAAGAAAGGTAAACAGATATCCCTGTCTTGTTCCCAGTCTTAAGGGAAAGCTTCTAGTTTTTGCCCTTTGAGTATGATGCTGGCAGTGGGTTTGTCATATATGGCCTTTAGTATTTTTAGGTATGTTCCTTCTATTCCCA
Source organism: Tonatia bakeri (assembly GCA_004024845.1). Lineage (NCBI taxonomy): Eukaryota > Metazoa > Chordata > Mammalia > Chiroptera > Phyllostomidae > Tonatia > Tonatia bakeri. The sequence continues at coordinate 494,356 of PVIA01000207.1, forward strand.
CTTTGCTGAGAGTTTTTATCATAATTAAGTGTGGGATTTTATCAGATTTTTTTCTGCATCTATTGATATGTTCATGTGGTTTTCACCCTTCATTTTGTGTACATGTTGAATAACATGTTTTGATTTGTGCATGTAGTACCAACCTTGCATTCCCAGATTAAATGCCACTTGATCATGGTGTATGATCTTTTTGATGCATTGCTGTATTCAGTTTACTAATACTTTGTTGAAGATTTTAGCAGCTATAATCATCAAGGATCTTAACCTATAATTTTCTTTCTTTGTAGTGTCTTTATTTGGCTTTGGAATTAAGGTAATGCTGGCCTTGTAAAATGAGCTTTAGAGCCTTCCTTCCTCGTGAATTTTTGAAATAGTTTGAAAAAGAGATGTGTTAGTTCTCAGAATGTTTGGTAAAATTCACCTGTGAAGCCATATGCTCCAGGGTTCTTATTTGTTGGGAGTTTTTGATCACTGCTTCAATTTCACTAGGTGTCATCAGTCTATTCAGATTCTCTGATTCTTCCTAATTAGTTTTGAAAAATTGTATATTTCTAGGAATTCATCCATTTCGCCCAGGTTGTCCGATTTGTTGACAGATAGTTGTTCACAATATTTTCTTATAATCCTTTGTATTTCTTTTGTGTCAGTTGTTATTTCTCCTCTTTCACTTCTGATTTTATTTATTTGGGTCCTCTCTCTCTTTTCTTGATGAGTCTGGTTAAAAGTTTGTCAATCTCATTTATCTTTTCAAAGAACCAGTTCTGGCATTCATTGATCTTTTCTTTTATTTTAATAGACTCTATTTTTTTAATTTCTGTTCTAATCTATGTTATTTTCTTTCTTCTCATCACTTTGCGCTTTGCTTGTTGTTCTTTTTCAAGTTCCTTGAAGTGTGGAGTTAAATTGTTTCTTTGAACTTTTTCTTGTTTTTTTGTTTTGTTTTATTTTATTTTGTTTTGTTTTGTTTTTGAGATAGGCCTGTAATGCTATGAATTTTCCTCTTAGGTTTGCTTTCCCAGTGTCCCATAGATTTTGGATCGTTGTGTCCTCATTTTCATTTGTTTCAAGATATCTTTTGATTTTTTTTCCTTAACCTCATTGTGACCCATTCATTGTTTAATAACATATTATTTAGCTTCAATGTTTGTATGCTTTTAGTGTTTTTCTTGTGATTGATTTCTAGTTTTATTTCATTGTGGTCGTAGAAGATACTTATTATGATTTCAATCTTCTTACTTTTATTTAGATTCATTTGTGTCCTAATATGTGATCTGTCCTAGAAAACATTCCACGTGCACTTGAAAAGTATGAATATTCCTTTGCTTTGGGGTGAAATGCTCTGAATATATCAATTAAATCCATTTAATATAGTCTGTTGTTTAAGGCTGCTGTGTCCTTGTTGATTTTCTGTCTGGAACATCTATCCATTGAAGTCAATGGTGTGTTAAAATCACTGATTATGACTGTATTTCTGTAAATCTCTCCCTTATGTCTACCAAGATTTGCTTTACATATTTAGGAGCTCCTATGTTGGGTGCATAAATGTTTACTAAGGTCATATCCTCTTGTTGGATTGCCCCATTTATCATTATGTAATGCCCTTTCTTGTCCCTTACCATAGCCTTGGTTTTAATGTCTATTTTGTCAGATGCAAGTATTACTACCCCAGCTTTTTTTTTCTTTCCATTTGCATGAAATATCTTTTTCCATCCTTTTACTTTTCAGTCTCTGGGTATCTTTCCATCTGAGATGAGTGTCTTAGAGGCAGCATATATATGTGGGTCTTATTTTTTTATCCATTCAGCTATTCTATCTTTTGGTTGGAGCATTTAAACCATTTGCATTAAGGAAAATGATTAATTTTCCTAGATGAAAATATAATGGAAATTGACTCACTGGAATTGGTTCATCCTCTCCATTTAGCGGTACTTTCAAACTGTAGTACATACACACAATGGAATACAATGCAGCAAAAAAAAAAAAAATAATAATAACTCCTACCCTTTACAACAGCATGGATAGAAATGGAAAGTATTATGCTAAGTGACATGAGCAAGGTAGTGAAAGACAAATACCACATGATCCCACCTATAAGTAGAAACTAATCAACAAAACAAACAAGCAAGCAAAACAGAACTAAAGACATGAAAATAAAGAACAAACTGACAGTGACCAGAAGGTAGGGGGAGGGGGGAGTGGGGGAAAGAAGGAGAAGGGTCAAGACACATGTATAAAGGACCCTTGGACAGAGCCAACAGGGTGGGGGAAGAGTGAATGTGGAAGGGAGAGAGTAATAGGAGGAAAATGGGGACAACTGTAATTGAACACAATAAAAACATTAAAAAAAGAAAAATATTTGAAAAGATATGAAAGGGAACATAAAATATTTTTAAAGACTTAGAGGTATTTTTTAAATAGACAAATTACTCAGTGTAAAAATCACTACATGTCTGAAACAATATATTCCTTTTACCCATTATAGAAAAGGAAAACACAGAACTAACCAAAAAGTCCTATAGACCTATAATAGGTATCAACTAAAGTATAGATTGCAACAAGTTTATTGATAAAGTGACTAAATTTGACTCATACTGAATAATAACTATATTGATTATCACTGAAACTTTATACCTAATAAAATAAAAGGAACATTTCTTTTCCTTTTTTGAAATTTATGAAATAATTTTAATGAGAAAATCTGTTTTTTATGAAGATATATCCTAAGATACACGTCAAAGTTATGATTTATGTTTCCTTGTATGATCTCTCTCTAGTTTTTTGGGGGGAGGAGAATGGAGGACACACTGGAATTTTATAGTTCTGGTGTGATTAATTATATTTCTCTTAAATATGATGTGGCTTTTATACAGTAAGCTGATAAACGTTTATGAGAAATAAATTATATGAATCCTCTCTGCTTTAATGTTTGTTCAACATTTAATAAATGTTTGTAGACCCTTTACTTTGTGGAAGGCAGTGTTCTTGGAAAATACCTGCTGAAAAGAGAATAAGTATGGAATTGCTTGTATTTTGGTTTATCTTTTTTCTCCTTTCCTTGTTCCCTCAGTCTTTAGGTAATGCTTCAAAAGAAGTAAAGACCATCCCAACAAAATCGCTTTGTAAGCCCCATGGTTCTTATAAGATAATGGCAGCCACCGAAATCTAAATTTATCTATGTATTCTCCACAGGAATAAGTTTCCCAAGGTATATACCTTTCTAACATATCCCTATGGCATAACTAGAAGTCAGAAAACGCTGACAAATTAAGCAGGATATCAGCTGAAGAGCAGGCAGAGACCACGTGGAAAACGTGGGGACCGGAAGGTACCTAGTGGTTGGTTGAACACGGGAAGAAATAAACAGACGCAAAAGAGGAAGTCTCCCTTTGTATGGACAAACACAGAGAAGGGGCCTGAGACCCAGCGCGCCGCTGCACCAGGAATCAGAGGAAGGGCCGCGTATCCACAGAAACGATGAGGCGGTCTGAAACTTCAGCTTAACAGGAAGATTTTAGAACTTCATCAGCGTTAATTCACAAATATTTTTTAGACAGCTTTACCAACCAATATAAAAACTGTTTTGTTAGCTCCTGTTCAGATACATGATCAGTTAAATTACTGACATAATATTTATGGATAAGAAAATATTGATGCATATTAAAATTTGTGAATCAGTAGCTATGATATTTTGAATCACTAATGGAAGTTTTTAATGATCAAGCCATTTGTACTATATAAGAAATTACCCTTTGACCTTTCTCATTGTCTGAAAAGCCCCATGTCTTTCTGTCTTTGATTAATAACTAAGGAAAAACGTATTTGCTAATAATCAAACCACTTGAATGTATCTGAATTAGTTAAATTGTATTCTCTCTGAATGTAGACTAATATGCTAACTTTTTCCACTTTTGTAAAGCTCTTTTAACTTTATATGTGGAAACTCACGTCATACACATATTAAAAAGCAATTTATTTTAAAAAGCTAATGAATTCACAGTTTTCTACCAGAATTCATTTGCACATTTTTTTTGTGTATTTTGAAAATCTCCTATTATAAGTTCCCAGCATCCAGCTTTGGCTTTAACAAAACTAAATAAAAACATGTTTACCCTTTTTCCCAATGTGCATCATAATTCACTCTGAGGCATGACTAGCAACAACCCCCACCTTCCTGCTTTCAGTTGGAGGCCTTCTGCTTTGTAATTCTATAAAATTTATTAGGATTGGTGCAGAGCTAATAGATGCTGGCAAGATGATTAATGAAAGACAAAAGCATATTTCTTCAGCTTAAAATTTACCTTCCATGAGAAATCTATACCTATTCTTATCTGGATATTTATTTTTAAAGATAATCTGAGAAAATAATTGCCATATATTTACATTCCAGGCCAGAAAGATCTAAATTATAGTAATATCAATGTGATTTTTTCAAATTCAGGTTTCTTAGGCCAGCTAAATTCTGTTCTTTGGATTCCTTATGGTAGAAATATGAGCTTATCTCTTGTATAAATAAGATTCTTTTCAGACCAGAAGTTCAATTGCAATTTTTTTTGGATGTAAAAGAAAAATGGTCTGGGTTCCCTTTGCAACTTGAAAATTACATTTAAAGGTAAATCTAAATAGCAGTATGGCATTCAGGCAACAGAAGAGCAGCTGCCTCTTGACAAGCATAATTTGCTTTTATGGTTCAGAAAGTAACACTGAAACAATGAGGCAGCAGGGAAAATGTATCTTTTACAAAAAGCCCTTTGCAAAATGTATCCTTTTTCAACCTGATTTCTGATGGACCAACAACAAAAATAATTACCAATTTGTGAAATGTTAAATGTTCTAATTTTGAGAAAATTTTGTGGAGCATATCACTTATGCATGGTAGAAAAAATCTTTCTGAAAAGTAAGCATTAATGATAAATCCAGGCATGCTTTTTGTTCAATGTGTACTTTTAAACTAAGCGATATTTACATTTGTGCTACTAACGACCTTTCACCAAAGAGCACTGGAAACACACCTGTAATTGAACACATTTGTATTGATTGACTCATTTCAATGAGAGAGAAAGCTCGCTATTGTATCAGTAGGGTGTCTCAGTAAGGGTGTGTTTCTGGGATTTGCAGGATTAGGGTTTCTGTAAAGTGATTTGTGGGAGCTTTCTGGTAGCTAGTGAGACTTTGCTTTGGAATGGATATTTTCAGGAAACTGGGATGATAATTTTCTTTTATAAATTGAGAAGTATCAAGTGAGGTTTTTGCTGTAATTGGTAAAGAGGAAGAAGTTACTCATATAAACCAAGACAGGGATATCTTTGGTCAATTTTATGGCTTGAATCGTGTTCAGGTTTTTGTTTGTATTCCAATGTAATCGCATATTGATCATTTGTTAGCCTTGATTCATCATAATATTGTAGCTTTCTTTGTGAAACTGTTAATGTTAAACAAATAACACCACAGCCCAGCTGTGAGTGCCAAGCAGAGCTCCCTGGCAGGGTCTGTGTTTTCACTTTGTCATTAAAAAAAATTGCTTCATTAAGAAGACTCATGAAGTATCCAAGTGATATGTTTGGCAATTAAAGATGTTGTTAAAATTGTTACTTAGCACCTTCCTATTATCTGGTATGCTTTTCAAATGCATTCGTAATTTTTCTTCACATGGTTTATATAGTATGCAGATTTATAAATATTAATTATAAAATGTAGTAATAAGGAAGCATGGGCATGCTATAAAATGTGAACAGCCTTATTGAGGTATAAACAGCATATAATAAACAGTATATATTTAAATGTATTATTGTATGAGTTTTGACATATGTATAAACCTATAAAATTATCTTCATAAGTAATACAATATACTCATCATCTCCATAAGTACAATAAAATGTTTAAAATATTTCCTTAACTAAAAAGTATTCACTAATAAATGTTAGTATATGAATTTAACTTCTATCTTCCACTTATGTCATTTCTTGAGTTCAATTTCTCTCCAACAAGATGCACTAGCAAGAATATAGCCCTGAATATGAAAATCACTGGAAAAAGAAGTCATCTATATGAGCTGATTGTAGAAATTCACCCAGCCAACCAGAATACAATGTTCCCCTTAAGCTAAGTTCAGAAAAAATTCAGTTTATCTTCTTAGTTGCAAGAGTCAGAAACTGCCTTTAACTGAGCATAGGGCTTTGGGATAGTTCCCAGAATCACCTGAAGCACTGGAAAAGGAGACTTGGAAATTGACTGGGACCAGGGAGACTGAACAGTAGGCAAATACACTGAAAAATATTGCAGAAAAATGGGAGCCTGATGAGAACATGATGCCAAGGATTGGGCTATGCCGAGCACACTTGACCCGCCACTGTCGCTGCCTCTGCACAATTCAAGCCCCACTGAAAATTTTGAAGTGCTGTTCCTGCATATTACTGTTGCTAACAACTTAGGCATCACCCTGCCAACACCTTGTGTCTTTCTATTGGGGGGCTGGTGTACCTGAGTGCCAAACCTAGGTTGGGTGGTTGTGCTCTGAATTCCAAGGGGCACCAGGAAAAGTGAGCAGACAACATTGGCAGCCTGGAGCGTGGGTAGAAATTTCTGTTTTCCACCAAAACAGAAGTGATTTCTTCCACAAGAAAAATGGGAAATAGGGGGCAGGTTATGGATGGCAAATAATAAATGGTAATTTTCCACTAGAGCCTAAAATGAAGTAATTTACCGATTAACTGGAAACAGCCAGTTTAAGAAGGAAAGCAGGAAGCAGTCTTCTTTGTAGTCTATGATTCTTGACAAATATTTACCACTCAGGGGTGGACTAAAAAGAGTAATCCATGATTTCAGTCTCTGTAACAGGACGAGACAAAAACCCAGTGATGCACATCTATTACTCTGTGGTACTGCTAGATGGAATATTTGACACCTAATAGTCACCAATCTACTAAGGGCAATACTGTAGAAAAATAGGCCAGGGTTTAAATAGGACTGAATATTTAGTGATTCATCTCACACCCTGTTTCAGCTCAGCAGGGACTCAGTATTTTCCACTTTGTTTCCCATCCCTTTGACATAGAGATGTGTTTCCTACCCCACTCCCAGCTCACAAGAGCCCCTTGTAGCCCATGTGTCCCAAGCAATGCATCTACAACACCATTTTCATTTCTCTATTGCTTCAGAGCCCTGGTATAAAAACTGGAAGATTCTGCATCTCAGAATGGCAAATGGATCTATACTAAAGCTTTATATCTGCCTTTGAGAAGAGAGAGGCTTAATTATTAAATGTCCTACTCCATTTTACCGAAATGTACTATTTTGCTTCTTCTAAATTGTCCAGTGAGTTTGAGCAAGCCTGAATCTGAAGGTAACATAAAGAGTAGGTCCAGCTCTGAGCACTGGACAGGGCAAGGCGTGTTGAAGAGTATGTTGAAAGTAGCAACACATGCCATCTTCTAAAAGAGTCACCAGCAGTTGAAACTAGCAACCTCCACCAGGTCTATTAAGAGATGCCAGAATTGACATCCACCAGATCACCACCTCAAACTTGTGAAAAGTGTAATGTATATGGACAAAAGATGTTTTCTTTCTTCTCCAAGGAGCAGGAGAGGCAATATTTTCCATCTCCTATTTAAAGAGAAGTTGTAAAGGAACTTGAAGAAATAATTGAATATTCATGAAGTCTCATGAGTATTAGAACTTTCTTCAAGAGGAAGGGCAAGAATTTCACTCCTCATTAAAATGTCTGCTTAGGCAGCAGAGTTGGTAAACTCTCTGTTCTTCATCCAGCAACAAAGAAAAGAGACCTGGAATCAGTTGGTCTCATGGGAACCTGTCAGATGGAAAGAGTCAGGACCACATTCTTCAATTTGCATCTTTCAGCTCCCAGAGACTATGGAAGGTGGGGCCATCTCCATGGAGTATAGAAGAAATCAAGAGTCAAGGCTATATCACATGCCAAACAGGAGACACATCTATGAGGTCTATCCAAATGTATCTAGTGAAAAATAGACATTTATTGAAGAGGCTATGAGATACAAGAAATATTGTACACAGGACAATGATGCCTCAGTTCCCTTCAAAGCAAGCACATTGGGACCTCACACAGTTCTCCCAATCACCATCAGCTGCCTTGTCATATTTTCCTGAATCTCATCAATGATCTAAAACCTCTTCCCTTTCAAAGGTGATTTTAGTTTGGGGAAAAGCCAGAAGTTATGGTTTACCAAATCTGGGCAGTAAGGTGCTAAGTCACCTGGGTGATTTGATGTTTCTCAAAAAAACTCTGCGTGAGCAGGTGTGCTGTTGGGTTGAAGCTGCCAATCACCAGTTGCCTATAGTTATGGCCCTCTGAATCATCTAAATAGTTTCCACAAAGTAATGTTCAAGCTTGATGCAAAATTTGATGCAGATTCATTGCTCTACTCATTCAGTCATTTTGAATGTGATGGCCACACAGTATACATGCTCCCTCTATGACATCTACCACCCCCACTGACTCATACTGAAGTCATCATTGTTCACACATGAGAATTCCAGCCCACTCTCCTTGGCTGCCAGGTTACATGCATGTCATGCAAACCATTCTCATTATATTAACAATAGCTGGACTTTTTCTGGACAGACCTCATATTTTACAAGGTGTTGTGATGTTACTACTTGGAGTTCAGCAGAGAGAGGCAGCCCATCTCTCCAGGGTGGAGATTACATGGATACGAGCTACTCATCAGTGGAGCAGGTTTGAGCTATCTACATGTCATGTCCCAATACAATGAACTACAATAGCAGTCAAAGTTAACCAAGAAGAGATGTTCCTAATTTTTTTTATTTCCTGAAATAAAACACCAGAGAAGCTAGTCCCAAATGAAAAACACAATCTTGGACAGTGGATGAAGAGCTTGGAGACAGTTTTCAGAAAGCTGTGTTATTTGAGCAAAACTGAAGTTTTTAAAGTGTGAAGAATGAGGTGACAGCTTGCAGGTACTGCTGCCTTGGAGCCACACCTATCCAGCCATGGTCAACCCCACCATATTCTTTGACATCGCTTAGATGGCAAGCCCTTGGGCTGTACTCATTTTGAGCTGTGTGCAGACAAAGTTCCAAAGACAGCAGAAAACTTTCATGCTCTGAGCACTGGGGAGAGAGCATTTGGTTATAAAGGCTCCTGCTGTCACAGAATTATTCCAGGACTCATGTGCCAGGCAGTTACTTCCTAGGCCATAATGACACAGGCAGCAAGTCCATCTACGGGGAACAATTTGATGATGAGAATTTCCTCCTGAAGCATACGTGTCCTGGCATCTTATCCAGGACAAACACTGGACCCAACATAAACAGTTCCCAGTTTTTCATCCGCACTGCCAAGACTGAGTGGCTGGATGGCGAGCATGTGGTCTTCAGTCAGATGAAAGGGCATGAATATTGTGGAAGCCATGGAGGATTAGGTTCAGGAATCCTACACCAGCAGGAAGATCACCATTACTGACTGTGGACAACTTTAATAAATTTGACTCGTATCTTATCTTAACCACCAGACCATTCCTGCTTTGGCTCAGGAGAGCACCCCTGCAGCCCCATCCGCTCGGAATATCCTTTAAGTGCTGTGCTCTCACTGTGGTTCTTTGGGTCCCGTATCTTCCTTATTCCCCTGGAAATCTAGCTGGATTGCAGAAGTAAGTTTTTGATTATGAAACAAAAACTAAATAACAACAACAAAAAATGAGGTAACATTTAAAGAGTTTAGAGTTGAGACCACTTGGGCAGGTTGCACTAGTTACTGAGGGAGGGTCTTTAACAAGCCCAAAGACACGTGCCCCCAAAAGCAGCAAATATACCCCCTGGTCCTTGGCAGTCTTTACAAGCTCTAAGTATCCTCTCTTGCTTTCCTCTAGATTACCTGTCAGAGATTCTCTATCTTTTGAGGTTTTCTTTCTATCTTTTTACAGTTTTTTATATGTCACAGACCCCTTTGCAGATGTGATTATTCTGTTAAAACTTATGTTCAGATAAAGGCTTCTGCACACAAACACACTTTTGGATACAATTTGGGAGACAGTCCGCAGACCTATTGAGAACCATGTAGGATATTTATTGAATTGTCAAACCCCAGCTTGAGAAGATCAGGTCCATTTCTTTTCTTTTTCTTTTTTTCTTTTATTGTTGTTCAAGTAAAGCTTTCTGCCTATTTCCCCTACCTCTCCCCACCCCAGCCATCCTCACCTCCTCCCCCAATTCCACCCCACCTTGGTTTTGTCCATGTGTCCTTTATCCTGAACACCCTTCACCCTTTTCCCTCCATTATCCCCTCCTGTCTCCCCTCTGGTTACCGTCCATTTGTTCTTAATTTCAGTGTCTCTGGTTACATTTTGCTTGCTTGTTTGTTTTTTAGGAAGATCACTGACACATTTTTTATACCAGGATCTGCCCCTTTATCCAGAATACTTTGCCTAACTCTCCATACCTAAGAAGCTCCTACTAACCCTCAGGATTCTGCTCAGTATCTCTACCGCCAAACACCCCCCAAAGTCTTCATCTCCGGGATGCCTTCGCTCAGGTGCTGGTGGAAAAGACTGTTTCCCTTTGGACAGTGTGATGTGCTATAGGAATGCTGAAATGTCTGCAGTTATTTTGCTCCCTTATTTGAGGAAATTAAAGCTTTTGGGGTCTACCAAAGAGAGAGCCTAAAGATGTAGCTAGATATGGTTCCCCCAGAAATATAACCCACCTTTTCTTTTGCTCAGGTTTGAAAAATATCCCTTATTATTTAATCCCATTTCAGGTCTTTATTATTTCTACATTAACTTAGTCTTTTATCATCAAAACAATCCTAACCCAAAGACTAGGATCACACTGGAGATTTTATGTTTCGTGCAAATAAGACTTTAGAGCTCAAATCTCAGAGGAAAAGATATGAAAGAGGAAAATAAAATAATAGACAATTAGAGGAAGGAAATAAGAGAAATAGTGAAAAATAGGCTTTAATAAATTTGTATTATATTTGAATGAAACTTTAAATTCAAGAAGAGTTCATCAATTTGACCCCCAGTGAAGAAAAGCTGAGTATACAAAAAATGAGAAAAATGGATCGTCTTAAAATTTATGCAATGGAATAATTGCCACTGGGTTGGTATTGCCTTATTTACCAGGGCATTCAAATGTTGGGATCCCAGTTTAGGGAACGGCACTTAAGGAGCTGTAACAAAAGAAGAGGATTCACCTAACAGACACTGGGGCATCGAGAGTCCAGGAAGAGACATGGTGCTGGGCCGCAGGGGCAAAGCAGGACCGGGAACCTACCAGACTTCTGCTCCATCATCTCTCCATTTCTCTCCATGTCTGTTCTCTCCCTGTTCTTCTCTCTGCAGAATAGCATACCATGCCTCTCTCTCCTCTGTTCCTAATGCCAAGTCCTTACAAAGGGGAGTTTAGTCTACCCAGCTAAGGGGTGAAGCTCCATCTGAACCAATCACCTAGTGCCATGGCACGGAAACACAATATCTGAACATACACTGGAAATTTAAGTTGTTGGTGTCTCGGAACTTTCATGAAAAAGGGGAGAATGAATTCAATACAACTCGTATCTGCTAGGATTGGGGAGGAACAATCTAGTATGAGAACCATGGACTATGGGACAACATTAAAAAGGGGTTGTTTTTCTGTCTTTTCTAAATCACAGTATCTAATCATTGGCTATCACTTCTGCTCCCACGATGCAGCTTTCCTCTCTTGTTGCTCCAGTCAGAAATTTGAAGAGCCATAAAGGCTTTTATTACATCTGCATGTTTTTCTGGCTTAATCTGGAATGGAAGCTAAGAGTCAATACTTTGAGAGGTCATGCACACTTCTGTGGTAGTTTATTGACTACTATCATAAAGGAGCACAGAGCTCCTTATTCCTAGACATGCCAGATATTAATAAATTCATGTTTACATAACCCATTTCCCAAAAGTTTAATGCTGTATTTCACACTATACTATGCTTCTATTAAATGAGGGATATCTTATTAAATGTGTATCATGTATAACAAGTCTTTTAAAAAAATGATGATTTTCTTCATTTTCAATTGACTTTTCCTTTTGACCCCAAACTCAAATCCTGGGTATGTTCTCCCATTTAGGACCATGTATTTGGAACATCTAGTGCGTAATCCATATGACCTTAAGCTGAAGGCTTCTCTCTCCCCTCCTTTTAGAAGCTTAAGTCTCAACTTAACCTTATTTCATTTTTTCCCACAACTTTGCAGTTCATGCTACTGCTCAAAAATGAAAATGATACAATTTGTTGCCGAACTCAATCTTCACAAACTGTTATTTTCAAGCCCCAGCAATTCTTAATAGTCAAATCATAAGCACTAGAAAAGAGGTGTTTAAAATAGGAATGCTGACAAGCCATTAACTACAGCACATTGAGTGATACGGCCATAATGCATTACATTAGATGTACTCCTGAGAGCTTATTGACAGGGGTGAGTCTATAAATTCCTGAATTAAACCACAACAGCTCACAGCTTATACCTTTAAATTAAATTTCATTTGCCATGTTCTTCTAAGGGAAACCTGAGCTACAGCAGCTGGTATACATAGGCAAATAAAAGTAGGATAAAACAAAATATTTATATCAGATCTGAAATATATTTCTATCATGTTGCTGCTACATAACATTGCGTGTTCAGCTCACCAAATATTTCTTCGGATACTTCACATTAAATGGTGTGGCCATTCCTGATAAATAAAAGAACACGGGGCTGCGGTGGGAGGGGGCTGCTAAACAACATCCCATGAAACTGACACTAGATGATTTATACCTTTTGGAAAGTATCTGTTTTTTTTTAAATATTAAAAAATTGTTTTAATGTATTCTGTTTTTCCCACTGTTTAAGATGTGGAATAATGAGGACAATTTTTCTACTTTGAATTCAAATTGGTAACAATTTTCTCCTATAAATGTATCAGCATCAATTTGGTTTTATAATACACACAACTCTGCTAAAATAGTCATTTGGAGAATATGGTTCTCATTTATTTGACTTGACATGCTAATAGGTAATGTTTGTTTAATCAGATGAAGATGGTTAGTTCACATTATATGCCTAGGGATTCTGAATGTGATGATCAGAGTGTATGAACAGCATGTAGAATGGATTCCCCAAGTAAGATTCGTTAAGTTTTCAATTGTCATATGTTTTATCACTTCAATTAGGATTTCATCTTGAAATTCATCTGTATAGACTTCAGAAAAATCAAGAATGAATTGCATGAAAAACCTTTCATTAATGTATTTCCATAAGTCTCTTAGAGACATACACTTTTTCACTTTTATCTGTTGTCTTATGCAAGTAAGTAAAAAAAAAATTATGTTAAACACATTGAGATGCATAGATACAAGCAAAATGCTTGAATATTTAGGGGAAAGGATTTAAATAGTTTATGATCAAGTGATCTGAGGAAAATAAAAGCCAAATTTACTTACGCAAGCCAGCTTTTTCTGTATTAACAGAATGGATAAAGTATTTCTTACTTGTCTCATTTACTTTCAAGTATAATAGACATTCAAATAAAAGTCTTTCAAGTAAAAACACTTTCAAATAAAAACTAAACATGAAAGGGGGATGAAACTAATTGAGTAAAAAATCACATATCAGATCATTTGGTTTTCTAAACTGACTTTTAAAAATTTTATTTTTCAATTGCACTTTGCAGCAATATTATTTTGTATTAGTTTCAGGTACACAGCATAGTGGTCAGGCAATTCTAATCCTGATATTTCAAGTAGCCATCTAGCACTGTGCAAAAGTTATTATAACATTGTTGACTATATTCTCTATGCTTTACTTATATATCCTCATGACTATTTTGTGACCCACAATTTGTAGTTTTTAAGCTGGTCACATTTTCTTATCTGGCATTTAGATTATAAGATAATTTTTATTTTATTCTTTTAAAGATTTTATTAAATGTATGGTGACATGGTTTAATAGGGTTATATAGGTTTCAAGTTCATTTCTAGGATACATGGTTTGTATATTGCAATGTATGTTCACCACCCAGAGTCAAATCATTTTCTGTCAACTATATATTTGACCCCGTATAGTTTGGTAAATTTTTCTGAATCAGAATAATACTCATGTTGGAGCAGATGTTCAAATGAATATGTATTCTTTGGAGACAACATTCCTAGTCAAGGTGTACCAATGAGACCTGAAGTTTGTGCACAAACATAAAATCCATGAGGCCTTGAAGCCAATATGCCATTATCAAGGGTGTCCTCTGGAGAACACATCATGGTATTAGACAAGACATCTCTCTTGAAAAACGTATTCCTTAAATTTAATGGAGAGTTGTAGAGACAGTATTAGATGTGAAGTCATTGAGGAACTGTCCACATGACATTTTGAAAATGTTATTTTATACTTTAAGCTTCTATCTTCCAGGTTAGAGATAATATGTTTAAGCTGAATATTAAATAGAGAGGTAAATTGAAAACATTATCAGTCAAACTAATCTGTTTATCATTTCACTTTATCAATGAAGCATTAAGATGTACAACACCATGTTAAACAATATCCCTGTCTGTCTTTTTATATGTGTGGTATAAGGACAATGGATGTATTGTGAGAGTTTTAGAATCTATACCCATAAGTCTTTGACCAATACACCCTTACCAAATTAACTATAGCCTCATTTGCTGAGAGTCTCTGAAATTTTACATTTGTGAATTTCCTTCTGTGGCTAGAAAATGCTCAGCATCCTTAGAAAGGGTGAATACTGAAAACAGTTGGTATTTTATATTTCTTAGATGAGCCTCATATCCCCTCTCTATAAACGTGGAAGTACTGATGATACCCCAAATAAAAGAAAAAATCCTTTATATGTAGACATTCCTTATATGTAGTCTCAGGCCTCTTCAGTTTTATGTTTTATATTATCATTCTAACTTAATCCACTTATTTCTCTACACCAGAGGTCAGAAAAGATTTTTTGTAAGGATCAAAAAAATATATACATTTCCTAGCTATATGATTTCTGTCACAACCACTCAACTCTGTAGCATGACAGTAGCATTGTCAATAATACTTAAAGGAGTGGATATAGCTGTGTTCCAATAAGATGCTTCTTACAGAAACAGGTGATACACAGCTGCAACTGGCTGATCGCTGTTCCAGTTCATAGCTTTCATCGTCATTTCTTCAAACATGTATCAGTAGCACTGACTTCCTTTTTTTGCATGTCTAGGCCCACAGTTCAGTCCCAATAAACACTATACCTAGGTGCCAGGTGTCACAATGGATGCCACACAAGTTATCCCATTTGATCCCAATCCTCACTGAGATAGTGGTTATTATCCTCTTTTATAGAGACGGTAAGCAGCTTACTCAACCCTGTAGCAAGAAAGTGCAGAGATTTATTTGATCAAAGATTTATGTAACCCCAAATGTCATGCTTTTATCCCCTCATCAAGTGGCCTCTTGTGTACGGAATGAAACTTGATGTTCCCTTCACTTTATAGTCAATTTAGGACTCACGCAGCACCTGTGTTTAACCTGGAGTATCGTCTCTGTCGGCCTACAAAAGATAATACATTCAGCCCAATGTAACTTCAAAATAATTCAAATGTGGCAGGACGAAAACAGCTTCATAATCCTCACAGAATGTGGTATTTCACAGAAAAACATATAATGGTGGTTAAAGAAAAAATCAAGGTCATGGCACGTACAGGTTTTCCAGTAAGAACTGCTTCTTTCAACCCCCTTTCCCAAAACAGCTTCCCAGAGTGGGTCATGCAGCAGAAGCATCACCAGGGGAGCACCCTCAAAACTTCTGAGTTTTACCAACTGAAAACACATTAATGCATATTATGTCCTATGGTCGCTGGGACAAGACATACACTGCTCTGTCCCTGTGCAAGCATTATGGGCCCTTATTATGTAACATTTTCACTACCGTGTGGCTTCACACCCACCCCAAACTACTGCTTCCTCTCAGTTCTGTTCCTCTCAAACCCAGGAACATTCATCCTTCAACCTTTTACTCCTAATCTCTTCTCACCACGCTTTCTACTTTCTGTTATAGAATCACCTCAGCTTTTACCAGCCTGGTAAAACTAGAAGACTCACTTGAGACTTTCTGACAAAAGAGAAAAAATTATGTAATACCAGAGGCCTCCCAGTGGGCAGTGGAGGGCAGTTCGCAAACACTCACGTCAGTGATGTTCAGCCGGGTTCCTTTGCCTCAGCGCATCTTCCTGTTTCTCCCACACGCCTCTATGGGAGAAGCCACACACGACTATGGCCATTCCTCAAATATGAGATGCTCTTCCAGGTTTTCATATGTGCTTATTCATTCTGGAATGATTTTCACCATCAGTTCCCTCCTCACATTTTCTAAAAATAGAAACCCTCTATGCTGGGGTGTCAAACTCATTTTCCCTGGGGGCCACATCAGCCTCACGGTTGCCTTCAAAGGGCCAAATGTAATTTAAACTCCTTAGCAGTTAAGGCGTAGTTACATTTATACAGTCCTAAAATCATTTCAGCCCTTCGAAGGTAATCACAAGGCTGATGTGGCCCCAGATGAAAATGAGTTTGACACCCCTGCCCTAGTGTTATTAGGATATAAGTTCCATGAGGATCTTTGCTGCTCTATCTGCAATGCGCAAATCAGTGCCTGGCACGTAGCATGTGCACAATTATAATTCAATAAAATATATGAAAAGAATTTCAAGTATATGAAAACAATTACAAATATGTAGCATTAATTATGTTCTAGGTCTCTTCCTAAACTCTTCATATGTAAAAGTTATGTAATCATCTTATTGATTATACAAGGTGAGTGTGATCATCTGTACATTATCAAAGAAGAGTCTAAAGTGATTAGTTCATTTTTAAACATCAACTATATGGTAGAAGTAAGCACTGAAGCTTATAGCCCTCACCATATCCTCATTAAGATATCTCTGATTCCTTATATATAACTCATTACTTCCATATCTGTATTCCCAAGGTGAGTTTCCCCTCCACTCTTACAAAAATTCTTTTGGTAAAGTTTTTATTAAGCAGGAATCTTAGTTGCAAGTATTAGGACCCTGATTAATATAAGTTGAAAAGAAATTATTAGAAAGATGCCATTGTTTCACAGTATCAACACAAAAGCTAAAAGTCAAGACTTGGAAAACTAGAAAGAGCTTAAACTGTCTAGGGAACAGGAACTGTAGCCAAAAATATACAAAAGGAATAGTAGATAGGCTAGCATGCTATCCTGCTGATGCCCACGATGTCTAAGACTGGACCTGGACAGGCCATCGTCACAGCACCAGATGATGCTCTGCTTTCTCACCAGAATGAATTCTAGACCGTGTCCTGCTTTTTTGCATCACTTGTCCAGATTCAAAGCCCTGGACGTTAGTATCCAAGCACGTTAGGTTATGCCCATGCTCTGGCTCCAAGAAGCTTGGGGAATGAATATTGGTCAGGGGCTTGCTTTCCAGCTGTCTTAGAAGCTCCCTCAAATAGGTAGGATGTCTGGAGTCCTGGCATAAACAGGAGAAATGACACCATTAGGGGCATGTCCTTCGCTAAGGTCAGTCTCCCTCAGTGGAGGTGCCAGTGATTTCTGAGCCTATGACCCATGGAGTCCTCCCTGTCATGTTACTGATGCTGAAGCATTCAGACTATTTTTCTTTCCTTTTTATAGCTACATGCTTTCTTCCCCATTTGGGGGTGTCACTCTCCTCCATGGATTAACTGTGGAGAAAAGCCTAAAAATGTCCTTTCCAGCCAGCAAATTCTTCTTTGTTTTGGTATTTTGAAGATCCTCAATCTGAAGGAATGAAGAATAGCATAATGTGGTAGGAAATAATGTGGTAGGAAATTTATAATGGCTCAAAAGTTTTATAAAGTTCTTGTCGTTGTATTCCCCAATCTAGAGTACCTGATTTCCTCTCCAGGTCATATCTAGAAGCCCGATTACATGACACAAGAAAAGAAGTGCATGTGGTGCTTTAACTGAGAACATATTTATTCCCAGTTCTAAATCTAGTGTGAGTACCAGCCCCTACCAGCAGTAATTTCCCAATCTTTTCTCAGGCCTTGTCCTCTTTCTTGCTACCTCATTGTCTTGAATTAAAAAAGAAAAAAATCTGCTCACTGGATTTATTTCTGTATTTCAGGATATTTTGCACTGAATATTCCGATACCTCTGTCATGACTGGTTGAGGCCTCTTGACTAGCCCCGGGGGTCCAGGACCCTCCCCCTCTGCCCACACCCCATTGAGAGGACCGTCCTCCTATCTGGGTCCCTCTGCTTCAGTCCTTTCATCAGAGTGCTGTGGTCTCCATCACACTGTCAAGAAAACACTGGGCCTTAAATTCTGCAAGTCACTTGTCTCCTGTTTGCTTTTTTGTTTCTTTATTTCTTATACATTTAGTTGTCTCACCCTGTTGACTTTTAGAGAATACTGGCATTTTTGTGTCTAAGGCTTTTGGCCTTCCAATGCTAATGCCTGTGTAGCCTCCCAAAAAATAGGTTTGGCTCTATTTTCCCCTTAAGAGAGTTTTCAGACAGTATCTTCTTAATTCAGACACCATTGTTTCTATTTCACACTTCATCCAGTTTCCATTTCCTGTTAAAATTATCTTAGTTCACAATTTGAAAGGCCAAAATAATTAGCACACACAGAGCTCTCTCCCTAGTTCAGTCACTAGCTCGATCTGCACCCCCAGTGTTCTCTGTACACCTTTCATCCCGACGACTCATTTACCTACTATAACTCATGCTTTTTATGTTTCAGTTGCTATTTTAGACAACCAAAATAAAATTACATTAAGATCCATATACACACTCTCACCAACAGGAGAAAATTGGTCAATTCCGGAAAACTGTCCCTATCACCCAGCACTTTGTTGTTCCAAATTGTATGTACTCAGTAAATCCTTAATGCGAACTGAAGCAACATGAGGAGCTTCCGGTTTAGTTACAGGACAGACTTAAAAACAGTTTTATCTAAAAATGATTCTTGCCCAATCTTAGGTGCTACTCGTCTAAAAACATTTAGTGAATAATAACTGGATCTGGTGGTTGAGAAAGACTTTCCTACTTCCTAGATGTATTTGTAGCATTATTCATTTTAATGAGAAGAATGGATACATATGTCCTATTTGTTTAAATCTAAATTTTAATTATATTAACATCAATCTCTTTAATTAGGAATCGTGTTCTGTTTGTACAACTTAAGGAATGCTTTAGGAAAGTTTTCCTTATCATGACACAGCATGACAAATATGAATATCTCCATCTTCCCCCCAAACTCAAATCAGCCTCTAAGATAAAATATATTCAGAGGTGCTTTTCCCCCATTATTTCCACACTGGTAATTCTTCATACTTTTAGTTGAAGTAGATACAGAGCCACTTTGAAGTTTAACCAACAAAACAAAGATATGCTTAACTGGAATCGATAGAGAAAAATATAAAATGAGAAAAATAGGTCACCCATGTTGTTTCATAATTATATTATGGATTTTCTTTCCAATAAATTACTCTACTAACACATCTAGCATAAATGTAAATTCCTCACGGAAGACTTTACAGATGATCAGTAGTGACACTAATATATAGCTCAGCTGAGATACATGATGCTAAAACAGGAACCCAGTTCCAAAAGGTTAAAAATCTAATCAATAACTGGCTGAAAGAAAATTTATCACAGAGGATCTGCAGTAATTTGATACAGAAATAAAGGAGGCAAATATTAAACAAGGCAGCTAAAATTAATACTTGATTTGTGCTCTGTGGAAGCATTAAACTTGTATCAGTGAAACTCTATACCATTGTGTAAATACTTACTTTTGTTTTTCCAGATTAAGTCAACCCAGAACAATACAGTGATTAAGCAGTTATCTGTAAATAAACTGCATATACAACAATTAGGAAAATTCAAACCACAAGTTCAGAATTAGACAGACTTGCTGCTTTTCCTTCTCAAAGCATTCTCTGGTGACTCCCCCAAGGGGGAATGAATGAATGTAGCAGAATTTCCAAGCTCTATACTTTTTATTCTCTCAATATTCTGATAAAGTTGTCATTCAGTTTCACTAATCTACAATTTTAGGACCTCAGCCTTTGACAGAGAATAAATCATAAATCCATGTACAGAAACCCAAGCAAATGTCATTATTATCTGTCCCTTCTTTACCACCAGTCAAAGGAAGAGTGTAGAAATTGGGAAAATTGATATTTTTCCAACTTGTTTTTTCTCAGTCAAATTCATATCCTGAAAGACTTTAAATAATAGCAGTTGCATGAAATATTATTTTCCATCACTTCACTTTCAGCCTCTTGTGTCCTTAAATCTGAAGTGAGTTAACCTTGTTTTTCAGAGCACATTTTATTACAACATAAAAAAATGAAACATTTTATAGCAGAATGTTAATTACAAATGTTGTGATGTCTGTTAACACATCTTTATTTATTTTTATAATAATTGTAGTTATTAATAATGACTCTATGACCCAGAGAATTCCATTTGTTAATCAAAGAAAAGTCAGATTACTGCGGTTATCTATCTAGAGTGGTATTTTTCATCACATTAGTTGTATTCTAATCCTTTAGAAATTTATAATTTTATACTGGTGTAATATATTGACTGTCTTTTGACCAGAATATTACATTTTTATATACTCTATCCCTTACCTTACAGAGAGCAATGTGTTTGCTTTTACAATATTCTGCCTAAATATAGCTGTAGAAAGTCTCAGTTTTGTGTCTCACAGATTTATGCTACACTTACCTCATTGATGAGAAAAATAAAATGAATGAAATCCAGGCCCCATCGCAGCTGGAGCTCAGGGTACTCATTTTCAGTTGAGAGCTGATAATTGGGCTGCATTTGTTCAAGCAACTAAAGGTGAGATGGTTCTGCCCAGATGGAACTATTCTGGAGCAACTTCATTTCTTATGATGAGTCCTGATAGAATATGCATGTAAATAATTTATGGTGGAATGAAATCCCCTGGGGGAAAAAGGAACCAAGATATTAAAATCACATTTTTAAGTTAGAAGTTAGGAATAATTACAGTTTAAAAAATTGTTAATTAATATAAATGAGTTATTTGCAAAATGACAAAAATCTAGAAGAGGAGATTAACTGTGTTTTCCATGATCCTGGCTGGGAGAGAGGGATGAAATGTACTGATATACATGTAGCTGCAGATATGCACATAGAGGAAAATCTGGTAGAAATAGAGACAAGGACAGAGGCAGAAATGGAAGGCCAGGAAGGAGATAGAGCAACTTGTATTCAAAGACATTCTCTGGTCTAATTTTTCCTAGTTATTATAGTTCTTCTGGAAGTATCATTAAATTTAGTATGTCACTAAAGTAATAAATTTGAATGTCATGAATTAATTCATTGTTTCAAAAATGATCAAATTATTCCATGTAAAAAGCGTATATATTTTGGCAAAACTGGCTCAGTTTATTTACCATTGAATCAGTTTATGGCATTAAAAACATTTATTTTGATCTAAATTTTATGCTTCTAATGTTGTGGATGCTGAATAGGATTAACAGTCTAGCATCCTTAGATACTTTTCCTAGATTCATGATTTTTTTGTTTCTTTTCCATGTTCATGTAATATAACCCCAAGAAAGCCAAATAAGTAGAATTAAAAATGCATAAAATCGGATCTAATTTGATACAGAGAATGGTTAGCTTTTAAGCTCACACAGAATCACAATGTAGTTGGAATTTGATTGAATCTCCCAACACAGGCCTCTCCACTCAGGCACTAAACATGATATCAGCTCAGTTTCTTAAGAAATGAATTTGGAATTTCACTTATTAAATGGATGTACTCATTGATTCAACCCTGCTTCACGTATATTTATTTCAGTCGCTTGTGTTTGCTTTAACGCAATGCTGTTATAGTTATTAGAGAAGTTCACACATCAGCATCAGTTAAAATTTGAAATATCAACCAAACTCATTTGGGAATGTTTCAAGATGTATCAGAATGCGTGAATCAACATAATTCAATTGTGTTCAAACAGTTTACAAGTGTTTCCCAAAGTAGTTACATCGCTAAAGGAAATCTTTGTTGCCTGATTTAAAAAAGGTCATTGCAACATTTCCCAAATTTATGAGACTCGGAGAAGCACAATTCATAGGAGATGCCCCATGAAAGCAAAAAGTTCCATATGCAAATATAGTCTGCACACTCTCTGGGCTTATTACTCTACTTGGAGAATCAAAACACACATCAGAATATTAGATATTCTGAGAAATCCCTGTTGAAGAGAAAGCTGTTTATAATCATTAACTTTTCTTTAATTCAGCACTTCTTAAAAGCTATTTGAATATGGAGACAAAATATATTTATTGCAACATATTTTAATACTCAACAGAACTATTTATTTGCAGAACACATTTTAAAAATGATGGCTTATTTAAATGGATTGTTTTTGTTACATATAAAGTATTACTTAATTTTAACTGTTTAATGCTTAAATCAAAGTTCCCCTCTTGTAATCTTAGACACCAGTATATAACCTGGAGTCCACAAGCTTTCTAGATGTAGTAAACTCTTGAAAATTGCATGTAAAACTGTAGGTGTATATTCAGATTGTTCTAGGGAGAGAAAATAACCATCAGATTACCAAGGGTCCATTAGCTAAACATTAAGTATCCTTACTCTAGTAATGCTAAAAATTTTATTTCAAAACTGAAAATTTTAAAAATACATGAATAAATATTCAAATGTCTATAAGACTGGTATATATAGTCATGTCTGTGCCTTGAGTAGGTGACATTTATAAACAGAAAGTAGGTTTCCCATCAGTCATATCTGTGTATTGTAGAAAACAGCGTAATTGCACCTGCATCCCAGCTTCTGCTGCCACCTCAGCTCATGCTTCAAAAGCACCGTGGCATCTTCACTGACTCTCGCTTGTCTTCCTACTGTGACTCGTTTTCTTCTACCTCGTTACACAGACAAAGTCACTTTCTATGTTTATCACCACAGTGGTCCAGGAAGGGCCGCCCTCCAGAAATGAACCAAGGACTGGGTAGTTTCGTTTTGTTTTTAATTGTGACAGGAGATATGGCTATCTCTAGTGTTTTACCTGTTTTCCTGAAAAAGTAATGAAAATATTAAGTGCCTGAAGAAAATAATAATCTGAAAATGAAAACTAGAATTTTTATAGGGTTCTCCATCCCACATTCTAGTTTAAAGAAATCAGATTCTTTAAGGGAATCGGAAAGGGAAGAGAAAAAGATCCAGGGCATTTCCTGTTTGTTACTTTTACAACCTGACAGGAAAAGCCAGGAGTTGTCATCATGGCTTAGTTTGCCTTGGTTAGACTGCAAAAGGAGAAAAGCTAGTCAATAGCATCACCTTTGATTTTATAGCTTGTGGCATGAAGCACTTACTCTTTTATAGAAATCAAGGGCATATTATTTGTCAATAGCAAATGATATATTTAAGAGGCATATGGAATTATTTGGTAATTGTTCTTAAATTTCAAATGTCTTCTCTCTTTGGTCAGCAAACAGCCAAGTGCCTTTTGGTGAATATGGGTTAGGTGGCGGTTCTGGTCAGATTGGAACAAACCACCTCTGTTCTCTAAACAGGAGAGCGTACTTTTGAAATATGACAAACATACAAATAAGGTAGATGATTAGGAATGTTACCATGACTACTAAGGGAGTCTTGGGTGCTTACTTTAGTTACAAATAGGAAAATAAACTGCCTTATCTGGACCTCCCAAAATAGTGAACCCCATATAATATTTAATAATACATATGTACATACTGAAATATGTTTTCTTAAACAAAGTGATTGAGGTGCCCAAGGAATGATTACAACATGGCTTACAATGACATATACAGACATACACACAAACATATGTATACCCACAAACACCAGTATGGTTTTCATTGCATCCAGCTACAGTATTTTAACCATTGTACTCACAATAGACTGACTTTCCAAAATGTTAACTACTAATTTATGACCTGCTACCAAGTTGCAATCAATGTTGAAAATGCTAAAAATTCAGTGTGTAGTAAGTGAAACTCTAATTCTTGTGTATTGTGACAATTCTCTCTTAGTGTCACTCAGAAATTCTTAGACAGTGAACGCATGTCATGCATTACACAGCGTTGTCATTTGCCATGCTATATCATTAGAAGACAGTCTGTAATTGATAAACTTAATAATAATCAAGGTCTATCAGGCTTTCAGAGATAAATGTAGACAGTCTCATTATCAAAGAACTCCCATGAGTATAGAAATTTTGAGTTTGGGGCTGCATTTTGAAGTATAGTAGGTAAACATAGCACAGTTTATATGGACTAATAAGGTTCCCCATGCCAAAAATGGTGACTGTCCATGCTTTGATTAGTAGTCATTTAGTAGTAGTAATTTGATTAATATTAGTAGTTACTAATATTATTTTATCAGATGTGCATATATTTCTCTTTTTACAAAATATAAAATACCTTCTTACCAAATATTTAAAATCTCTTAATTGTGACTATTTTGAAACATTAACTAATCTTTTATTTCAATGCTTCTATTCTCTTTCAGACAAGACTCATAATTAGAGAGAGAGATTAGATATGGGCATGAGCTATAGGTTTTGTGAAAGCTGGTGAATTCACTCCCTACTCTCTTCCTATTTTAAATACAGTTGTTAGAGGCTTAGTCTATACGTTTTTGATTTAATACCCTTATTAGTCTCTGTCACTAACTTATTATAAAGAAGTTTAGTGATATGCTTTCTCCTGTGATAGTATTTTAAATTGTCTGCTCCAGATATTTTAAAAGGAAATACCAAAAGGAAAGAAAATGCGGGCAACCAGGAAAAGGGGATCGAACAAAATGCAAACTTTGTCCAATCCAGGACTGTGTCTGAGCCCGAAAGAAACAGTGCCATCGACAGCTTGTTGTCTCTGCTCTGCAACAATGTGCAAGCAGGAAAAGCTAACAGTGGGACAAGTATGTGGACAATATGAAAGGTGTACATGCTGCAGTATAAGAATGACTAGATGGTGAATGTATGTGTGTATGTATGAAGCAAAAATATTTCCTCTGAAAATTCAATTACATACACATTTATCGATTAAGCTGGTCCTCAGGTATATAAAATTGTGTCACATTTTCAACTTGTTCTAATAAGTAAAATAAATTTTCTAATATTTTTTGCTTTGCATTCATAAAAATATAGGTTCACTAATTCTGAAATTCCACAACAACATAATTCCAAACTGTATAACAAAGATGATCCATTTTATACAGCAATACCACCTGAGAATCATAAAAAGTTTTGGTAGGAGAGACCATACTGACTCTTTCTTTCAGACGAGCAAGGACCCAGGGACACGAGTGGCCTGTCCAAATTGTATAGCTGGGTAAAACTGGGGGCTATCCAGCCTCCCGAGAATATTCCCATGGCAGGGTGTCAGTGACGACAGGAGGCCAGTGTCGAAAGAGGTTCGTGGGCAAAGTACAGGATTCTCCTAGTGCTCTAAGGTTAAACCAGGCTTTCTCTGATGACTATAAGTGGGTGGAAAATGAATCAAAATTATCAAACTTCTTTCTTTTCATATCCAGAAAGATGACTATGTCTTTCCATTGCTATGATGTAAGAGCCACTTGAGACCCTATTGCAATCAACCCTTATTTCCCCAGGTCCATGGGGAGAGGGAGAACATGATAACTACCAGTACTTTAAACAATGAAATATCTGTTAGAAGCAAACTGGATTAAATTATACTCAATTTCAATTCAAAGGCATGAACTAGGGACAAGGATAGAATTTTGAACAGTTGCTTTTAGATCAGAATAAAGAACTAAGGGGAGTAGGGGATAATATATATATATATATTACATGTTATATATTATAATTATAATAATTACAATTATATTATAATATTATTATATTATATTATAATACATA
Organism: Tonatia bakeri; assembly: GCA_004024845.1. Lineage (NCBI taxonomy): Eukaryota > Metazoa > Chordata > Mammalia > Chiroptera > Phyllostomidae > Tonatia > Tonatia bakeri. The sequence goes on from PVIA01000207.1 coordinate 520,280, forward strand.
ATTGTAATTACATATTATATATAACCTCATTTTTAATATAACTATATGACACAAATATTGTATTTCCAATTAAACATGTGTAAAAATTCCTATTAAGTGACTGAGATAAGATTTCAAGCTACCTCTAAAATACTTAAATCCCAGGAGTATTCACTCTATCAGTGGTGTTCAAGAGTTTTATTACATCTAGATGGAATGAATCAGAGGACCCAAAGACAATTTTCCTTGCCCTACCCAGACTTTCTTTCCAAGAAAAAAATAGATCGATGAATTGGAGGTTAACAAAACAAACCAGTTGAAATATATTTATTGCTAGCCATAAACATGAGTTGCTTATTAATGTTTCATGACATGAGTATGACTATTACTTATGAATGTTATTATAAAACAATACGCTATGATATAGAAATAATCTAGTAAATTTATGACTTTTAATTAGTATTATATTACAACATATTTAAATAGCATAAATTCATAGGTAGAAGATAACCTATGAAGCTGTCACTATGTTGGAGATATCTATATATCTCCTCTAGTAATAGGAGTATGCATGATTCATCTTTGAACTTCAATACTTACATCTTAAAGTCCATTAATTGGAAAATTCTAAATAAAACTTCATGTAATCACTACAAATTTGAAAGATCAGTAGATAATCCCAAGCTAACTATACTGGTAAAGATGAAGTTAAAATTACGACATCCCATAATTTAAAAGCAAGAAAATCAACCGTTGTAAATCATCCTGCTCCAGTCACACACAATTAATGCAACAGTGGCAAAATACACTTCCCCTCAATTTCTGGGAGTTCTGTTCTTTTCTATACACAGAAAGCAGTCGAAGTTTTATAGTGTTGTCTTTCAGGCAGACACAGTGATTTAATAGTGATTTATAATTCTCAGGAGATGCAAACACTAATGAGAATAAATGACTATAGCATTTATTAACTTGTACCTTGTTCTGTATATCGCTAGTACTAGCACATTGCTTTTAGACATAAGGAAGAACATGTTCAACCTAATTACCAAAAAGTTAATAATTGGAGTGAAAATTCCAAGGGGTATTGAATGATATATTATACAGGGGAAAGGAAGGACATCCACATTATTTATGAGGGAGAAAACTGAATAGAGAATACGAAAAACATGAGGAAAAGAAGTTAGAGCTGAGAAATCCTTTACACTTATTTGACCACACAATGAAGGAGTTCAATGAAGTATTATTAATTCCCAGGGAGCACCAAAACTGTTCACATGGCTACTCCCAGCTACTATTAAAACGGTTCTCCTCCTTATGCTAAGAGCACTAATAATAATGCCTTAAAAAACTAATATGGGAATGAAGTAAACGCAGTTAGAAGCTGAACTTTCCTGTGTCCACCTAGCTTCACCTTGGGGTAACCTGGAAGAAATTTAGAAGTAGGTTGTGGCATTCTAAAAAACTACGGATAGAAGTTAAAAATTTTCAATGAAGGTCGCCCTGGCTAGTGTAGCTCAGTGGATTGAGCACGGACCGCGAACCAAAGCATCGCAGGTTCAATTCCCAATCAGGGCACATTCCTGAGTTGCAGGCTACGGCCCCCAGCAACCACACATTGATGTCTCTCTCCCTCTCTCTCTCTCTCTCTCTCTCTCTCTCTCTCTCTCTCTCTCTTTCTCCCTCCCTTCCCTCTCTAAAAATGCATAAATAAAATCTTTAAAAAAACAAATTTCAATGGAGGTTGAAAGAACTGACTTGAGCCTCCAAACCCAAAAGAAATTTTGGGCATCATAGACATGCCATTTCTCCTGCCGAATGGTTGGGGTAGGTATTAAAACATAGATTTGCCCATCCAGGTTGGCTTGCTCATTCCATCCACTTGCCTGTGAAAAAATTCCAAGACTGAGAAGGACTGATGCTCCTTCTTTCTATTCCTATTCAAACAGGGTTAAGGCTGGAAGGTTACCGTTCTCCTGCTGACCAGGAGAATTGGGTCAATCTGAAGTGGGGACCACAGTACAGTAGAGACTCTACAAAGAAAGTTTAGATTTTTTTAAGAGAAAGTATATAAATTGTTATTGAAAGTCAATGCTGTTCCATGACAGCACAGATTGAGTGGTATGACAACTAAGCAAGAGAGATAGTGAAAAAAATGAATAGCTTTATTGATCCCTCTTTAAAAAATATGTTCCACATTGTGGTTTAATTATTTTATACAAGTGTGACAACTTCCCAGGGTATCAGACACAAACACAGTAAAATGTTCTTCTAAAAACACATTTTATGGAAAATAAAAACCACACAAACAACAACAACAAAAAAATGTTCTAGTTACTCTTGTCATTACGCCACTGTTTTCTTTCATTAAAATGTATAATTAGAATTCATTACAAATGCTGTATATACTAGGTCTTAAATCATATTAAAAGCATAACTTGTTCTATTTAGACCCCAAATCCCTGTGATCTGGAGATTTAGAACAATGAAGTAAAATGCATATGGACAGTAAGCTAGGGCATGTGCAATTTTAGATTTGCTATCTCATATTCATGTTAAACTTTAAGCCCCTCTCATCTGTTAAAACTGCTTATACATGTGAATATTCACTGTATTAAATTATCAAAAGCATTTTGTATACATTAAATAACTAAGCATTCATTGGTATTATGGGCTATTGATTAGAAGTAATAGCAGGAAATATACTTTTCTTGTGACAATTTTCTTTCTTTTTTAAAAAAAGATTTTATTTATTTATTTTAGACATAAGGGAAGGGAGGGGGATAGAGAGGGAGAGAAAGATCAATGCGCGGTTGCCTCTCGAGCGCCCCCCACCTGGGACCCGGTCTGCAACCCAGGCAAGTACCCTGACTGGGAAACAAATTGGCAACCCTTTGGTTCACAGGCCAGTGCTCAATCCACTGAGCCGCACCAGCCAGGGCTGGTTTTCAATGAACACTGAGTCTCCATGACATGAAATGCATCAGAGAACTGATAATCATCAAGAAATTTATGTAATAAAATACTCTAAAAAATAAATGGTGAATTTTCTTCAGTTAGCTGGACTACATGAAAAAATAAGAATCCTGTTTTGTTTTCTCTTGACTATTTGGATAATGAGTCATACACACTTGTCTTTAAGGCCTATTTATTCTGATTTTTAAAATTACAAATACTTAGTTTTTCAGTGAGATATAAGAGATTATCTTTGCCTTTCATCTAATAAAGAAGGTTGGAGTGAGCTGCCATGTTAGGTTTAGGAATCAAAATTGTTTGCCTCCTAACATACTCAATAATAGAAATAATTGTTTCCTCTTTCACATCTTTGCTGAAGGTCATCAGACCACTTTATCAAGGCAATGGGTTTCACTTCCAACATCATCATACATGGCAATATATTACCCCCCATGTATGCTCAGGCTTGTGGAATGTTTAGTGTAACTTAAGTATGGACCAAGACATTATATGACTCTAGGATTTCAAAGGCAGGTAGTTATTTGCCCTGCTGTGGTCATCCCTTCATAATGTATATAAATGTCCCAATCACTATGTTGGACACCTGAAACTTATGCAATATTGTGTGTCAACTATAACTTTAAAGTTCATTTTGAAAAAAAAGATAAGTAATGTTGGTATAATTTTTTAAAAAGTTAAAAAACTTCCATTGAGTATTTACTTCAGAATAAAATGCTCATTAAACAGCTATGATATGTTACTGAGGGGTACTAAATCTATTACAAAGATGGAAGGAAATTTGGTTTCAAGTCAACCAAAAATCTAAATTTGACCCATTCTGGCTATGGCACTTACAGAGAGTTCTTTGGTCATTACAGTTGAAATATATAAACTTCTAACTTTTTCCTGCTACTATTAATTGGGTTTTATATTACTCACAGCCAAAAACACTTTTATTTTTTGTACACAAATATTACTAGCAGCTTGATTCATAATAGTGTTACAGGGTACAGTCAAGAGGGGGGTCCCAAATAGGGATTTGGAATGGGGTCCAGAACTCAAGGTGTTCAGGAAATATTAGGATGTCCTCACCACTGCCCCCACTCACCCACCCCTGCCCACATGTGTGAGTTGGGGGAAGGGACAAATGGATCAGGGCCGTTGAGAGCTGTTTTGCATAGCAATAGCTTTGCAGCTAACCTCTAGTCATTTAACATATCTATAACCTTTAACTGGTTACATAGATATGTTAAATAGCTGTGGCTCTGCTCTGAGCCAGGGGAATGGAAGTAACTTTCCCACCAGGATATCACTGTGGGGGCAGGTCCCCCGAATTACAGCACCTGTGTGGGAGCTTGGAGAAGATTGGCTCCATGACATGGGGCCATGCCTGCATAGACTCACGATGGCAGCCCAGAAAAGCTGGAAGGATGTGAGAGTGCTGGCAAGTGTAGCCAATTGTGGGAGGAGTCAGAAATGGGGCTACAGAGGAAGACTGGAGTGGGAATTTACACCCAGACTCAGCAGCCATTAGAGGGAGAGAATCACACAGTTTTGCCAGAGTGGGGACTCCTGCAGCCATTGTGCGGAGAGGACCACTCAGCTGTGGCAATAGAAAGGAGAACCATGCGGCTTTGCCAGAGTGGGGATCACCACAGCTTTAGAAGGGGGAACCACCACCTGGCTTTAGCAGAGATCCCAGCGGCACTGCTGATGGTGCCAGGAACCGAGAGAGGCCTCCAGCTGAGACAGATTACTGGGAAGAACTGGGGGCTGCCTGAGCCATGGACTTCTATTTCTTTTCCTGAGATACGGTACCCCAGACTGGGTAAAGGGGGGGAAGGAAGGACTGTGTGTGTTTGTGGGTGTTTTAAGGGACTTTGGGATTTTGATGAAGACATTAGGTCACTACTTTAAGTCTGTACAGCATCAAATAAACATTTCCTTTCCTTTCCACGAATCTCTGGCATAGAGAAATGTCTTTCCTATAAGACAGTGGACATAATGAACCTGGGGTGTTCCTTTCAGGTAATAGTATATTGCCTTTGGCCCCACCTTGTGTTCTGCAACAATAGGCCTAATTTGAAATAATATAAATGTCCTTCAAAAGGTGAAAAGATACACACACTGGGTAAATCTGTATAATGGAACACTACTCTGAAATACGAAAGAGTCATTATCAATATACTCATCAGCTGGGACAGATCCCAGGCACTATGGGAAGTGAAAAAGCCAGTCTCAAAATTACACACTGCATGAGTTCATGTGTGTAACATTCCTTTTAAATAATATTTTAAATTATTTTTAATAATTTTATTGTATGTTTGCATTACCATTTAGTCCCCTTATACTCCTCTCCCCCCACACAATTTTGACCTTGTTGTCTATATCCATGAGTACTTTTCCTTTTTGTTCAATCCCTCCACCCAACACTCTCCCCCGCCCCCACCTTAGCCATCAGCCTGCTCTCTATCTCTGAGTCTGTCTCTATTTTGCTTTTTAGTTCAATTTGTTCATTAGATTCCACATATGAGTGAAATCACATGGTATTTGTCTTTCTCTGACTGGCTTATTTCACTTAGCATAATGTTTACCAGGTCGCATCATGCTGTTACAAAGGGTAAAATTTTCTTCTTTTTTACAGCTGAGTAAGTATTCCATTACGTAAATGCCTCACAGTTGTTTTGCCTACTCATCTACTGATGGACACTTGGGCTGCTTTCATATCTTGGCAATTGGAAATAATGCTGCAATGAACATAGAGGTGCTTATGATCTTTTGAATTAGTGTTTTGGTTTCCTTCAGATATATTTTCTGAAGTAGGATCACTAGGTCAAAAGGCAAATCCATTTTAAACTTTTTGAGGTATCTCCATACTGCTCTCCACAGTGGCTGCACCAGTCTGTTTTCTCACTAACAGTGCAAAGGGTTCCCTTTTCTGTACATCCTGGACAGCACTTATTGTTTGTTAATTTATAGGCAATAGCCATCCTGAGAGGTGCAAGATGATATTTCACTGTGGTTTTTATTTGCATTTCTCTGATGATTAGTGATGTTGATAATCTTTTCTGTATGTCCTCTTTGGAGAAGTGTCTCTTTGGGTCCTTTACTCATTTTTTAATTGGGTTGGTTTTTGTTTTGGGTTTGGTTTTTTGGGGGGTTTTGTTTTGTTTTGTTTTGTTTTGCTTTGATGTTGAATTCTGTAAGTTCTTTTTTCTTTTAAGTATATTTTATTGATTATGCTATTACAGTTGTCCCATTTTTTCTCCCCTTTATCGTACTCTGCTCTGCACACAACCCCACCAGCATTCACACCCTTTGTTCATATCCATGAGTTGTACATGTAAGTTCTTTGGCTTCTCCATTTCCTATATGATTTTTAACCTTCCCCTGTCTATTTTGTACCCATCATTTATGCTTATTATCCCCCAATTCTTTTTTCCCCACCCTCTCACTGCTGATAACCCTCCATGTGATCTCCATTTCTGTGATTCTGTTCCTGTTCTAGTTGTTCACTTAGTTCATTTTTGTTTTTGTATTTTAAGTTCAGTTGTTGATAGTTGTGAGTTTGTTGTCATTTTACTGTTCATAGTTTTGATCTAATTTTTTTGTCTTAGATAAGTCCCTTTAGCATTTCATATAATAAGGGCTTGGTGATGATGAACTCCTTTAACTTTACCCTTATCTGGGAAAGACTTTATCTGCCCTTCCATTCTAACTGATAGCTTTGCTGGATAGAGTAATCTTGGATGTAGGTCCTTGCCTTTCATGGGTTTGAATACTTCTTTCCATCCCCTTGCCTGTAAGGTTTCTTTTGAGAAATAAGCTGGTAGTCTGATGGGAACTCCATTATAAATAACTGTCTCCTTTTCTCTTGATGCTTTTAAAATTTTTTCCTAATCTTTAATCTTGGGTAAATTAATTATGATGTGTCTCAGTGTGTTCTTCCTTGGGTCCAATTCCTTTGGGACTCTCTGAGTTTACTGAACTTCCTAGAAGTCTATTTCCTTTTCTAGATTAGGGAAGTTTTCCTTCTTTATTTTTTTCAAATAAGTTTTTGATTTCTTGCTCTTCCCCTTCTCCTTCTGGCACCCCTGTGATTGAGATGTTGGAATGGTTAAAGTTGTTCCAGAGGTTCCTAAGCCTCTCCTCATTTTTTTGAATTATTGTTTCTTCATTCTGTTCCTCTTGAATATTTATTTCTTTCTTTTGTTCCAAATTGTTGATCTGAGTCCCAGTATCCTACCCATCACTGTTGGTTCCTTGTATATTATGCTTTATTTCACTTTTCATATCCTTCATTTCTTCCTTTATTTTGCAACTGTACTTAATCATTTCTGCAAGCATCCTGATTACCAGTGTTCTGAACTCTGCATCTCCTCATCGCTTAGTTCTTTTTCTGGAGTTTTGATCTTTTCTCATTTGGGCCATATTTCTTTGTCTTGAAACACCTGTTACATTATAAGGGATGGAGCCTTATGTTTTTGCCAGGGCAGAGCCATGCACTTCCCAGCATTGTGGCACTTCCCTGGCAGGAGCAGGGGTCGGAGAGGGAATAGTGCCCCTCAGTTCCTGGCTGGTTTTCAGTCACTTCCCCCGCTACCCACAAGCATATTGGGCCCTTCTGGTGCTAATTGCCAGGTAGGTGGTTTTGTGTATGTTTTAGGACCCTGTGGGTGTCTCCAACAAACTCTCCTGTGAGGCTGGGAGTTTCTCCCACCACCACAACTGCCACAGAATTGTACAGCCAAAGATTTTGAGGCTTTAGTTTACCCACACTGGAACCCTGGGTTTTGCAGTCTGTCTTGCTCTGCATTTGTTCCTCCCAATATATCTGCACACAAATGTGGGAGTACCTGGATTGCCAGCTGCCACCTCACCCACCCAGTCCATTGCCTTGAGGCATCCACTCTGCCCCAGCTACCCATCTCCACCCCTTCTACCAGTCCAGATGAATATTTTTTCTTTAACTCCTCTGTTGTAGAACTTCCATACACTTTGATTTTCTGGTAGTTCTGGTTGTTTTTTTGGTTGTTTTTGTTTTTAATTAATATAATTCCTTAGAAATACCAGTCTCCTTACAATTCATACCTATGCATTCAATACCTAGTGCATTCAGTATTTCATTAACATTATCAATGTTACAAAAATCAAATAAAATTTGATCCAGCATAATTAACCTCTAGCAAAAACATGTAAACATATCATTATTTTTTAAAAATTAAGTTTTCACTTCAATTAAATGTGCTCAGAAGCCCAGTTGGAGTTAGGAGACTCAAGATGTAAGATGTGATAGATCAAGATTGTTACTTTTGGTGTGAAATTAGAAAATATCTCCACAATCTAGCAAGACTATATATTTTTTGGCATCAAAAACTGTTTTCTTATCCAGAGAACACAAGAAGACAGAGGTATTAATGAAAGAAAACTACTAAATAGCAGTTATAGATCCCTGCATAATCGATAGGGAATACCACATATAAAAAGAAGAAGATACCACAATCAGGGATGGTGCGGAAGCTAGACTAAATATTCATGAAGGTCAAAACTCAAACTTGACCAAATAAAATATCTTAAAAAAAACTTGTGCTATACAGAATTTTGGTGAAATATATGAGGATATGAATACAATTACTCTGTTTCAACTTAAGCCATACTATGAGAAAAGCCTATTTGTAAATTTGGTATAGTTTGTATTTGATATCATTTTTTATACATAAAAACAGCAGTTTCTAAGATATCAAAAAAGAATTTCTCCATACTTTAAGAAACACGTGCAACATTTTTCCTAACTTTTTTGTTCAAGTGGTAATTTTTTACAAAGTTAATCCAGAGGAAAAAATATCATCCTCTACTCAAAGGTTCTTGCATATCCAATTGATGAGAACTAATTAAATGAGATTTCTCTCTATATACACAAGAATCTTAGAGTTTTTACTTAAGCAGAGGCAGGGTTATTTCTCATTTATCTCTACTGCCAATTCAAACAAATTTATTCTTTTCCAAGTTTACTCAAATAAGCCATATTCATAAAAGTCAGTTAAAACAAAATATTCCTTTCTATAATAAGTTCCAATATTCTGAGAGTACATTTTTCACTGTTATATGGTGGGGAAAGGGAAGCTATAAGAGTGAAGAAAATAAATGGCAAATTTCTAATTTAACGTTCTCATGAATTCTCTTCTAAGAAAGTTATGACTTTCTGTTAGCAAACGCAGTAACCAATTTTCTATTTATAAAACATCTTACTGTGGCCTAGCTTTACCTTGATAGTTTTCATATGAGAAAACTGAGACTTGGAGAAGTAATGTGACTTGCCCAAACTTGCCTTCCTACAGAGCTGGAACTTGAACATGAGCCCCTGAATGTTTGGACTGGTGCTTCCACAATAACGTGGCTAAGTCTGACTTGGCTTTGTGTTAGCTCGGACACAAATTTTATTCCTCTCCCGGTTATGTTAAATTTAGCGATAGTTAGAGTGCTTGCTTGCTCCTCTTCCTTTATCTTCATTTCTCTTTAATGTCTACTTAGTTAAATTTGTTAAATAGATTTTTTAAGTTTGTTTAAATTTTTTGTAAAAGGTGGCTTATATATATACACACACATACACCATAAAATACTTGGAAATTTCCACACATGTGTTCACAATTTAAGATTCTACAGCAAGAATGCAATGTCTTTCAACAGTCTTACCTAAGATCACCAATTTAGTACAAGAAATTATAGAGTATTTTTTCTAATCAATGTGGTCATTATTTATAAGATAAAAGGTATAGTAATATATTTTTTTAATTTTCACTTCACATTTATGCAGTAGTTCGGGATGTATGTTGTATTTAGGACCAAATGAAAACATATTCAGTCTTAAATGTATATATTACAGTTCCAAATTGAAGAAAACATTTCATATTTTAAATTTACAAATCTATATCTAATGTGCTAGATTAAGCTAGACACACATTTTCAGATACTAAATAAGTGTACTTACTACTAGCTAAGTGGCCAAAGAGGGGCAGAGAGGGTGGGAGCAGAGACCCACATTTTAAAATCAATTCTATTTGCTAATAATATAAATAATGTACTCAGTATTAGGACATAAGGACACTATGACAAAGGATCATCTGCCTGAAATGATGAGCTTGGAGTATGATACATCATCCAAGCAATGACAAAATATAATAATCTTTGCATCTGAGTGTTGATACAGCTCTTGGGAAAAGCCTTCACATTGAGAGCTCAGAGGGTCAGAGAGAAATAGAGCAATCACACTGGAGGCGATTCTCTTGCCATCCATTGTAGGTGATGCTATAGGCAAAGGACAACTTGACAAATTTAGAAAAAAGCAATAAAGTCTACTGAAGCAGCTAAACTGTCTGCTAAAAAACACTGGATACTGCCTAAAATCAGGCTGTAAAAATGGAAATGCATCCTAAATCACCTTGCAGTGGAGTTTGCAACAAACATTTTTTACAAAGTTCCCCCATACTGTCTACCCTTACAATTTTCAGCACACCGTTCTTCAGATCCTAACACTAGTTATTCAGCTTTTCCTAGGCTAGATCTCCTCCTCCTCCCCCACCCCCCTCCTCCGCCTCCTTCTTCTCTTCTTTTTCTCCTCTATCTAAAAAGGTTGTTCTATTGCTTTAGAACATTGACTTTCAGAGAATGGAATATTAAAATAAATTTTGTATATGGAGTCACATTAACTCAAACTTTAATTGTTCTCTTTCTAAAGAAGGATAAAAATATCATTCTTTGATATTATTATTAAAATTTGGTAAATTAAGATAAATATACTGATGTATTAGTTAGCTGCTGCAAAGGTAAACTCCAAAGTCTCAGTGGCTTAACCCAATAATATTTATTTCTTTTACATAATGTTTTGGGGACCCAAGTCTCCATTTGTGCCTTTAACATTTTCCTAGGACCTTGACATTCTTTGTTTAGATAATAGATGGAGAAAAGGACCCTGGGAAACACATACAAGCATACTCACCTCTTAACCATTTCTAGACAGTCTGAAAAGAATACACATCACCAGCCCCTCACCAGCCCTTGGTGGGAACCAATCACACATCACACTTGGATGTAAGGATGTAGTTATGAGAGCTGAGAAACTATGTAGAGCAAACCTATTTAATGAAAGGGGATCAGAGATATTAGATAGCTATTAATTACTGCCATGTCTGACAATCTATTTTATAAAAAAACATTTATTAAATGTATGTTCCACAATCTTTCCTAAATTTATATCTGGACCAACCATGAGGTTTTGTCAATGATCCAAGTATATAAAAGCTATGCCAGCATTACAGTGGCTTTCCTGAAGCCAAGCTATCCTTTTTACAGACCACAACCACATTTTATTACCTTCAGAGATACAGTTTGTTTCACTTAGAATGCTTTAAAATGTCAGGCTTCTGCCCTTTGCAAATTTCACTCTTTCAGTTTCAGCTCTTTAGTATTCACTAGTTTTTCTAGCTCACATTAACTCATTCTTCCTCTCTTTAACATTGTTTTGCTTAATCTTTTTACTTATACCACCATGGATTAGCCTTCAAATTATACTGCTAATATCTAGTCAGTGAAAATTATTCCTTATATCTGCTTATTATGCCTTCAAGTTTCTGATAGCATGGATGATATCCAGAAATGGCTAAGAAGTGATGCATTTGTATGCTTCACAAGTTTATGAATAAGTAAATTGTTTAAATGGATATGAAGAATGGAAACAGTTTAACAGTTAAAGTAGGAGTATGCAGAATAGTTTCTAAGCAACATGATAATTTAATAAAGAAACACAAAGCATGTATAATATTTCCCCACACACCAGGTGGACTTAGAAAATAAAAGCTGGCTTTTTTGTTTTGTGATCATCCTGAGTGCAGCCTGGTTTCACGGATGTGTGTGTGCACATGTATTTACACTTAAACAAAAAAAAAATACATTCAACCAGGTCAATGTGTGTTATTATTTAAGAGGTTTTTAGACTTGGTACTTATTGTTGGGAACCACCCTGCCTGGTTTCAGAAGCTGTAACCTCCCATGGCTAAGACTGAGTAAAGAGACCTTGGGACCATAAGCCACTAAGGAGACAAAGCTTCTCTCTCTGGCAAGGGTACCACCTCTGCCCACTTTACTCCACCCTGCTTGGCCCTGGGTGGATGACTGGTTAGCCAATGACTGGTAAGATTCCCCAAGGGAGGGATGACCTAAGACAGGTACAGTCACAAAGGGGCCCTCAGGGAAGGAGTTGGGAGGCTACAGAAAAAGGGGGTGATGGATACTCACTCCTCAGCTTTGACATAACCTGAGTCCTCATTCTGTCGGCAAGAAGTTTCGTAATCTTTTGGCTGCCTTACTTCCCCTGCCTGACTTAAGCCTAAAACGATATCAGAGGGTGGTGCAGCCCTGGGCAGGAACAGGCAGTTCCACAGGGCGATCAGGTGAAAGAAAAAATGCATAAAATCCTGTGAAACCTGCTTTGCTAAGAATGTCCTCAATTTTCTGATAAGGGTCCAAGCATGAAATGAGTTTGTTTCCCAAAGTTTTATGGCCCTTTAGCTAACTGACCCTGACTCAGAATAAGCCCTCATAGTTCTTTGAATATTATCTATTGTTTGATCATTATTGTCCAACAAGGATGAATGAGGAACTTCCTTGATGTAATGCTACCAGAAAGCAATAAAAGCCTGTCCAGGCAAGGGTCAGTTGGGGTGCTCTCTCACTCAGAGAGTGCCATGCTGTCCCTTTTCTCCACAGGACCTCTTCAGTCCATGTGATTTTGTTCATCTCATCCACAACATACAGACCCCGCTGGACGGAGTCCACATCAACTTATTAGAAAGACATTTTTACAATCAGCAGTAAGTCAAGAATGATACAAAAAATGCACACTGATAAGAATAATGTAATCAGTTACTTTAATAGCAATATTGAATCCTGACTGAAAGTTATAATATTTAATGTTTAATCTATGTAGATTTTTATTATTATATGTGTCTACACACCCTATTGTTACTGCACAATTTTTCTACTTAACTTATTGAATACCTATTATATGGTAGTCATTTTATACACATCTGCTACAAATTTTACAATATTTTCATTTTCTGTACAAGGAAATTGAAAGCCAGAAATGTGTGGAAACTTTCTTAATTCTACAATTAGGAAAACAATTCTCCTTGGATCTCTTATGTTTCTTCAGTCAGTGAAAAACTGTTGTTTTTTCAACCCCAACCAAGAAAACAGAGACTGAGCCCCTGATTGGACTTCGGGTATTACAGACAGGATGTGTCTCACTTAGGAATTCTACTTGGGCCTTTATATCAGCCAACTTGAGAACCAGTATCTTTGAGTCAGTCTGAGTTGAAAGCTGTCCAGAAAACTGTGGCATTCTTTGTACCATTGAGGCCCACAGTCCTAGGCCCCTTTAACTATAAGTCTCTGTGATGGATGATTGCATTGACTGGAGGCTGTGCTAAAGAGAGGAACCATATGCAGAGGTATCCCTTTGGGTATTGGACATGTCACCATTCAGATACAGTGACCAGGCACAGTGCTTTGGAAAAACAGTTATTGGCTCACTATTGGGTTCTTGTCAAAACTGAGTGTCTGCCCATGTGACTCTAATGACTTTAGCCTGATGTCCCCATTTTGGTGTGGGTCAACTCAGACTCGATCACTGACAATGTGGGAAAGGCCCAACAAGCACTTTTGTCAAAGAGAATACATTATTCAGTAATAGAACTGTCCTGGTGCCACTGGCCCTCATCTTTATAAGAAAAGTGTCAGCTACATCTTGGGAGCAAACCTTATTCTGCACTCCACCATCTAAAGCACAGTCACTGCCCTTAGTATGGGCTTCAGCTCAGAGAGTTTCCCCTAAATGTCTGAGACCCATTCACTGGTGTTTGTCAAGTAGAAATCCAAAGATAAGCTGCTGGGGCTGGACCCACCCCCTGAAAATGGACACAGTCACTCTGTTAAGTGGACAAAACCCAATGCTGTCCTTGGAGCTTTGATCAATATTCCCAATAATGAGCTTTGTCATATATATTTTTTTCCCTTGCTCTTGGGCTTTTGCCAATGGCCAAGTTATTTTTTCTCCAATTTGAAAAACTACTGGAAGATTACAGACAATCTCTATGAGGCTTAAAAGTAAAGAAGCAAATTTCTGTTTCTGATTGAACCTTCTAGACCATTCATATAAACTCCCACAATGGGGTCTATTCTCCAATGGGATTGATTGGAATCAAGCTGCTTGAGAATATTATATTGTCACCATCACTACCTGCATCCATCATTGCACTAGACGTGGCTGTCATCTATGTGTACACAAGGTAAAAGACTCCCTATCTCTGAGGAGAGTCTATCACTGTATGTCAGAGTTATGGCTCCTGCTAAAAGTTGATCCATTTGTCCGGTGGTAAGACAGGCTATGCTGTATGGTGCATCACCCTGACCCAAACCAGAAAGATCCCCATTAGTCATTTGACCAATGACCCCCTCTCAGGGTGATCAAGTCTGTCCTAATTGTTCATGACACTTTTCCCAAGTTACAGCACTCCTTTCCCAATGGGAACAACTAACACTGGCCATACCACTGTAGTTTTTAAATTAATATATGTCACATTTACAACTCTTACAACCTTCTTCCAACTCACACCCAACAATGGGAGGATAATCAAGGTATTCAAAGGACCTTCCATGCTCCCTAACATCTCAGAGATCTGGTATTATTGAGCATTGGAACAGCCTCCTTAAAGTAGACACAAAACAGTTCTGACCCTGCCTTCCTTATCACTTCTTGGTCCATATTCATTAGTAAGGTAGAAGGTCATTAAATGTGACTATTCCCAGAATGAGATTATCTTATCTTAACTTCTGGCTGACTAATTATTAAGACAAAAGAGATGGAGGAATATATAGATCTATTTGAATATTTGGGATTCTGCCTCATTGCTGGGTATGAGGTTTATTTCTTTAATGGAGATTGTGGGCCAGCCTAGGTACTATACTTTTTTGGACCTGGTTGGGTCCAGGATCCTGGGGGCACAGTCAAGGTCAATTCTACAAGTAGGCCTCCCACTGCTCCTTGATGTCTATTGATTGTAGTTTTAAATAAATGCTATAGGAGATAAATTGAACAGACTGTCACAACTCCTGCCAGTAAGATGAATCAAAATGGCCAAGAGAGTAGAGAATGCATGGAAAAATGTGCCAGATGCCTAGATCATGTAAAGCAGTGGGTGGGTGTTTGTGACAAATAGGACACAGTTCTTCCTATGTCTCTTCAATTTTTGCTTATCTTGTGAGCATAATACTATTTTTTAAGAAATTATCATTTCTAGATATTTGCATAGATAAGTCTTTGAGGGTAGAGATAGTGTCTCCTAGACCAAAAGGCAGATTTCTCACAGCCAAGGAAGATAGAGATAGTGTGTCCACCTGGGAGAATGAGCAAGCATGCTTATTGCCCATCATGAAAGATGTGTTTCCTTAACTCTGAAAAATGCAACTAACTGTGTGTGCAGATGTCATCTTGCCTCTTCATGTCACTAGGGATCTAGGCTTGGGGAACAGCCTAAATATGCATGTATTCTGGAAAATGCTATTTCTGTAAATAATAAACTGACATTTGTCTCCGACTTCTGGCAGCATCATGAAATTTGGACAGGCTAAATCGTTAGTTTGAAAATAGGGTAAAATCTCAGACCCTTCAGTGTTCTTGACACTAAGTACAATTCTAAGAATCCAGCTATATGCTCAGATGCTCAGACTCCTAAGCCACACTCATCCCATTAGAATGTGTTACATTTCGATCCAATTCTTCAGTGGAATTTTATGATGACTTGAGAGCTTACATTGTCTGAGTTACCTTATCAATTTTTCTTACTTACTTCATATATGACTTTAATGAATTTATTTTACTTTGCTGGCTTTACTTCCATATGTATGTATGAAATTTCTGTAGTACCCCCAAAACAAGTACAGAAATATAACAGCATGAGTGTTGTTGGCAGAGCAAGCACCGTGGCCATTTTCATCCTATCAGAAGGATGACAAATGCATCCTCTAATGGCCCCGGAGCACTGTAGATAAGAAAGAATTAAGTGAAAGTAAAGCCAAACACACACATACCCTATGTTCCAGTAATCTTTTCCCTGCTATCCCAAACACAAATTAATACATATATGCATGAAGTGACACATTTAAGACCATTTTTAGCAGCTTTATGCATAATTATAAAATTCTGGAAACATTAAAAAAAGTAGCACAATTCCATAGGCATTGGCATGTTCATACAGTGCTGTAACATACAGAAAAAAAAGGAAAAAACAAAAACATGCAAAATGAGTGATTGCTACATGCAACAAATTGGGTAAAACTAACAGACTTATGTTGAATGAAAGATCAAACAGAAAATACATACCACATGATTCCATCTATATATGCAATGAAAAAAAGAAAGAAAAACACTATGATGATATAAGTAAGAATAATGAGAATAATGGTTTCACTTGTGCAACAAGGTTAATGATTGGGAGAAGGATTAAGGAGGAGTTGGGATTCCAGTAATGTCTGCATTTTTGACCTGGGTGGTAGTTTCACAGCTGTATGCCCCCTGGCAAAAAACAAACCCCTTGAGCTATACGCTTCATGTATTTGTAAGCATAGGTACTACAGGTAATTCGTGCCATAATAAATTAGGTATCTTATTAGAGGTATCTTATGCTGTATATATCTTATGAAATAATGAAAATTAACCAAAAATACTCAAGTGAAAGTTAATAAACATGCAAATACATGTACACTATTATATAAATGTACATATGTGACAAATTTTCTTCATTTTTATGAAAGCGTAGCATTGCTGGCAACTTGAATTATGAAGTATAAACTCATGAATAAAAATAGATAATTTTCAAGCACAGACTTAATTAATGATCTTATATATGGCATTGGATAATTAAGCAAGTGAAAGATTAATTTAAAAAGGATAAATGTGATTATTATAAATATATTGTTTTCTATAACATAGTATTTTGATACTTCAATTTTCTATTCTAAAGAATAAATCTGTTTTTAACTTGCCAACTAAGAGAATTAAAAATACCCTTCATTGTCTTATTCCTAAGTCATACTGTAAGTTCTTAAAATATTTTATACCTATTATTTTCAGTGTTTAGCCCATCATTTTAAGAGCAAGCTGAACTTGAGAGACATTCTATTATAGTGCAATCATGTTATTCCTCTGTTCAAAACTTTTAGTTACTATTTCACTAGATGATTAATAAGATACCAACATCATTTAATACTCCAATATTTAAATTCTTTATAATTTTACCTCGACATATTTTTTCCTTCTTACCAGTCACCACTTCCTTCCCAACTTGTAACCCATGTTTTGACTAAGGTCAACACCTCAGTGTTCATTACACCATCCCCAATTTCCTTTCCTTCTTACCATATTTATGATTGTTCCCTTGAGTGGAAAAAACTGCGTTTCTGCCTGTTGAAATCATACCCATTTTAATAATTCAAGTGAAACACCCCCATCTTCTACAAAGTCTTCTTTGACTTTCAGATAACACCTAGCCTTCCTATGAATTTCATGGGACTTCATACATAATGCTATGGCTCTCACCAGGGTGGCTCAGTTGGTTTGGCATCATCCTGCAAAGCAAAGTGTCGCTAGTTAGATTCCCTGTCAGGTCACAACCCTTCCCTTCTCTCTAAAATGAAAATAAATAAATAAATAAACAAACAAACAAATAAATAAATAAATAAATAAATATATTTAAAAATCATGCTATGGCTGTATAACCAGCTATTAACTGGATTTTCCAGGCCAGCATGCATGCTTCATATATGTCTAAGCCTCACCAACCAAGGTAAAGCTAAGTCTCTTCTCAGAGCCATAGCTTATTTTAGGGAGACCTCTGACCAAAAAGAATGATCTGCTTCATGCCACACTCAGTATCTCTACTCACCAAAGCTTCACTTCCGAGCCCCGGGTAGTACCCATGGCACACCCACTTTCCCAAATACAAATAGATTCCTCCATACATTGCCTCTTTGCCCCCTTCATTTCAATTAGCTTCATTAGCAGCATGACTTCAAGGGGTCTACTGTTCCTTCATGAAGTCCAAGGCATTTCACTTAGGCTCTGCAGTAAATCCATGGTGTATTTTTTTTCTTTTTCTAGACTTGCACAAACGCTTCATAAGATTTTCTGTCATTGTTTCTTAAACAAAATTCTCAACTTTTGACATACACATAGAAATATATTGCCCTTATTGATATATGTTCCACATTTTACTTACATATATTCAACATCTAAAATTTCTGTTATCTTCTAAATTTATTTTGTTCTGTTTTTCTGCACCCATACTTAATTCAAATGAGTTCTGTCATTTGTCCCACATTGTAAATTATGCTAACCATGGTCACTTTGCTATTTCCTATAAGAAATTACTAATTACCCTCATGGAGATGTGTCTTTTATACCTGTAGTAAAGCACCTGAAGAACTGTGGGAAAGAACACATCTTTTACTACTCAGGGTCCTTCATCATTTTCATTTACCCAACATGCTCTATGCCCCTTCTCCAAACTCTAGTCCTGCCATTGACCTTATCCAGCATAGCCACTAGCCTGAGAGATGCAGACCAGTGCCCTGGAATGGCACCTTCACTAGCAGTGAGCAGCCCTATTGGGTCACCTGCCTTTATCAAATATCTAAGGACTCCAATGATTAGCATTGCTCTGCATCTTTTTATGTTTATGCTAATGTTTAAGTGCAGAGACCCAGATTGCCTGGGCTTAAATCCCACTCATGGGTTGTGTAACCTGAACAATTAACTTCTCTGTTTTTCAGTTCCCTCACCTGTGAAATGGAGATAATAATAGTAGCTACTTTGGGGAATGATGGTTGGGATTGGTTTATTAATGTAGAAAAAGGGCTCAGAGCAGTGCTTAGCTAATAGGAAGATTATGGGAGTGTCAGCTATTATTACTAGTGGTATTGTTAGTGTATTATTCCTTGAGTACTAATACTGTGATCTACTAAAGTTCCATAACACTCACCTCTGCTACCTTTATAACAGCTTTCACAAACTCTTGTTCCCAGTAAATATTTTATATCTCAGAACCCAGATTACTAAAGCAACAAATCACAAACTGTTAAATAGATGGCTACAATGCCTTAAAGATAGTGATGACATTTTAGTAATCAGAATTCCTTTTCAGAAAAGAAATTGACTTTAGGAGAATAAATAAATAGGTACTTCTAGCACAAAATAAGGCCCAAAGGGTAGGTGTGAGGAATGAGGGTTGTTGAACATAGAGTGTTCTGCATGTGAGTAGAAAAGGGCCTCCTCAGAACTAATTGAGGGGAGAGAAAGGAGGTCGGAGGTACTGACAAGGGGTGGGGGAGGGCTAGAGGGGAGGGATGTGCTGATCCTTAGCAATTTATGAGTCTTTCCTTCCACAGGCATTAGGAACTTTTGTAAAAACTCAATCCCTACTTATTCTCAACACACACACCACTTTGTGCCAATGGACAGCCCCTCACCCCACCCTTCCCAAAACCAAAAGTGAAGGATCCGAGCTTCCTGTGCAGACCAATAGGAGTAGATGAATAAGAAAGCCCAAAGACAAAGTTAGGGAGAAGCAAAATACATAAGCTGCCATTAACTCAGAGAATTTAGGGAGATGCTATGGATTTTGATCAACCCAAAACCTACCTAAATTTCCAAGGGGGAAATGCCAAGCTCATATAGGCTTTTAAGAAAGTTCATTGAAAATGTTAACACCATTTTTCTCAGTGAAGAATGACATGTAATCCTGGCAACATGAACACCTATGAACTCTCTCCCCATCAACCCTTCTCTTCTGGGCACTGTTAATGGAGGGTTTGTGGGCATATCCACATTAGCACAGTGTGAACTTGTTCTCAGAATTCTGGCCTACTGGTGAACGCCTGACCAAACT
Source organism: Tonatia bakeri (assembly GCA_004024845.1). NCBI lineage: Eukaryota > Metazoa > Chordata > Mammalia > Chiroptera > Phyllostomidae > Tonatia > Tonatia bakeri. The sequence continues at coordinate 540,208 of PVIA01000207.1, forward strand.
TTAACTATAAGAATCTTTCCCCCTGTTTTGTAGATCTGGATTTGTGAGAGTCTTTCTTCTTGGCTAAAACTGTAAGCTGCTGAACTCAGTAGCTCTGTGAGGTATATGAAGGGTCGTCCGGAAAAGGTCCAGCCATTATTAATATAATGAGAACAGTTCGCATGACATCAGTGTAACCTGGAAGCCAAGGAGAGTGGACTGGAATGTGAAAGCATGAATAATGATGTCTTCACTGCACTAGTCAGTGGGGGCCATAGATACTACTGAGTGAGCATGGGTACTGTTTGGCCATCGTATTCAAAATGACTAAATGAGTAGAACAACAAATCTGCATCAAATTTTGCATTAAGCTTGAATATTCCTCCATGGAAACTATTCAGATGATTCAGAAGGCTGCAGCTATGGGCAACTAATGATTGACAGCTTCATGATAACAATGTTCCCTCTCATGCATCACATCTTGTTCAGAGTTGTTTTGAGAAACATCAAATCACCCGGCTAACTCAGCTCCCTGACAGCCCAGATTTGGTGCCCTGAAACTTCTAGCTTTTCCCAAAACTACAATCACCTTTGAAGGGAAGGAGATATCAGACCACCAATGAAATTCAGAAAAATACAACGAAGCAGCTGATGGTGACTGGGAGAACTGTGTGAGGTCCCAAGGTACCTACATTAAAGGGGACTGCGGTGTCATTGTCCTACGTACAATGTTTCTTGTATCTTCTTTAATAAATGACTCTATTTTTCATATTACATGGCTGTATACCTTCTGTCCAGGCCTTGTATTCTGGCCCATAGAGCAAAATGCTCCACACTGAAATAAAATCAAACAAATATTTAGAAAGAAGCAGAGAAAGGGGGTAGGTAAGTCACCTGGGCATAAAGGTCCCTAACTCTATGTATGCCTGGTTCCAGCATTCTCCCTGCTATTCTTAACTCTTAGTGCTCAACTGTTCTTTGAATCATAAGTTACAGAAGTATTCCAGTGGTGGGTCAAACTAGATCAAATTAAGTTGCTATTTCTTGCTTATAATATAACACAAATTTGAGTAATCATTATTAAGTAATATTTTTACTATTTTATTATATAGAGACATAATTATAATGTTTCACCTTAAAATCAATCATAAAACCTACTTAATTATTTCCAAAATCAATTGGCATCCCTAACAGTGAGTTTCTAAGTCATTTCAGGAAGTGAATATTCCTGAATAAACACTGTAAATTTATTTTTTTAAAAAGGCTTCTGTTATATAAGACTGCAGTCTTTCTAATAAATTATGTAAATGTTTATTTATTTAAGAATCTAAAAAAGAATGACTTCATAATGGTCTTTATAGAATTTATAACCAGCATCTCTAAAAGTTTATTTAATGTAACACAATATTAGGAGTTATTATATATAGTATAGTTTAAATAGTTTATTCTTTTTGAAGCAATTGTGAATATGATTGTTTTCTTAATTTCCCTTTCTGTTACTTTGTTATTGACATAGAAAAATGCAACTGACTTCTGGATACTAATTTTATATCCTGCTACTTTGCTGAGGTTATTGGCTCTAGTATTTTCTTGGCAGAAACTTTAGGGTTCTCTATGTACAGTATCATGTCATCTGCAAATAAAGACAGTTTTACTTCTTCCTTTTCAATTTGGATGTCTTTTATTTCTTCTTCTTCTCTGATTGCTGTGGCTGGGACTTCACTTCTATGTTGAAAAAGAGTGGTGAAAGCCAATTTCCATCTTTTTTTCCGATCTTAAGGGGAACACTTGCAGTTTTAGCCTGTTGAGTATGATGCTTTCAGTGTGTTTCTCATGTGTGGTCTTTGTTATGTTTAGGTATGTTCCCCCTATTCCCACTTTGCTGAGAGTATTTATCATAAATTAGTGCTAGATTCTATCAAATGTTTTTTCTGCATCTATTAATATGCTCATGTGGTTTTTATCCCTTCATTTTTTGTGTGTGGTGAATCAGATTTACTGACTTGTGAATGTTGTATCAACCTACCTACCCAAGGATGTAAAAGACCTGTTTTGGGAACATTATAAGACACTGAAGAAAGATATTAAAGAATACACAAGTAAGTGGAAGCACATACCATGTACATGGATAGAAAGAATTAATATCACTAAAATGTCCATACTAGCCAAAGCAATCTATCAACTCAACACAATTGCTATCAAGATTCCAATGACATATTGCACAGAACTAGAACAAATATTTCAAAAATTTATATAGAACCACAAAAGGTTTCACATAACAACAGCAATCCTGAGAAAGAAGAACAAAGTTGGAGGAATCATGGTACTTAATATGAAACTTACTATAAGGCCATAGTAATCAAAACAGCCTGGCACTGGAATAAAAAGAGAGACATAGATCAATGGAACAGAATAGGGATCCCAGAAATAAATCCATGTCTCTATGGCCAATTAATATTCATCAAAGGGGGCAGGAGCATAAAATGGAGTAAAAATAACCTCTTCAACAAATGGTGTTGGGAGACACGGACAGCTACATGCAAAAAAACAAAACTCGGCCACCAACTTATACCATACACAAAATAAACTCAAGATGGGTAAAAGACTTAAATATAGGTTGTGACACCATAAAAGTCCCAGAGGAGAACATAAGCAAGAAAATTTCAGATATTCCACACAGCAATATTTTAACTGATATGTCCCCTAGCACAAGGGATATAAAGGAAAGAATAAACAAAAAGAACTGCACCAAATTAAAAAGCTTCTGCATGGCTAAAGGAAACATCAACAAAATGAAAAGGGAGCCAACTGTATGGGAAAATATATTTGCCAATGTTTTGGAGGGTTTGATCTCTAAAATATATAAAGAACTCATACAACTCTACTCCAGGAAGACAGACACTCTGATTAAAAAAATGGGCATAGGATCTGAACAGACACTTCTCCAAGGAGGACATAGAGGGCCCATAGACACAAAAAAAATGCTCAACATCACTAACCATCAGAGAGATGCAAACTAAAACCACAATGAGATACCACTTCACACCTGTCAGCATGTCCATCATAAACAAATCAGCAAACAAGTGCTGGCAAGGTTGTGGAGGAAAGGGAACCCTATTTCACTGTTGGTGGGAATGCAGACTGGTACAACCACTATGGAAAACAGTATGGAATTTCATACAAAAAGTAAAAACAGAACTGCCTTTTGACCCAGCAATTCCACTGCTGGGATTACAGCCTAAGAATCCCAAACACCAATTCAAAAGAACCTATGCACCCCAATGTTCATAGCAGCATTATTTACAATAGCCAAGTACTGGAAACAGCCTAAGTGCCCATCAGTAAATGAGTGGATCAAAAAACTATGGTACATTTACACAATGGAATACTATGCAGCAGAAAGAAAGAAGGAACTCCTACCCTTCACAACAGCATGGATGGAACTGGGGAGCCTTATGTTAAATGAAATAAACCAGGAGGTGAAAGACAAATACCATAGGATCTCACCTATAAGTGGAAGCTAGTCAACAAAACAAATAAGCAAGCAAAATAGAACCAGAGACATGAAAATAAAGAACAAACTGACAGTGACCAGAGGGGAAGGGGGAGGGAGATAACAGGGAAAGAGTAGGGAGAGTCAAGTCAAGGAACATGTATAAAGGACCCATGGACAAGGACAGTGGTGAGGAGGATTGAGTGTAGAAGGTCGGGGGGTGAGTAGGGCAGAGGAGAGTAATGGGGAAAAATGGGGGAAACCATAATTGAACAACAATAAAAAATTTAAAAAGATATTATGTGTTAATTGAAATTCATTTCAAATGTTACTAGATCCACATCCAAAGACAAAGTTAGTTGAAAGCTAAGAACAGAGAAAATGGAACAGTGTCGCTGATTTATTGGAGAAAAGTAAAAGACAGAGACTTACTGGGGTACAGAGCATTGCCCAGAATAAACCAGTATTGGGATGCCCGGGTGTAGGATGAGGGCACAGTTAGCTACTGCAGGGGCCTGCTGAGGAGAAGGATGGCACTGCAAAGACACCTTTCCCATCACAGTTTATTAATACGCACCTCGATGATAAGGACAAAATTTAATGGAAGAGAAGTAAGGACTTTTAAGTCATTAATTGGTCATTATAAATATTTTCTCATCCCCCTGCTCAAAGCTGGTGCCCTGCAGTCCTGGGCTCATCACAGGCAGGAGACTCTGGGAAGCTGTCATAATGCTCTCTGGTTTGAATGCAAGTAAATTAAATGGATGTAAATTTGATTGATTTGAATCAAATTAAACAGTCTAGTTAGAGAAACTATATCTATTTTAGATGATTTTAAAAGGAGTCTGGAAATTTGCCTACTCTAATGTCCTCTGATAAAAGTGAAGAATCTAATGCACATCAAAACAAAACTCAGGAGCACATACACCCAATTTGTGGCCAAAGGAACTAAGACCCAGTTTTCTGATTTCCTGCCCAGGCTTCTCCTATTCAATACTATGTGAGAACTCTGTGACCTACTAATTTACATAATAATAAGAGGATAAAAATGAGGATGAGAATTTTTACATCTATAAATAAAAGTTACAGAGGTATAATGAAGAATAGATTATTGAGTATTATTAAAAGTCTTGATTCTACAATATTATTTAACACTCAAAGATATAGTTAGACAGTCTAAGGTAACTTTTATAATCTGAGAAGAATTATTTTAAAACCATTAATGAATATACAGATATATTAAAAAGGAAATATCCAGATAATGACTTTTTTGTCATTATTGAGTTATTGTCACCATTTTCTATTGCTAGCATCAACTTTTTGTGGGATCACTCTAGTGAAATCAACCGTGATAATGTAATTGAATTCATTGTCCTCACTCTTTAGGTTCAATACAAGCATAAAATCAATCAAGATAATGTAAAAAACAAAATTGAATGTGAAGATATGAGTTTGTGATAACAGTAAGCAACATTCCGAATTTGTGGAAGTAGAGATAGTATTTAAATTATTAGAGAATTATTCTTATGAACATTATCTTTTTACTACTCAATCTCAATACTTGAGAAATACTTTATGAAGCAAAATCTGTAAGATAGTATAACTCAGAAAAGGCCTATTTATTAAGTGTACTTAAAGAGTTTGCCCCCAAAAAGATACCATCTTCTACAAATATTCTTATAACATGGATGGATATTTTTTCATACAATATGTGAAAAAAAATGTATACAAACTGGATGACCTTTTCCAAAACTAATCACTTGTCAAACTTCAGCGATTCCTAATCTGTCCACTGGGAGGCAGCACGCGCCATGAAAATGAAAATCGTACCTGACACAGTGTAAGCATAGGGGCTGTGTGTAAAACAGCACGTGCACGGGGTGCTGTGCCAAACCTCTGGGTATAACTGCCTTACATTTAAGTGGCTAAAACAACATACTGTTCTTATTGCCTAACTTTAAAACTTGTAGCAGGACCTAAGACTCATCTCTAATTGTAAATGTGTATTGTTTTGTCTTTTCCCCCAACTGAATGATTTTTTAAAGAATAAATCTTTAAATATTTTGCACCTAATTTAAAGGATGATTGTTACTTTTGATGAAAAGTAATTTAAAGAAATTGTAGAAAATCCTAAGTCAGTATTATTACCAAATGATTTGGAGAAAAAGCTTTTTCAAATTTTTGGTGTTTAAACTGCTTTTGTCTTTTTTTTTTACTATAGCATTTGCTATAATACATATTTGTGTAATCAGTTTTTTTATTAAAATTTCTGGAAATGAAAACATTACCTATTATAAATTATAAGCTGAATCTTAACATATTATTGAATCAAATGTTTTCGAAAGTCCCTAAGATATGAGTCAAGGAGCCCAGGTTCAAAAAAGACTTTTTAAAGAAGTCCATTTCATATAACCCTAAGTGAAATAATAACTCTATGTATGTGACTATAATTATATAATTCATTATTAATTTTCACCAGAGAGAGAAAGGGGAGTGGTCTAAAAAGGGAGGGAAAGCTCCTTTGTCAAGCACTGTTCTCTATAGTGGCTATACCCATTTAGGTTGTTATCATCAATGCACAGGAGTTTTATTTTCTTCACATCCTCACCAACACTTGTAGGTTCCTCAAAAAATTAAAAATTGAACTAGCAATCTCACGTCTGAATATATACTTAAATGGATTGAAACCAGGATCTCAGAGATACACAGCAGGTCATCAGATAAGGTAGTTTTATTCAAGGTTGTTTTGTTACAACACTGATGAGGAAAAAATTCAGTTCCTGGCCGGGGTCACTGTCTCTGTGGAGTTTGCAGTTTCTCCCCACGTCTGTGTAGCTTTTCTCCGGGTACTCTGGTTTTTCCCCACGCCCCAAAAACATGCATGAGGGGTTAATTGACATGTCTCCATTCTGACCTCAGTGTGAGAGAGTGTGGGTGTGTGCGCCTGCAGCGGAAGGGCGTCCTGTGCCTGCCCTGAGCTACCAAGATAGGCTCTGCACTCCCACAACCTTGAACCTAAACAAGAGGGTTGGAGAAGAATTCTTGCTTATTTTTATTCATCCTTCTTAAATGTATGTATAGCTCACTTTTTTTTTTAGTGTTTGATGTTAGTAATGTTTTGAGTCCTTATTTAGAAGTTTGGTGATGTTTTTTGTGACCAGAAATATGTGGTTCAAACTTACCTCTTATTTATTATAACCTGACTATGGTAAAATAGGCTTTTTAATATGTCATTTCTCTTAAAGTCACAATTTCTAAGAACATATTTATGACTTAGTTAAGTGGGCAAGTGAGGACCTGATGGATGATGGGGGAACCCCCAGAAAACATAATTATCTTCTGGAAGGTTTCTCCTCCTAGGTGAGTGCTCTAGGAACCCATCTGTGTCAGTTTACCTACTGGCACTATTCTGAGAGGCTTGGCCTCAGTGAATTCTTTTGAAGACTCCCTCAAATCATTTGCCACACCCTTCCTATTCACCTGATCTTGCCCCAAGCAAATTTTTGTTTCTTCATTTCTGAGGATGAAAGAAGTCCTCCAAGGGAATTGTTTTGCACTTGTGGAAGAGGTGAAACCAAAAAATGGCAGAAGCACTAAAAGGCATCAAAATCAAGAAGTTCAAAAACTATTTGAGACAATAGGGAAAAAACAAGTTTCAATAGGTGTATTGCATCAAATGCAGAGTACTTTGAAGGTTACTGAGGTTTAAATATGTGAGAATAAATACACAATTTTTAATAAACAAATTCCCCCCTCATATTCACACTGCACCTCCCTGTACATGTTTGTTGAAGCGCTATTCACAATATCCAAGACGTAGAAGCAACCTAAATGCCCACTGAACAATGAATGGATAAAGAAAATATGGTATATACACACAATGGAATGTTATTTGGCCTTTTTAAAAAAGGAAAATCTGCCATTTACAACAACGTGAATGGGCATGAAGAATAATATGAAATAAGCTAGGTATAGGACAAATACTACATGATATTTATATGACCAATGCAAAATAGTCAAACTCATAGAAGCAGAGATTAGAATGGGGGTTGCTAAGGGCTGAGTGGAGAGAGAGATGGAGCAGTATTATTCAAAGTCTCAGTTACACAACATCGGTAGTGGGCATGTTAGTGCCTATCATAAACAATACTGCATTATATGCTTAAAAATGTGCTAAGAAGGTTTTGTGTTCTTATCACAAATAATAATATATAAATATATCATATAGTTTAATATACTATATACATAAATAAAGAGGGAGGAAGGAAACTTTTGGCGGTGATGGATATGTTTATGATATAGATTGTGGTGATAGTTTCATGGGTGTATACTTATCTCCAGACTCATTACGTTAGGGTTTTTTCATGTGTCAAGTGTTCAAAACACAAAGTGTTTTTGTGTGTGTGTCAACTGTTCAAAACCCCTTATATATGCTGCTCATTTGGAGAATTTTCTGAGCAAATATACTGTTCACATCCATTTCTGATGTTACATATTTTTGTAGCACCTCTCCGTCTTTTCAGACCTGTCACTGCTGCTCTCTATTTCACCTAGCTGGACCTAATGCCTCTACCTCTGATCATCGTGTAAGCTGCCATTTCTGGTCCCTTCAGTCCCCAACTGGACCTGACTTAGTGCCCGTCCCCCTATCACCTATCCCTTCTTCCATGTCTGACCCACCCCAGTTCCTAATACCTACCTCTCTGGATAGTCCCAGCACATGGCCATTACATTTTTCATGAATTTTAATATGTTTGAAATTACTCAATGAATAGATAATCCCAAAGTTTGTGTTGAACTGTTGTCATGAAACCAAAATATCCCTAATACCAAAGGGAAAAAAAAAGAGAGAGAGAATAAAAAAAATGTGGTAACCAATCTCAAATACAAAGATTAAAAAGTTATTTAATAAAACATTAGTAAGTAGAATCCAGCAACATTTAAATATACTAATAAAAAAGACTATTTACTCAGAAATGCATGTTTAACATAGTAACACATGTTAAAATTCTATAGTAAATCAAAGGTAATATTATATGTAGCTGAAAACATGTAATATACTCATATGTCCATTTAGGTCAAGGCGAAGATATCTGAACTTCTTATTGTTATTGTTCTTCACGTATTGACCAAGAAGGGACATGGAAAGATGGGTCATTAATGTTGGCAATGTGACATTTACTAACAAACCCAAAAGAATCAACCAAAAAACGTATTTAAAGTTTAATCAAAAGTTTTCCAATATTTCAACATGAATCAGATCAAATTTAACAAAAGGCTTTTTAATGATAACAATAAATGTCAACTTTTGATGGATTAACCCAACAAGAAATTTTAACATTAAACTTTACTAATAAATGTAAATTAACATGTCAACAAGTGAAATGAAAATAATTAATGCATTTACATGTTGACCACATCAATTAAAATCACCATGAAGTTTTTCAAAAATAGTTCTAAAAGTTCTACAAAGTCCCATAAATTGACAAGAAGGCGAAGTACATTTAAAACAGAAATGATAATGTGTTCTTTTAACTAAAATATTAAAATTTACCACAGATAAACAATGTTGTAAGTATTGTGATTCCGGTAATAAATTTCCAAATAGGTAATGAAACAGTTTCAAAAGCGTTGAGACTTAATTATGTACAAGTGTCCTATAGTATTTTTTAATTAATTTTTATTGTATTTTTCCCAGTACCATTTATCCCCCTTAAATTTGCCTCCCCCACCTCACAACCACCACACTGTTGTTCATGTCCATGAGTGCTTTTCCGCTTTGCTCAATCCCTGCACCATCTAACCCCCACCCCCCAGAGCTGTCAGTTGGATCTTTATCTATAAGTCTGTCTCTCCTTCGCTTGTTAGTTCAATTTGTTCTTTAGATTCCACATAGAAGTAAAATCATATGGTATTTGTCTCTCTCTGACTGGATTATTTCACTCAGTATGATGTTCTCTAGGTCCATTCACATTGTTGCAAAGGGTAACATTTTCTTCTTTTCTATAACCGAGTTGCATTCCCTTGTGTAAATGTCCCATAGTTGTTTTATCCACTCATCTACTGATGGACACTTGGGCTGCTTCCATATCTTGGCAATTGTTAATAATGCTGCAATGAATATAGGTGTACTTACATATTTTTGGATTAGTGTTTTGGGTTCCTTCAGATATATTCCCAGAAGTGGGCTCACTGGGTCAAAAGGCAGATCCATTTTTGAGGTACTCTGTGCTGTTTTCCACAGCAGCTGCAGCAATCTGCATTCCACCAAGAGTACAAAAGGGTTCCCTTTTCTCCTCATTCTTGTCAGCACTTGTTGTTTGTTGATTTATTAATTATAGCCATTATAGCAGTTGTGAACTTATATCTCTTTGTAGTTTTATTGATAGTTTGCATTTCTCTGGTGATTAATGATGTTGAGGATCTTTTCATATGTCTGTTGACCATCCGTATGTCCTCCTTGGAGAAGTGTCTTTTTAGACTCTGCTCACTTTTTAATTGGATTGTTTGTTTTTTGGGTGCTGAGTTGTATAAGTTCTTTATAAATTTTGGTAATTAGCCCCTTATCAGATGTGCCAGTGAACGTGTTCTCCCATGCCCTAGGTTGTCTTTTTATTTTGATGATGATTTCATTTCCTGTGCAAACACAACTAGAACAAATACTATAAAAATTTATATGAAACTACAAAAGGCCGCAAATAGCAAGAGTGATCTTGCGAAAGAAGAACAAAGTTGGAGGAAAAATGCTATTTAGTATCAAACTGTACCCTAAGGCTATGGTCATCAAAACAGCATGCATGGTACTAGCATAAAAACAGACACATAAATCAGTGGAGCAGAACAGAGGGCCCAGAAATAAACCCACACCTTTATAGTCAAGTAATGTTTGACAGAGGAAGCAAGCACATATATAGGCTAAGGAGTTTATTCAAGTAATGGTGTTGGGAAAATTGGCCAAATGTGTACAGAAAAATGAAACTAGACCACCTTCTTACACCACACACAAAAGTAAATTCAAGAAGGATTAAAGATTTAAATGTTAGACATGAAACCATAAAAAACCTAGAAGAAAACATAGGCAGTAAAATCTCAGACATTGTTCTCACAATATTTCTGTTAATGTAACTTCTCAGGCAAGGAAACCAAAGAAAAAATAAACTAATGGGAGTACATCAAACTATAGTAGTTTTTTTAGAAAGTCATTTGTATAAAAATAAGCTCAAAGAGAAATAATGTGATCAGATAGTGTCCCTAGAGATACCCATAATAGCATTGTTCACTCTGGCAAAAATGAGAAAACCTAAATATTCAGCAGTATATCAACTATATTTCCTTATCCAAAGGAAAAAATGTGATGATCATTAAATGAGATAAAGGGCATTAGGAAAATATGAATTTATGAAAGAATGCATTTAACATTGTCTCAATTTTAAAAATAAAATGGGATATAGAACAAAATTCTAGAATATATGCATGAAATACAGGTAAGACCCATCTCTGTATATATGGATCATTAATCATTGACTCCTTTTAAATTATGTTATTCCAGTTTTTTACAGCAAGCTTATATTACTAATGTTATGAGAAAAATATTATTTATATGTATTAAACATTAAAATACTTTTAAATAACTTGACATGTATGTGATAATACAAATTATAATAATGACAGATACATTTTTCCAGATTCTTAACCTGGAGCCATAAGATCATCTTCAAAAGGCTATATGCTAATACTGCATTTTATTATGATTACTTTTCTTTGTAATCCTGTATATTCTATTTTATACGTTGAAAAAGTTATTCTGAGGTAGGGTTCATATGCTTCACCTATACAAATGTGTCAGGGGTACAATATGACATTAAGAACCTCTGGGTAGCCTAGAGAATATCTTATTTTATTATTATTTGAATTTTATATCTAAGTATAATTAAACATAAAAGTAGCACATTTAATTTTTAATATTTAATGGCTTGAATCACTTTAAAGTGATTTATTAGCAAAATAATTTTTTAAATGTATATATGCTAGAAAAAATTAGGAATGTTTGAAAAATTATTTTCTTCAATAATGAAATGACCTGGGTAAAATGGCATGTAAAAAAGAATTTTGAATGTGGATAACATTTAGTGGATATTAGTTTCAAGTGAACATTACTTTGTTTACCTTTTTGAAGGATTTTGACAAGACAATGAATTTGTGAAGCTAGAAAAATAGTTTCATCTTTCTGTGACTAAGAGACTATGTTTTGAATGCTCTGAATTTAAGTACCTATGAGATTTCTGCTTTAGTGTCAACAATAAAAAAAGTATAGTAAATAAATAAATAAATAAAATTGAATCATCTATCAGTTTTGAGTGGCTTCTTCCACTTACTTGGTAATAATAGTCCTTATGACTGACCAACTGGTAGAGATTTCGTTAGGGAAATCTTTCCCTAGCCAGGCCCACTCTCCACTGCTATACGAGCTGTGTCTGGTACATAAACCATTTCCTCTGAATGCTCATCTCAGTCTTTGCTTCTGAGCATGACAGCATAAGAAAAGCTACATCCTAAAATACCTTAAAAAGTACAGGGAATGTAAAAGAAAAACAAAACAACCACAAAAATACACTGAGATTCAACCAAATATTTCTCACCCCAAAATATACAAAGTAAACCTGACCCTCATGGCATACTCTTAAATGAATTTTATATAAACACCAAATTTGATAAATTTAAGAACTATTCCTCCTATTTCCAAGCTGATCATATAATACTAGCATCTTTTTTCTTTTTCAGCTCTTTTATTTATTGATTTGAGAGAAAGAGAGAGAGTGAGAGAGAGAGTTCAGTTTGTTTTTCCACTTATTTATGCATTCATTGGTTGAATCTTGTACATACCCTGACCAGGGATCGAACCCGCAACAGTGGCGTATCAGAACAATGCTCTTAATAACTGAGCAATCAGGCCAGGGCCTTTTGCATCTTTTCTATAATTAATTCACTGGGTGGCAGCAACCATTGAAAACCAAAAAATACTGTATGTTATTAAAGCTCTCAATCATCTATTTTGCGGGAACTAAACTTGATCTCAAGTGCCAGTAACTTACTTTTCCCTAATGAGATTCCTCTCTCTTCTCTACAAAAAACAAAAATTAAAAGAAGTGTTGAATCCAAATCATATTAAATAGATTACACTACATAATAAGCAATCCTTAAATGTCTGCGCTACAGAAAACCAAATGTTTTTCTTTCTCTCACTCTCTGTGTCCTGAGCAGGCTAGCTGGGGCCTGTGCACTTTTAACTACTGGGGGATCAACATCTCTTTGGTCTCTGTCTGGACACCCTCCACTCTAAGGAGGAGGAGCAGGACTGAGGCACAGTCCTGGAGCTTGGAGCTGACACACACCACTTCTGTTCAAAAGCCATTGACCAGAACTGGCCACTTGGCTGCACCAAGCCACAAGAGGACAGGAATTTTAGCCTTCGTGTTGCTGGAAGAAAAAGAGAACCGGCAATCACTGAGCAGGAGCCCTGAGACGAATATGGAAACTGTTCTTCCTGTCTCTCCTCCACTGCCTGCTCACACTCTCTAAGCCAAAAGGCTGGACTCTTTTTTTTTCCCCAGACAAGAATTGAAACTAGGAAGTGTGAATTCCCTCACACCCTATCGCCAGCTAAACTAAATTACCTATAACCACACTCACCTTCCTTCCCCTACTCTTCCCTAGTTGCTCAGAAAAAGAAATGATCCTTCTGAGGTCTGTTCCCACTGCATTTCTTCAGAGGCTCTGCTTGACCCATGACTTCATTTTGAGTCTATGCTTTCAGTCTCATCCTCACTTCTCTATCTCCCTTTCAGCCAATACACAAGCTCAACCATCTTTGTAAAAACTGCCTGCAGCACTGTCGCTCTCTCTCTCTCTCGAAACTCAGGAAACAACTTTACAGTTTGTTTCTCACTTTTTTTATCTTTATTTTTTAATTCACAAAGATTATCACATATGATTATACATTAATTCCATAAGGCTATACACACATACGGTTCTTCATATGTGTGTGCATATATGTATGTATTTGTACGTGTTTGTACAATAATAGTAGGAATGCCTATACCCAATACATAGTATGTAAGCAATATAATAATATCAGGACCTTTGAAGTCCTCCTGAGTCACTTCCCAACCTACTTACATAGGAAGCTACTTTATTGAATTTTGAGGTGATCATCTGTTTGCTATGTTTTCATAGGTTTACCAAATATGTATATTCTTACTGAAATCATTTTTTCTATACTAGACCCATTTTAAATGGAATCATATCACATGTATTATTATTTGTATATCCTCTTAATATAAAATTGGAAGGCAAGCCATGTGGATGCATTTATCTATAATTCATTTAATCTAAGTGCTCTATAGTATGCCATTGTTTGGTATCTTAAAATTTAGCCCTTATTCATTCCACTATTGGTAGAATTTTATTTTTCCAGATTTTTTTTTTGCTACTACTAATAATATCATTACAGATATTTTTTTATTCATCTCAGATGCTCATATACAAGAGTATTCTCTAGAGTTTGCACATAAAAATGAAGTTTTAGCGTCACTGGATACATACAACCTTTTCTGGTAATTCCAGGATGTTTTTTTCATAGTGTCTGGATCGATTTATAACCCCACTGCCAGGGTACCATAATTCCTGTTGTTCCACATCATTGCTACTTTTAATATTTTCAGACTCCTTATATTTTTGCAAATCTACTGGGTGTTACTATTTCATTGCCACTTTTATTTGCATTTTGCTGAGTGTTTATATGGTTGAGTATCTTTTTTATATTTTTACTGGGCATTCATCATTCCTTTCCTATTAAATATTTGCTCATGACTTTTGCTCATTTTTCTATTAAATTATTAGGTTTAAAAATTAAGATATTTCTGCCCTGGCTGGTGTAGCTCAGTGGATTGAGCGCGGGCTGTGAACCAGGCATCGCAGGTTCGATTCCCAGTCAGAGCACATGCCTAGGTTGCAGGCCATGTCTCCCAGCAACCGCACATTGATGTTTCTCTCTCTCTCCCCCTCCCTTCCCTCTCTAAAAATAAATAAATAAAATCTTTAAAAAAATTAAAATTAAATAAAAAATAAAAATTAAGATATTTCTATATATTCTGTGTGCTATTTCATTTTGAATTATTTGCATTACCAATGCCAGCTTCTAGACTGTCATCTTTTCCCCTTTGTATAATGTATTTTGATCAATGGAAGTTTAGCTTTTAGTATTATCAAATGTTTTAGTATATTTCTTTATGGTTTTCACTCCTTAAGTATGAAGTATCCTTATCCTAGAGTGTAAAGATATTATTCTGTGTTTTCTTCTTAAATGTTTCTTCCAAAATTAGTTTATAGAAAGTGAGGTAGGTATCATGTTTTATTTTTTCCACATGGATAAACAAATGTTCCGGTACAATTTATGGAGTAGTGAATATCCCCCCAGAACTGCGACATTGGCTATGTCACATCTGTTTCCCGGCACTCTACTCTGCATTATTAACCTAACTTCATATTGCTGTGTCAATAACTTTGACAAACTTTCTTAATTATTATGGATTGGTAATAAATCTTAATAACTAGTTGAGCATGTCTCCCTTCCCAAGTAGGTAATTCTTTTAGTAGTAATGACAATTTTTGGCTTTTTATCTAAGCATAAATTTTCGATCAGCTTGACAAGATCCATTAAAGGCATGTTGATATTTTCTTCGATAAGCAGTGAATCTAGAGATCAACTTGGGACCAAATAACATTTTGGAGGGAATATTGAGCCATTTTCTCTATGAGCATTGCATATCTCTCCATTTATTTAGGTATTTAAAATTATTTTACTGTGTATTTCACAACAGAAAGGTCTTACATACCTCTTGTATTTATTCCTTCTGTCATTCTTTTTGCTAGATTTAAACCTATGTTACTGGTTTTAGTAAAAAAAAATTCTGTTTGTTGCTGTAATATAGAAATGCGACTGATAGCTAAGTATTAATCTGATGTTTAGCAATTCCCCTGAATCTATATATCAATTCTATTAATTTTTCATTTTTTGTCAATAATGGCAATTTTGATATTACCCTTTCTTTCCTTTTTATCAATTATTTTTCTGGACTAAATGCACTGTTGAGGACTACTAATAATATTTCAAATAAAATGTATTAAGGATGCTTTTATATTTTATAAATTGCTGAGTATTATTATTATTTTGTAGAATGCTTCTATCAAGTTAAGAGAGTAAGCTTAAATTTCTGCATCAATCAGGGAAGTCTCAAATTTAAACAACAAAACCTCCCAAATCTCAGTGTCTTAACATAATAATGTTTTAGCTCAAATCAGAATTTAAAGCTGGTTGGTTTAAGTGGCCCTTCTTCATGTATCCATTCAGTGATTCAGAATCATCTAACCTAGTGGTTCCTCCATTGTCTATGTCTTGGAAGTCCTTTGTGGCATTCTCTGTATTTGGCTGATAGACACCAAGCCACAAAAAAAAAAAAAAAAAGAAAAAAAAAAGGAGGGGACAGAATAAAGGGCTCAAATGGAGGTCCTAGGACCAGATATAGAATATAGAAGTGGTGTTCATGACTTCCATTGGTCAGGATGTCACAAAGTTGTATGGACCAATTTAGATGTAAGGGGCTTTCTCTTTAAGGAACCATCTCTTCTTAATGTGGTTTAGCGATGACCTATAGTATAAATGTATAAAACTTTCTAAATGTAACATGACATAACAAAAATAACAATAACATCTATAGAAGCATGCATACTCATTGTCATCTTGTCCATTGGAGTGGTAGGATGTGCTGGAAAGAATAATAATTATAGAGCCAAGAAGACTGTTTACTTATACTATTTCTCAGGGTCTCTACAAATAATAGTTTGGGATTAAATAATCTCTAAGTAAATATCTAGTTTTTTCAGTCACTTTTTAGATGAGCATTTATATTTTCCACAATGACAAGGTCTCTGTCATAGATTTAATTTATATCAGAGTTTTCCAGAATATGAGGTGAAGATAAGCTAACATTAAGAGCAATCACTGGTAATAGTCTCTTTCAGTATTACCAGACAAATATGAATGCTGCTTTTACATACTCCCTCTATTTTGTCTTGAGACAGTCAATGGAAATCAGACTTTATGCATGATGTCACAGTGATGAACTATGGTTATTTTGAAAAATGGGTCTTTAAGCCTGCCTTTTGAGAGATCCATCATTTTTTTATCCAGCTCCACAGAAATAGCATGATAAACTTTAAAAATAATCACATATTATTTTAACATCTTAATTAAATTAAAAGGCTTAAGGCTCCACAGATAGTCAATAAGCACTTAACTAATTAAGCACTTCACTATGTGCAGAGAATTAATGTGCTTACTACATATTTAGCAAAAAAAGCACAGTCATTAGACATGATGGCAAAATTTCTCTTAAAATATGATTGGATATCTTATTAGAGGATTTCTCAGCCATGATTCTGATAGGAAGATGATAGAACAGCCAAATTGCATAATAAGATTTTAATAAAAAAAACTATTTACAAATATGTACAGGGTTTGAGTAAACCAAAATGATGTGCAGGACCCCTAGGACTAGTAATAGTAAGAACCTGACGGGACAAGAGGAAGAATGGCTATTGGAACACAGAACAGGTGACAGTGTGGAGAGATCCCCTTAAGGGCCTCTCGTCTTTGTAGAGAGATCATAGGTGTGTGGCAGAGAGGGAACAGGATAACCAATTTTGTAACTGAAATTTTTCTGAAAAATATACCTTTTAAAATTCAACTATCTGCAGTAAAACTTTAAACATATCAAAAATTGTCAATATTGGTAGGTCATTGTAGGTTTCAGTATTATTATTTTTAAGAAGTTAATGTTCACATTTAAAATAAAATTGTATGGCTTTGTGTGAGCTCTGGCCTCACTCTCTTTACCATATCATTTCCTGTTGGCATCCCTCCTTAGCCCAGCCCTAGAGGGGACTGGAAGGCCAGCGAGCCTATTGATAACTATGTGATTAGTCAGAATGGAGAAGGGTAAAATGTACATCTAGAAGGATAAACAGGAGACTTGTAGCCCAGAAGAGCAGATCTGCATACTGGTAAATCAAGCAGCTGTGGCATAAATGTCTAGGTTGGACTCTTAACTTTTTCTATTATCTGGCTCCATGACCTTGGGGAAGTGGCCTAACCATCCCTGTATCACCCTGTTCACAAGACCAGCTCATGGTGTAGATGATCTTATGAGACTGTATAAGGAATAAATAAAAGAACATACAAAACACTTAGAACATACCTATCACATAGCAGGCACCTAAAAAGCATTTGGCTATATTATTGTTATAAGACATAACTAATAAACATTTGGGTTTGCTTCTCTGAGGTACTGCTTATCCCTACTTCCATGGCCTACGAGAAGCAGATGTAATAGGTGGAAATTTTCATTGTTTCTTTATTACCCATTACATTTCTATTGCTAATAGTATCAAATTTACCATCAAACAAATGCTTTCATATACAAATTAAAACCTCTTTTTAGTAAAGGCTCAACAGAATCAGTTACTGAAAAAAAGGTTTATTTATTATTGTATTCATTCAAACAAATGATTTGTTGGTATAAGCCAAAGGACAGATACTCTGTTTAATTTGTTAATTAATAAATGAGTTGTGGAAATATTTTGAAGGAGCAAGAAATCTTTTGAGAACATATTTGTTATATATAACAACATGTAAACTATTTCTAATTATGCATCCAATGCATTTATTTATTTATTCCATAAATGTTATTGAATGCCTACTGAATGAGAAATATAATCTAAACACTGATAATTAAATGGTAAAATAATTAAAAATTGCAAATGGAGAGAGAAATATTTGTAAAACAAAAAATATAGAGATGAAAATGTAAATATATTAAATTTTTAAAGAAGTTCACTCGTGTAAATGACAAATCCTTTTGCATCAGGTAAGAAATTCTTCAGAAAGAAGATAACATTAGAGTTTAATCTGGAAGGATAACTGAATTTTGGAATATAAAATAACTCCCTTGTTGAGAAATAGTTAAACTTGTTACGAAAAGACCCTTCTTGCTCATGTGTTAGATTGAATCATATTTCACTGTCTTATGTGTGGATCTATAATGATCAAATATTAGTAATATTACAAAGCTTTAAACTAATACACAATATAGGGAAGTGTTATTCTCAGATGTTTTTCTCTCATAAAGATGTATTTATTCCCTAATTTAAAAGTCAAATACACATGAATGGCAGAGCTTTACCTTTTTAACTTTAAGAGGGAAAATATTTTGCAACCAAATAATTCAAGAAACCAGGAAGTGGTATGTATTATGTATAGGACTTGCCTACTAATAACATTCTCTAACTCTCCCTGCCAGCTTACTGTTAGTCACCTGATACAATATATACAGGGTGGGACAGAAGTAGGTTTACAGTTGTGAGTACATGAAACAGAGTTTATTCTTATGCTATTACTTATTAATTATTGTAACATTTTCCACTCAAAAACCTATAAACTTACTTTTGCCCCACCCTGGATTTTTAAGCTTCAGCCTAACCTAAGAGTTAGGCATTATTTATCCACGTTTCAAAAATGAAGAAAGAAACTAAAAAGCAAAGGGCTATATGAGGTCTGTCCAGATAAAGTTCAACCATTGTTAGTATAAGGAGAATGGCTTGAATGACATCTATGTAACCTCACAGCCAAGGAGAGTGGATTAGAATGTGAAAGCGTGAATAATGACGACTTCACCATACTAGTCAGTGGGGGCCGTAGACACCATTGAGTGAGCATGTGTACAGTGTGGCCATCATATTCAAAATGACTAAGTGAGCAGAACAACAAATCTGCATCAAATTTTGCCTTGAACATTCCTCTGTGGAAACTACTTGGATGACTCAGAAGGCTGCTGCTGTGGGCAACTGGTGATGGGCAGCTTCATCATGACAATGAGCCCGCTCATACATGCAGGTCTCATGCAGAGTTTTTTGGTGAACCATCAAATCACCCAGGTGACTCAGGCCCCCCACAGCCTATATTTGGTGCCCTGTGATTTCAGGCTTTTCCCAAAACTAAAATCACCTTTGAAAAGGAAGACATTTCAGACTGTTGTTGAGATTCAGGAAGATATGATGGGGCAGGTGATGGCGACTGAAAGAACTGCGTAAGGTCCCAAGACACCTACTTTGAAGGGGACTGAGGTATCTGTGTCCTATGTATAATGTTTCCTGCATGTTTTATCTTCTTCAATAAATGTCTCTATTTTTCATATCACATAGCTGGATACTTTCTGTACAGATCTCATATATCTTACTCAAGTTCACACAGAAAGTAACAGAATTATATTCAAACTTAGGCAGTCTGGTTCCAGATATTCTTTCCATAACTCTTATTTTCTTCTTTTCTGCAAGGCAAAACTGCAAATGTTGACGAAAAGAAAGCAGATTTCATGATAAATAGAGAAAAATTTGCCCTGGCTGGTGTAGCTCAGTGGATTGAGTGCAGGCTGCGAACCAGGCATCGCAGGTTCGATTCCCACTCAGCGCACATGCCTAGGTTGCAGGCCATGTCCCCCAGCAACCGCACATTGATGTTTCTCTCTCTCTCTCTCCCTCCCTTCCCTCTCTAAAAATAAATAAATAAAATCTTAAAAAAAAAAAGAATCCTGGTTTTCAAGAACAGGAATGATGGAATTTCAATTAAAAAAAAAGAGAGAAAAATTTAAAATTTAGTTTTAAAATTTCATTGAGCTAATGAAGGTCACTATAATGCTACAACTTATATAAAGCTCATACTGTAAACATTAAAAATCAAAATATGCTGGAACTAATTTGACCCTGGATGTTTCATTCTAAAGATTTATTTGTGGTATTAGAAAATATCTGCTTGTTCTTTATTCTTGAATTACTTTTTTTAAGTATATTTCAGTGATTATGCTATTGCAGTTGTCCCAACTTTTCTCTCCCTTTTTTCACCTTTTTCTTGAATTGGTTTGAGGCTAGGTTCATATTCCTTGTTAATGTCTCCTATGGTTTGAACTGTGCACATATTACAACTTAGTCTTCTAGCATTGAATATTGCTGGAGTTAAGTCTACAGCCAGGCTGGGAGCTCCCACTTCTAAGTGGAGGAAACTCTTTCTACCTAAAACTTTTCAGATTTTTTTTCTATCTTCATATGATTTATTGAGCCAGAATACTTCTTAAAGTCTAACATTTTGAATCTTATTTTCTTTAAATGTGTTATTTTTTTCATATGTGTATTGGGGTCTATTTTCATGTTAGGAATATTTTGCCAATTTCATTAACTCTAAAAAAAGTCTTAAAATTCCCCGAATGATCCAATCACTATTTATTTGTTCAAATTCATTTCAAGTCACTCTATTTCCTCTGTTGGTCATGCAGCCAAAATGATCTTCTGTGTTTTCTTCAAATAAGCAGGGCCTTTGCACAGAAGCTTCCTTTCTGGGCCCCACCCCACGGTTGACTTCTTCTCTTTCAGGGTAGGTGACGTTGGTCAGGGAGGCATTACTGATCTCCCAGACGTCTGTGTGCATCAGACTTCACTGGGAATTCTCTCTCACCGCATCCTGTCCTTGGTATTCATAGCATGCATATCAACAATAACTATTTGGTTACATGAGGTTATTTGTTTAATATATTCCTTTAAAGACTATAATTAATTAGACATGGACCATATCATTTTTGTTTATGCAGAACCCCTAGCATCTTCCCATCTCACAAAGGGTCTTTACTGAAGGAGTAGATATGTGCATACTTGGATAAATGAATCCAAGATGTCACTGAATACGTTTAAAAAAATCTGTCCCTATTTTAACAATCTTATTGCCTTTTTATGCTTAATTTTATTTGACTATTTAGAGATAATTTCTTCACATTTACCAGCATATCTTTCTATGTACTTTATTTGACCCTATTATTTTTATTATTTTTTAATGGCATTATAGATAAAAGAGGGAAGGGTGAGAGAGGGAAACATTACCTTGTTGTTCCACTTACCATGGAACATGGAACAGAACTCAACAGCAGCATTATTCCTCCCAAACTTGGGGGGTGTGTCTTATAGTCCAAAAATACGTATTTATGCATTCATTGGTTGCTCCCTGTACGTGCCCTGACCAGGGATCCAATTGCAACTTTGGCCTACGGGACAATGCTCTAACCAACCGAGCTGCCAGGGTGATCTTTCTTTAAGTCATAGTACCCCCCCTTACACGCTGTACCAAATGCACTATGAAGGCAAACCTTCTTCTGTTCACTCTGCTCAGCTCCCTTCCTCTGTGCTGTCGTCAGCTCATGCACA